>CM056737.1:21857046-21983140 GCA_029844215.1 Przewalskia tangutica
TGGATCTAGAACCGAGGAAGATCATCGAGTTTATTCGATCGTGGCAGCCGGATCGTGAAAGTGATCAAGACCTCAAAGGCATTTCTTACACACTTCGCCCTCGCACGGCAGAGCTCGAGCAGATAGATTTATGAGGTTGAGGCGAATCCATGACGGTTCGGAATCTGATAGAGTTTGACTTATTGGCTCGTTATGTCCCCGCGTTAGTAGCGCGTACATGAGGAGAGAATGTTCTAGTAGGAGGGATACAGGTGGGATGACTTAGCCTACCAGGTCAGTTGAGGATTCAGTGGTTCGGAGAGGAAGGGGTGTTAGCCAGAGGAGGCCACCCCCACCTCGGTATGGCCGTTGCGGTAGGTGTTCTTACGGGGAGTGTCGTACTACTTAGATAGCTTGTTAGGCTTGCGGACAACAGGGCCATTTTGCGAGAAATTGTCCGACCAGAGGTGACGCGGATGTTACGACTCAGCCTTCGGGATCAGTGGCTGGTTCATCACCTTCTATAGTTATGCGCCCAGCAGAGCAGGATTGGATTAGAGCGACAAAGGGAAAGTGAGGCGATGAGTTCAGAGATATATTGACCCTTAGAGACTTGTTTAGGTCGTTATGGTAGATACGTGTAGTGATATGTTCGGTTAGCATTGTGTAAGTTGTGATTAGAAAACATGGGTAGTTGAAAGGGGTAAGTCTAGGGCGAAAATGGGAGCCTTAGAATTTTTAACGATTGGGACCTTGGATGCAAGCGCCGCCACGAGTGGATGTTACGGTTGGTCCTTGTGAAGTACTTCGTGCGCGTGATATATATTGTGGGATAATTCCATGGGTAGTGTGAGATGGAAGTGGTAGCTTTCGTGACGTGAATCGTAAGGTTGTTCGGATCGGAGAACGAGTTTAGTGCGGTGGGTGGGTTGAGTCCATATCGCGAGTCAACCCGCGATTGTGGTGGGTCGGTTTGAGGTGGTCCCGCTAGATGATAAGTCACGAGGTGTTAAGCCCAAGTTAGGTAACCATCGTACGAGTTCGTGGATGCGTTCGACGATGAGTCGGCCGATGAGGTCACTGCATCTTGTCTTTCGCTAGGATCATTTACTCGGAGGGTTATGCGAGATGTTATCGTGAAGGTTTTAAGGCTGCACGGTTCCTACTTTTATTTTATGGCAGCGGTGGAGCCAGGTTATGGCTATTTCTTTCGGGAGAGTTTTACCAGCGGGGTTAGGAACTCAGTGAGTCTCGATGTGCATTCACCTCGCCGACGGACGAACAACGATTTTATCCGACATTTGAGAGATAGGTTACGGCAGTTTTGATTTCCGGTATTTGTGAGATTATTTGCCTCTTATTGAGTGAGTATTATACTAGCTACCATTTTAGTATTCGGATGGTGCCTTATGAAGCCTTGTATGGACGAAAGTGTAGGTTGTCGATTGGTTCGATGTTGGCAAGGTTGAGATAGTTGGTCCCTACTTGATTCAGCGGGATGTGGGTAAGGTGAAGCTTATCCGTAAGAGGTTTTTTTAGCCTCGAGTCACCAGTCGTGTGGATAATCGGCGTCGACACTTGGAGTTCGGTTGTGGTGGGTCTTCAAGGTACCACCGGAAGGGTGTGAAATTTGGAAAGAAGAAACTTAGCGAGGTACTGGGCATTTTCGGATAATAGTAGAATAGGCGGGTTGCCTATAAGTTAGCTTGTCGTCCAACTTAGAGGCAAGCGTCCAGTATTCCATGTTGCTATGTTTCTAAGAGTAATCGGATATCACTCCGAGTGTTCCCGATTAATGATGATCAAGTTAGAGATAGTAACCCCGAGATTTTGGAAATCAAGCAATGAGCGAAATGTGGTAAGTATATGAGGAAGGATTCGAGTGTACGAGGAGATACGACGAGTAAGGGAAAAGCGAACATGTGTTATGAGAATAGAAGTGATCATTTCGTGTGTGAAGAAAGTATCCTTTGGACCATAGGTGGAGCTAATGGTATTGTTATACGATTTGAGGTGATTCTTCGTTGGCTTGGATGTGAGTTTTTGCGCGTATGTGGTATTATGGCCATGTGTGGCATAATTGGTTCTGTAAGTATAGTAGTGGAGACTATACCGGCGCATGTGTGTTTTGGAGACTTAGAAGGAACATTGGGATGAATTTTTCTAAGGGGAAGAATGTTACACCCCGTAGTTCCAGTATGTATATGAGGGCGTGCGTGCGAGAATACGACACAAAAGTGGAAAGGAAGAAAGATGTGATTTTTCACTAAAAGTTTCCGGATTTTGTGAAGGAAAAAGGTTCGTTAATGGGAGTTGGATTCCCAGATTTGGTATTTGGACTTTTTAGAATATTTGAGTATTATGAAATTTTATTTCCGAAATTGGTCACGTGGGGCCCACGAGAAAATTTACGATTTTGGGGCCCACTTTATTTTCGGATTTTTGGCATTACGGATATTTTCGAAGATGAAATATTTTGACGAGTAGGGGCGACACGTGTCACCTCGTGTGGCCATGATGGCGAATGGTGAAGCGGCAAGTGGGCGTTTTTTAGGTGGACAAGTGACCCGTTTGTGGTGGCCACTTGTCCCACTTGTGGTGAACACTTGGTTGGCCAACTACCCACACATATGTACCCATCCTCACCACCCACTTGCATTAATCTTGACCCTTGATTCTTCTATATATACCCCCTTAGGTTGAAGACAATTTTCATCCCACACTTAATCTTCCAAGGCAAAATACTCCCCTCCCCTTTGTAGTTGTTTTCGTCCCCCTTCCCCCACTTGAGTAGAAAATACTTTGGGTATTATTGTATAATCCCAAATACCTTGGCCTAGTATCCCTAGTAGTATTCCAAAGTTATTTCAATACTAGGAGCCCGGAAATACTACTTTATTCCAATAGTCGCAAAATGAAACCCTAGAAAATCTTCATAATCTTGGTTGAAGTGTTAAGAGAAGTTGTTTAGAAACTTCTAAGGGTTTCTTGGAGCGGGTTGCAACGTAAGGAATTGGAGCTAAACGTTGCTCAGGATCGACTTATAAACTTGGATAATTTTGGGCTTATCGAGGTAATGATCTTTGTCCCCCTATTGTAATTGGATATTACATGTTGTAGTAATGTATAGTTGAGTATACTATATGTAGAATGAATATGGATAAGAATTGAACCAGTATTTACATAGAATTTGTATTCTGTTACGACTTGTAGTATTATTGTGGAGTAGAATTGTACACGTCCGTTAGGCGTGTAACCCCACTAGGATTGTTGGTTTGGCAGCGTGCCTCGTTAGAGGAGGAGATTTATGTGGTTGCGGGGAGGTCTTAGAATTGTCCATAGAATAAGGAATCTTGTATCTAGAATTATTCTACGAAGAGATCTAGAGGTTGATAGACGTTTTGTGGCCTTTTTAGGTTGAAGTACTACGAGTAGCGTATTCTACTTGAAGGGTGGAAAAGGCGAGCAAGGTTAGAGTACGTGGAGCGTTTTGCTAATTGTCGATAATCGTCGCGAGGTATGTGAACCTCTTCTTATCTTTTCTAGCATGATTGTTGTGAACTATGTAGTACGGTAGACGTACATGTTCTAAGTGAATTTGGTTGGTTTACTAATTTTAAAAGATAAAGGACTTGACTTATATTTGACTTGATATGATATATGAAGAACTCGAATTGTGTAGAAAGTTGTGAAACCTCATTCGCGAGTAATGCATATTTGGTCTTTAAAAGGAACTTGATTTCTAAAAGAAAAGAGACTTGAGGAATCGAAGAGTTTTTGGTTTAAAAGAGAGACATGGTTTTGTCTTAAATTGGTTTAAAACATAAAGTGTTATAACAGCTTTATGGGAAGTTAGTTATAACGACTTTATGAAAGCAAAATGATGGTTTTATCATTGGTTTTAAAATGGTAACTTGATTTAAGTATAGGTTACTTGTTTTGAAAAGAGTAAGTATTTGAGTTTTAAAGAGTATACTTGATGTTGTTTTAAAAGAAAGGCACTTGGTTTAAAAAGTATAGAGTACTTGATTTTAAAAGTCTTGTAAAGGTTTTTACGAAAGTAAAGTAATTTGGTTTGAAAAGGAAATGTGTTTTTGATACAACGAGTATTAGTATCTTTTACGTAAAAAGAGGTCTTTTTGAAAGAATGAAAGTAGGTATTATTTTTGGGTTTGAATATCGTATTGTTGACATAAAATGAAAGTACCTTGAGTTGTGTGTAACTTGCCTATGTTTGCGTGTGATAGCCTTGTCGTGCTAGTATTGTATTTCTATACCACCGCGTCTCTCGATGGAGAGCCGGCTGATTTGTTATGATCTTACTTGGACGTCACTGCAGCGACGAGGATTCCACAGCGCTCTCGTTGATAGAGTTATTCCATGGACTAGCTCTCCATGTGGTTTTACTGATTTGGCCTTGGTATCTGGTGGTTGGCTTTCGTACTTGCCCCGTCTCGTGGCTGATTCGGCCTTGGTACCTGGTAGTTAGCCTTCGCACTTTCCCCGTTCAGTTTAGTGGCGAAGTCTCGTGATACGGCCTTGGTATCCGTAGTTAGCCCTCAGATTTGCCCCGCCAACACGTGACACGGCTTTGGTATCGGTAGTTGGCTTTCAGACTTGCCGTGACGACCGTGGCGGTCTCGTGATACTGACCTCGGATCCGTAGTTAGCCCTCGTACTTGCCCCGCCACACGTGACACGGCTTTGGTATCCGGTAGTTGCCGTACTTTCCCGTGACGCCTTCATGGTTTGGTTGTATAGTATTGTTAGTACTTTGGTATCCAGTTGTTGGCTTTCGTACTTGCCCGCCGATTAATGACGCGCTTTGGTATCCGTAGTTAGCTCAGACTTGCCTCGCATCGCTTTTATAACACAGTGGGACACGTGTTCATGTACTTCTTGGTGTTGTTATATCATAGATCGCCAGCGAGGAAGGTATTCCACGCATGATTGATGTGGGCGTGAGACCTATTGTTATATTTGAGTGATGACTTTGAGGCGTGAGTCCCCGACTTGACATGATTGCTTACATATTATGTAATCGTAGTTTGGTTATCATATATGTCTCCGCTTTATATAGACTACTATGATTTCATTTACGATTTCGATTCACATACTTGGTACTGTAATCGACCTCGCCGGGCTGCGTCACGCCGCAGTAGAGGTACACCGGTTGTTGATCCTCGCTCATGGATCACAGTTCGCTTGGGAAGCTCCGTTTCTCCGAGGCTTATCTTTCGTATAGTCCCCGCCGTTGTAGAGTGCTACATTCGTGGTATGGCGGGGCCCTGTCCCATCATAGTTGTTATAAAATTTATAGAGGTCTGTCGTACTGTTGTGGGCAGGGCTTGTAAAAGGATTTAACTGTTCAGGTATATATATATGCAGAAAGGTAACCGTTTTGGTTAGCCTGTTTCTTATTTTATCTTATTTCATGTTTAAGTTTTTATTTCCGCTGATTTTCTCTGATGTTGTATCACTAGGGTGTTCGGGGTAAGGCACTAGTCGCGGGCCCGAGATCGCGTCGTGACAGCTTGGCCTTGGTTTAAAAAAAAAGTGTTATTTATCTTCCGCAGTTTATTATGTTGTTTGATTAGAAGGGTGCCCAGGTAGGGCACCAGTCGCGGCCCGGGGTCGGGTCGTGACATCATGCCTCCCAAGCGGACGCATATCTAACTCATAGGCAACCTTGCCTACTATACGGACAATCTGATAAGGCCCAATGTACCTTGGGCTTAGTTTCTCTTTCTTACCAAGCCTCATCACTCTTCATGGGTGATGCCTTAAGAAGATTCCATTGTCAAACTGAAACTCTAAGTGTCGACGTCAATTTTCTGCATAAAGCTTCTGTCGACTCTGAGGTTGCTAATAATATTTCATGGATAAGCTTCGCATTATCCATCGCCAGCTGAATCAAGTCTGGCCCAATCAACTGAACCTTGCCTACGTCGAACCAACCAATCGGCGATTCTACACTCTTTTTCAAACAAGGACTCATACAGGGTCATCTGAATACTTGTGTTACACCCCGGAATTTCAGGATATGTTTATAAGAACGTGCGTAAGAACTCAACAATGTTAAGGTGTGAGACGAGTAAAAATTTATCGGAATTATGGAATTGTCGGAAAACAAAATATTGCGACGAACGGGAGGGCGACACGTGTCACCCCCCCCTTATGGACATGGACGAAATGTGCAAGGGTGGAATGGTCATTTGACCATAATTTATGATGAAGTCTTGCAAAGCTTAGAGCTTGACAACCTTGACCAAGTCAATGACCCCACATAAGCTTGATATTTAGTGAATCTCATCCAAACCACACAAGTTTTCTAATCTTAACCCTCCATTTGATTATATTATCAACCTTAGTAGCAAGACAAGGCCATTTGCACTTAGAAAATTTTCAAGAAATTGTTCTTGCTCACTTGAAGGCTCACGGCTTTAGGAGGGTTTCAAAAGAAAAAAAATCAATTGTTGTCCAATAATCTCCCCACTTTAAACCAAGGTACCTAAGGGTATTGTAAGTGTTTCTCAATAGAAAGATCCCGGAAAAATGATGTTTTCGTATTAGTCGCAAGGCAAAAACCTAAGGGGTTATTCAACTTTGAAGTTGAAACTTGAAGATGAGTTTTTTATAAGCTTCTAAGGGTTGCTTGGAGTGGATTGGAATGTCTAAAGGAGGAGCTAAAGTTGCTAAGGAGCGACTTGTGATCTTGGATCATAATTGGGCTAATTGAGGTATAATCTTCGTTTTACTTTTGTAATTGAAGATTTCACGTTATGATAAGTTATATGTGATCATGTGATTTGTGTTATGAAGTTTGATAAGTGACATGGATTGTAGAAGCCTAGAACCGAAAAGGACATGATTAGCCTTTTGAAATTGAAATACAATTTTGGTCGTTAATTAGAATCGTCGCATGTTTACCTACTTGAGGATTGTAGTAGTTATGTCGATTGCGGCTTGATATCATGTTATACTAAACCACTTGGATTAAAAAGGAATAGGAAACGATTTGTATTGTTGCCTAATTGCCGAATTGACATTATAGTTTAGACTAGTTTGTTATCGTTTGTGGTGAGCCAATTGGGGCTGTTTGGTTATTCAATTGTATTGAACTACCTTATAAATTGTGGTGAGCCAATTGGGGCTGTTTGGTTATTGTATTCGGCCTTGAAAAAGGTGGCAAAGTTAGTAAAAACAAAGGAAGTGTTGTCCGATTTTCCGTAGAATTTAGTGACTTGCACTTGGAATATTCTACGTTTGAAACTAGAATTTAATGACGCATTTATGGTCATTATAGGTTGACATATTACGATTTACGAAATGGACTTAGCAAGTGGATTAAACCAAGAGGTATGTGGAACTTTCTTATCTCTTGAGCATGATTAACTTATAAATGTATAGTACGGTAGACGTACAAGATGTTGACAATCTAGTCTATTTGATAACCTTGGCTTATTTTAAAGAATGTCCAAGTTGTTTGAGTTAGGGAATTAACTCACTTGTTTAAATATTAAGTATATCTTGGTTATAAGGAAAGAATGTAAATTGCTAATGTATAAGGCTAGTATAACGGCTTTATGGGAAGTTGGTTATAATAACTTTATGGAAAGTTTAAAGAGTGGTTTACTCTAAGTAACTTAAGTATGTTAAGGGACTTGAAGAGTTTTAAAGAATGTGATACTTGTTTCGTTTTAAACGTATAAGTCCCTTGGAAAGGAAATTGTACTTGACCAAGGTATAAAGCGAATATAACGACTTTATGGGGAGTTGGTTATATTGGCTTTATGGAAAGATAAATGGCTTGATTTAATGGAAGGCAATTCGATTTTAAGGCATCAATTGCCTAAAAGTTTTATAAGAAAATGAGTCACTTGATTTAGAAACTTAACTTTATTTCTAAGGGTGTTGTGACTTGCCTTGAAATGTAATTTGAACTTGATACTAGGATTTATAGTATCTTGGAAGTTTTCTACCAAAAAGAGTCATTGGTTTTAAAGAATAGAAGTACGTAGTACTTTGGGTTAAATTCCCGGATTTCTATAAAGAACATGTTAGTGCCTTAAGTAAACTAAAATGAGAGTGTGTATGAAATAGAATAATAAGAAGTTAGGGGGTTGCTTAACTTGCTTATATATTGTATGATAAGCCGGTAGTTCTTATGTTATGTGTGATAGCCGGATTTGTGCTAGTAGTTCAGTAATAATTGCGGGGTCATTCCCCGGGTTTGTGGCATCGCATATTTCCGTGGATTTGCTACCCACGATGCGAGGAATACCTCACGCGAGTCCGTAGGGCTTATGCGGTGAAATAGTCCCACGCGGGCGTCCAAATGCGAGGAATACCTCACGCGAGTCCGTAAGGGCTTATGCGGGTGAAATAGTCCCATGCGAGGAATACCTCATGCGGGTCCACGCGATCTACGCGGAGAAATAGTCCGTGAATAGGATTGCTTATTGATACCGCGGGCAGTGGTCCCGCTGATCGTGAGCTTTCCTACTTTATATTGTAAGTATACTCCTATTTACTCTCATTGTTAGTAAGTCACAGTGTACTGTTAATTGAGTTATCATACATGTCTCCAGTTTATTTTAGACTTATGATTTCATTACAAGATTTCAATTTCACATATTTGGTACATGTTGTCTCGACCTCCTTCGGGGCTACGTTCATGCGCCGCAGTCTGCAGTTGCTGATCCTCGCTCTTAGGATCACTGTTCAGCCGTTGAGAAGCTCCTTTATTCCGGAGGCTTATCCCTGGTATTGTCGGTTATTGTACATTCAGGGGTATGGCGGGGCCCTGTCCCGCCAGAGTTTTTATTCTTAGAGGTCTGTAGTCACATTGTGGATCACCGGAAAAAATGTACTATTTTATTAATATGGTTTTGTAAGGTGGCCTTATCATGCTTTGTTGTTATTTTATGTTTAAGTACTTTATCAGATGTGTATGTTCCGCTGCTATTCTCTGAGGTATACCGAAAGGGGTGCCCAGGTAGGGCACCAGTCGCGGGCCCGGGGTCGGGTCGTGACAAAAGTGGTATCAGAGCAGTTAGTCCTCGGAAAGTGTCTACAGACCGTGTCTAGTAGAGTCTTGATTATCGGTGTGTTGTGCACCACTTCTATAATTAGGAGGCTGCAGGACATTTAGGATTGGTTTCCATTCTTCTCACTCTAAGATCGTGCGATAGAGCTGTATGGTTAGGGTCGTCTCTCCCTAACAAGTTATGATTATTTGCAGCTACGAGAAAGGCAGCAGTAACCCAGGAAGGATTATGTGGATTGCATATCCAGGTTGGTAATGTTTGTAGTATAGTTGGTATTGTGACATACAACTATACGGATTTATGTTTGGGGGTCACATATGTGTTGCCTAGGATGATTTTAGATTACCAGGATTTGGTAAGGACTAAATAAATAGGAAGGTATGAAAGCGATTAAGGAACTCTCATCAAGGTTTTACGTGCTAATTTGAGATAATTAGGTGATGATGAGTTGTGTGAGAATGTAATGGACCCTTAAGAAGTTAATTAAAAGACTAAGTGGAAGACTATGTTAGCAACTTAAGCCACGTGGTATGCTTAAGGAATTGTACGCGCGAGATCCGGACGAAGAAAGTATGGTCGCTGTGGTCAAGACAACACGACTATGATTTTACGAGAAGTTTTGTACCGGTACGGGGCTGATAAGTTAGGCTTGGAGCATGGAAATCGCGAGCACGAGAATGTGATAACCGCCGAGACCTTAGGTATATAAGTCCTTCTCGCAGTAAAGTTAAGTCACCAAGGGTAAGAGTTAAGTCGACGCCGAGTCGGGTTGGGATCTATTAAGGGTCGCCATAGCTTGAAATGAAATGGGATCAGTTGGTAGTAGTCCCGCCACGCAGTCACGCGGTGCAAGGCCCAAGTTTAGTTAGTCATTTTACGGGTTCGTGGGCGTGTTCCACCGAACAGATGTGAGCCGGAATGGGCCTTGTATTGTTTAATTTAGTAACTCCAGAGATTAGAGGCTCGAATCAGTATGAAGGCTATGTGCGCACGCTAGAATAAGTTTGGGAGTACGGGAAGAGTACGACCAGTGAAAAAGAGAGCAACCAAGTGTAAAGAAATGGAACTTGAATCCATGAGGACCTTTCAAGGTGATCACACCCGTGAGTGATGGGTGGTAGAGCGAGTAGATAATAATTACCGTAACGATACACGTTGGACCTTAGCGACCTAGCGAGCTGTTATGACGTTGAGGTCATTATGAGTACGGACTAGTTGGCCTCTTGTGATGCCAACGTGGACTACAGAGAGAGATTGATTTCTGTACCAGTTTTCCGATAAGCCGGTTATCGAGTGGAAAGGAAGAGAAGTGGTGGTAACCAGTGAATTATTCTTCCTTCTTTGACATAATTCTTTTAAGTCTGTGTGATTTGTTCATTTGAGGTGGATTGAGGCAGGAAGTAAGTAATAATTGAATTTGAAGGAATTTATGTTAAATGCCCTTGGAGGTACTTGGAGTTGGTTTGGTGTGGCGGTCAGGGCCACGACCTTCCAGATAATTTCAGGAAAATGTGCAAGGCATGAATAAATAAGTACGAATGCTGCCGGCGGAAAGCTGAGGGCAACTTTGGTAGGTTTTGAAAATCTACATGACTTTAAGGCGGTGCGTGATGATTAGATATTTACTGGCCCGCGAGGGGACCCTGTGATTGGGGTTGTGACGCCAAGGAAAGTTTAAGAAAGGGGAGATAAGTTTTCTCCCCCACAAATAGGACAGTTTTACGTATTATGGGGCTGCGTGTACCCATGTTGTTAGACGAAGGGTATAAGACAGGTAAGGTCTTCGGTATCGTCATGCCATAGGTTACTGATTGTAGATAACCGTAGGAAAAGTGTTGTGTTGGAGTAATAAAAGAACGACGCATTTAATTGGTCGAGGATGTATCGTAAAGATATAAATGTAAGTTGCACGAGTCATGATTACCCCAGACGAGTGTAAAGACCATTAGTAGATAATGGGCAGTAAGAACATTTCGAGAAAATGTGGTAACACTTAGTTATAGGCTCTACAAACTGGGAAAGGAAAACCGGGTTACTACTTGACGAGAGCAAGGAAACCTTCCCCCCTAAATTGTGATTGACAGTAAGTCTTAGCCATGAGGCAAGCAAAGGAATTAAGTCTAAGTTTAGTGACCAAGTTTGGTTGCAACAAAAAGGGAATCAGGAACCATAAGTGAGATTAAGGATACCCGAATACTTCGCAGGAATGAGAAAGGCTTTCAGTTATTGGAAGATAAGTTGACCACGACTACAGTTCTAACCCCTCCTGTGAGACTAGAGGGTTAGGTTTTGATGATAACACGTTGGGTATTGGGCTAGGTTGTGTGCTGACGCAACCCGGTAAGGATAGAACCTATGTTTCCCGGTAGTTAGGGAAGCAGGAAAGGAAATTGCGCCACTCACGATTTAGAGCTGGCGACAGTTAAATCATGCCTTGAAGATTTGTGGGCATGACGTATATACATACTTCATGTAGATACTGCGCGCACCACAAAAGCCTCAGATATCTGCATCGAGGCGAGAGAATTTGCGACACCGATAGTGGTTAGAGTTACTCAAGGATTGTGATATTGATATCCTATACCATCCGGGGAAAGCCAAGACAATTGCAGATACTCCTTGTGATGGACCTAAGGGTAGTCTGCCAGATGGGCAGCCAAATAGACAGGATGTAGTCCGTAAGATTCTTCGCCACGAGCCTGGGTTCGATTATTGGTTTCCAAGGTTAATGAAGTTCAGATCCGAGAGGTTGCCGAGTCTTCCATCGTTGAGGAAGTAAAGAGGCGACAATATGAGGATCCAGTTATGATACGGTATCGAGATACGACTCTCCGAGGAGAGAAGAGCCTGGTTGAGTAGCACCAGATGGGGTGCTGTGAGATGAGGATAGATTGCGTGTACCCGGTACCGCAGGACTAGTCAGCAGGTCTTAGGGGAGGCACGCAGTGCTATTGTTCTAAATTGTACAGGGTCGACTAAGTCGTGTCGTGACCTCAGATGTATGTATGGGTAAGATGACCGGAAAAAGGGACATAGCGGAGTTTACTGCTTAAGTGTCCGGGTTAGTAGCAGGTCATGGTTGAGCACCAGAAGCCCAGTGGGCTATTACAGGCGATTAAAATCCCAACCTAGATATGAGAGGTAATTAATATAGATCTTGTTACAAGGTGGCATCGTACTCGGAGGGAGTGCGACTCCCTGGGGGTCATGGTAAGTGGGCTGGCGAAACCAGTCGTGTTCTTCCGGTTAGGGCCACTTACTCGGCTGAGGATTAGGCTTGCTTGTATAGCAGAGAGATTGTGAGACTGCACGGGGTTCCTACGTTTATGATGACAGACAGATGAGCTCGGTTGCGGATAACTTCTGGAGGTTTTTCAGAAGGGATTAGGGGCACAGGTGAGTCTCAGTATTGCACTACACCCTCAGACCGACGGACAGGCAGAGCGTACTATCCAGGCGTTTAGGGATAGGTAAGCGGCCCGTGTTTTGATTCGTGTGGTAGGAAGGTTATTTGCCTCTTGTTGTGTTATGTATGATAACAGATACCCTTCCAGTTTTCAGGTGACCCGGTACGAGGCCTTGTGAGTAAGAAAGTGGAGATCGCCGGTCGGATGGTTCGACATAGGTGAGGTTCAGTTATTTGGTCCAGACTTGATTCGGGCTATGGATAAAGCGGCTTATCCGGGGAAGATTGTAGTAGGCTTAGAGTCCGCAGAAGCTTTATGCAGATAACCGATGTTGACACGTGGGGTTCAGTTTGATATTCTGGTATGAGTATTGTTTTGTGGCCAAGTGTGGCTTTATTGGCACGTAGGGGTTGTAAGGAGACTATGTCTCTATCTTAAGTTTGACTCAGAGAACATTCGGGACGAATGTTTCTAAGGGGAAGAATATTACACCGGAATTTGGGATATGTTTATAAGAACGTGCGTAAGAACTCAACAATGTTAAGGTGTGAGACGAGTAAAAATTTATCTAATTATGGAATTGTGGTAAAACGAAATATTGCGACGAACGGGAGGGCGACACGTGTCACCCCCCCCCCCCCTTTATGGACATGGACGAAATGTGCAAGGGTGGAATGGTCATTTGACCATAATTTATGATGAAGTCTTGCAAAGCTTAGAGCTTGACAACCTTGACCAAGTCAATGACCCCACATAAGCTTGATATTTAGTGAATCTCATCCAAACCACACAAGTGTTCTAATCTTAACCTCCATTTGATTATATTATCAACCTTAGTAGCAAGACAAGGCCATTTGCACTTAGAAAATTTTCAAGAAATTGTTCTTGCTCACTTGAAGGCTCACGGCTTTAGGAGGGTTTCAAAAGAAAAAAATTCAATTGTTGTCCAATAATCTCCCCACTTTAAACCAAGGTACCTAAGGGTATTGTAAGTGTTTCTCAATAGAAATATCCCGGAAAAATGATGTTTTCGTATTAGTCGCAAGGCAAAAACCTAAGGGGTTATTCAACTTTGAAGTTGAAACTTGAAGATGAGTCTTTTATAAGCTTCTAAGGGTTGCTTGGAGTGGATTGGAACGTCGAAAGGAGGAGCTAAAGTTGCTAAGGAGCGACTTGTGATCTTGGATCATAATTGGGCTAATTGAGGTATAATCTTCGTTTTACTTTTGTAATTGAAGATTTCACGTTATGATAAGTTATATGTGATCATGTGATTTGTGTTATGAAGTTTGATAAGTGACATGGATTGTAGAAGCCTAGAACCGAAAAGGACATGATTAGCCTTTTGAAATTGAAATACAATTTTGGTCGTTAATTAGAATCGTCGCATGTTTACCTACTTGAGGATTGTAGTAGTTGTAATCGATTGCGGCTTGATATCATGTTATACTAAACCACTTGGATTAAAAAGGAATAGGAAACAATTTGTATTGTTGCCTAATTGCCAAATTGACATTATAGTTTAGACTAGTTTGTTATCGTTTGTGGTGAGCCAATTGGGGCTGTTTGGTTATTCAATTGTATTGAACTACCTTATAAATTGTGGTGAGCCAATTGGGGCTGTTTGGTTATTATATTCGGCCTTGAAAAAGGTGGCAAAGTTAGTAAAAACAAAGGAAGTGTTGTCCAATTTTCCGTAGAATTTAGTGACTTGCACTTGGAATATTCTACGTTTGAAACTAGAATTTAATAGACGTACTATGGTCATTATAGGTTGACATATTACGCATGCGAAAATGGACTTAGCAAGTGGATTAAACCAAGAGGTATGTGGAACTTTCTTATCTCTTGAGCATGATTAAGTTATAAATGTATAGTGACGCGTGCAAGATGTTGACAATCTAGTCTATTTGATATCCTTGGCCTATTTTAAAGAATGTCCAAGTTGTTTGAGTTAGGGAATTAACTCACTTGTTTAAATATTAAGGATATCTTGGTTATAAGGAAAGAATGTAAATTGCTAATGTATAAGGATAGTATAACGGCTTTACGGGAAGAAGTTGGTTATAATAGCTTTATGGAAAGTTTAAAGAGTGGTTTACTCTAAGTAACTTAAGTATGTTAAGGGACATGAAGTGTTTTAAAGAATGTGATACTTGTTTCGTTTTAAACGTATAAGTCCCTTGGAAAGGAAATCGTACTTGACCAAGTTATAAAGCGAATATAACGACTTTATGGGGAGTTGGTTATATTGGCTTTATGGAAAGATAAATGGCTTGATTTAATGGAAGGCAATTCGATTTTAAGGCATCAATTGCCTAAAAGTTTTATAAGAAAAGGAGTCACTTGATTTAGAAACTTAACTTTATTTCTAAGGGTGTTGTGACTTGCCTTGAAATGTAATTTGAACTTGATACTAGGATTTATAGTATCTTGGAAGTTTTCTACCAAAAAGAGTCATTGGTTTTAAAGAATAGAAGTACGTAGTACTTTGGGTTAAATTCCCGGATTTCTATAAAGAACATGTTAGTGCCTTAAGTAAACTAAAATAAGAGTGTGTATGAAATAGAATAATAAGAAGTTAGGGGGTTGCTTAACTTGCTTATATATTGTATGATAAGTCGGTAGTGCTTATGTTATGTGTGATAGCCGGATTTGTGCTAGTAGTTCAGTAATAATTGCGGGGTCATTCCCCGGGTTTGTGGCATCGCATATTTCCGTGGATTTGCTACCCACGATGCGAGGAATACCTCATGCGAGTCCGTAGGGCTTATGCGGGTGAAATAGTCCCATGCGGGCGGGTCCAGCCTATGCGAGGAATACCTCATGCGAGTCCGTAAGGGCTTATGTGGGTGAAATAGTCCCATGCGAGGAATACCTCATGCGGGTCCACGCGATCTATGCGGGAGAAATAGTCCCAGGAATAGGATTGCTTATTGATACTGCGGGCAGGTGGTCCTGCTTTGATCATGGGCTTTCCTACTTTATATTGTAAGTATACTCCTATTTACTCTCATTGTTAGTAAGGCACAATGTACTGTTAATTGAGTTATCATACATGTCTCCAGTTTATTTTAGACTTATGATTTCATTACAGTACTTTCAGTTTCACATATTTGGTAGATGTTGTACTGACCTCCTTCGGGGGGCTGCGTTCATGCCGCAGGTAGAGTACATGTTGCTGATCCTCGCTCTTATGATCACTGTTTCAGCCGTTGAGAAGCTCCTTTATTCCGGAGGCTTATCCCTGGTATTGTCGGTTATTGTACATTCAGGGGTATGGCGGGGCCCTGTCCCGCCAGAGTTTTTATTCTTAGAGGTCTGTAGTCACATTGTGGATTGGGCTGGAAAAAAAATGTACTGTTTTATTAATATGGTTTTCAGAAGGTGGCCTTATCGGCTAGCCTGTTGTTATTTTATGTTTAAGTACTTTATCAGATGTGTATTTTCCGCTGCTATTCTCTGAGGTATACCGAAAGGGGTGCCCAGGTAGGGCACCAGTCGCGGGCCCGGGGTCGGGTCGTGACAACTTGAATGGTAACGGATAATATACGCAACTCAACGAGAGGCAAAAGATCCTCCCCAGCTACCCCTGAAATCAATAACACAGGCCCGCAACCTATCCTCAAGTGTCTGGATAGTACGCTCTGCCTGTCCGTCGGTCTGAGGGTGAAATGCAACACTGAGACTCACTTGTGTCCCTAATCCCTTCTGGAAAACCTCCTGAAGTTATCCGTAAACTGAGCTCATCCGTCTGACATCATAAATGTAGGAACCCCGCGCAGTCTCACAATCTCCCTGCTATATAATCTAGCATAATCCTCAACCGAGTAAGTGGTCATGACCGGAAGAACATGGGCTGATTTCGTCAGCCTGTTTACTATGACCCTCAGGAAGTCGCACTTCCTCTGAGTACGATGCAACCCTGTAACAAAAATCCATACTAATCACCTCTCATTTCTAAGTCGGGATCTCAATCGTCGATAATAGCCCGCTGGGCTTCTGGTGCTCACCCTTGACCTGCTGCCAATTTGGACACTGAGCAAAACTCTGCTACGTCCCTCTCCAGGCCATTTTACCAATACAACATCTAAGGTCATGATACATCTTAGTCGACCCCGAATAAATAGAGTAATGAGCACTGCGTGTCTCCCTTAAAACCTGCTGACAAGTCCTGCAGCATCGGGCACACACAATCTATCCTCATATCACAGCACCCCATCCGGTGCTACTCACACAGGCCCTTCTCCTCTCAGAGGGTCGTATCTTAATTTTGCACTAGAACTGGATCCTTATATTGTTGCCTCTTCACCTCCTCAACGAGGGAAGACTCGACAACCTCTCGAATCTGAACTCCACTATCATGCTCTCGTAGCTGTCGGGAAGAATATGTTGTTACCTTATCGTGTTGCATCCGCACACAACCCAGCCAAACACTTAAAGTGTTACCATAATAACCTAACCCTCTAGTCCCTCAGGCCTCAGGAGGGGTTAGAACTGTAGTCATAGTCAGCTTATCTCCCAATAACTGAAAGCCTTTCTCATACTTCCGAAATAGTCGGGGATAAAATCTCAATTATGATTCCTGTTTCCATTTCTCTGTTGCAACCAAACTTGGTCACTATACTTAGATTCGATTCTTTTGCTTGTCTTATGGCTAAGACTTCCTGCCAATCATAATTTAGTGGGAGACTTCCTTGATCTCATCAAGTAGTAATCCTATTATTCTCATTTAGCTCATAGAGCTTATAGCCAGGTGTTCAACCTCAATTCATGGTATTACATAATCCAATGGCTTGCCAAGATTTCTTATCTTGATCCTCGGTCATACATTTCCATTCATGCTTATTACCAACATCTATATTCTTATGACACATCCTTAATTACCCCCAACACAATACTTTTCCCACGGTTATCTAAAACTGTAACCTATGGCATGACGACACTGAAGACCTTACCAGTCTCATATCCATCGCCTAATAACATGGGTACACATAACCCCATAATACGTAAAACTATCCTTTTACGTGGGGGAGAGATCTTATCTCCATTTCATAATCTTTCCTTGAAGTTACAACCCTATTCACAGGGTTCTCTTGCGGGCCTGTATATATCTAATCATCAAGAACCGCCTTATAATCATACAAATTTTCAAAACCTACCAACGATGTCTTCTGTTTTCCGCAGGCAGCACTCGTATTTATCTTATTATTGTTTTGCGCATTCTCTAGAGATTACTCGGAAAGTCGTGGCCCTGTCCGCCACACTAAACAACCCCAAGCACCTCCAAGGGAACTTAACATAAAATTCTTCAATGATCGTACATTCTTATCTCCGTCTCTTAGCTTTCAAATTCAAGTACTACATACTTCCAACATCAATTTATTTACTTCAATTGAACAAGTCACATAGACTTACTAAAATCAAGTCTGCTAGGGTCTGCCAATTGTATATCATCACCGGGCAATTCTTATATACCCGCTCAACTACCACCCAAACACTCACGGGTGTAGCCACCCCTAAAGGTTCTTTATGGATTCATGATCTATTTTTTTTACAGTTGGTTGCTCTCTTTCTTACTGGTCGTACTATTTCCGTACTTCCCAACTTATTCTAACATACGTACATAACCTCCATACTGATTATGGCCTCCAATCTTTGGAGTTACAATATCGAACAATTTAAGGCCATTTCCGGCTCTCACGACCTGGTTCCGGTGAAACGTGTCCAAGAACCCGTAAAATGATTAACTAGACTTGGGACATTGCACCCTCGTGACCCTGTCACGTAGCGGGACTACTACCAACTGATCCTACTCTATTTCTGGCTACGGGGAGACCCGTAATAGGTCCTCAACCGGACCCACCGTCGTACTTAACTCTTTCCCTTAGTCTGAATTAAAACCTATTGCCCAAGAAGGCCTTATATACCTAAGGTCTCGGCGGTTATCAATATTCTTAGGCTCGCAATTTCCATGCTCCAAGCCTACCTTATCCTTCCCCGCATACGGGTAAGATAGCTTCTCATAAGCTCTTAATCGTGTTGTCTTAATCATAACAACCATAATTACTCCATACGGATCTCATCCGTACAATCCTCTTAAGCATACCACGTAGCTTAATCTATAATTATGGCATTCCATTAAGTCCTTTAATCATGACTTTTTAAGGGTTCATTACCCTTTCAGACGGCTCATCATCTCCTAATTACTTCAAATTAGCATATAAACTTTGATGAGAATTCATTAAACCGTTTCATACCTTTCCGGTGTCTATTTAGTCCTTACCAATTCTTGGTAATCCAAAATCATTCTAGGCAACACGCGTCTGACCCTCATACATAACTCCGTATAGCTGTATGTCATAATACCAACTATACTACAATTATTACCAACCGATACGTGATCCACGTAATCCTTCCCGGTCACTTCTTTGCCTTTCGTAGCTGCAATCAACATAACTCGTTAGGGAGAGACGACCCTAACAACATAGCTCTATCGCACGATCTTAGAGTGAGAAGAATGGAAACCAATTCTAAATGTCCTGCAGCCTCCTGGTTATAGATGTGGTGCACAACACACCGATAACCAAGACTACTGACACGATGCAGACACTTTCCGGACTAACTTCTGCGATACAACTTTGTCACGATCCGGCCCAGGCGCGATGCCCTACTGGGCACCCTACAGTATACATTAGAGAATAGTGGAACATACATACCTAAAAAGAAATAAATAACGAGTTAGCCGATAAGGCCACCTTCCAAAAGTATACACATAACCCAAAAAGGCTTACCTTTTTTTCTTTACAACCCAATCCACAAGATATGACTACGAGCTCTAAAATTTTTACATAACAATGTGGACGGACAGGCCCCGCCATACCCCGAATGTACAACAACAAACAATACCGAGGATCTGAACCAAAGATAAGCCTCCGGAGTAATGGAGCTTCTCAACAGTTGAACAGTGATCCTAAGAGTGAGGACCAACAACCTGTATAACTCTACCTGTGGCATGAACGCACTGGGAGGTCAAGACAACAGTACCAAGTATGTGGCCAGAAATCAGTAATGAAATCATAATAGTCTAAAATAAAGTGGGACATGTATGATAACCATATTAACAATACACGTGTCTTACTAACAATGAGTAAACAGAGTATACTTTCTTCGCGTAAACATAGGAGGCTCATGATCAAATTAGGCCACCCGCCCGTAGTATCATTAAGCAATCCTACTCCCGGGACTATTTCACCCACATAGGTCCTGTGGACCCGATAGAGGTCATCCGCCTCGCGTGAGACTATTTCACCCGATAGGACTATTTACACATGACCCAAGCTCACATCGTGCCCTACAGGCACCCTTATGTATACATCGAGATAATCACGAACATACATGCATCTCAAAAGAAATAAATAACAAAGCTAGCCGATAAGGCCACCTTCCAAAATATACACGTAACCCAGCGGTTACCTTTTTTCTTTACACAACCCAATCCACAAGATATGACTCATGCACCTAAGAATTTTTGACATAACAATGTGGACGGCCAGGCCTCCATACCCCTGAATGTACATAAATCTACAACCTCAGGGAACTGTACCAAAATACAAAGCCTCCGAAATAATGGAGCTTTTCAACCATCTGAACAGTGATCCTAAGAATGAGGATCAACAAGCTATACCTCGACTGCGGCATGAATCGCCAGAAGGAGGTCGATCTGAAATATGTACCAAGTATAAAGCGAAAATCTTGTAATGAAATCATAATAGTCTAAAATAAAGTGGAGACATGTATGATAACCAAAATAACGATAATCGTGACTTAGAAGTGAAAGTAATGAAAGTCGGTTTACCTTTTAAAGACTATTTCAACATGAACAATAGTCACACTAGGCTACGGACTCAAGCCTCAAATATAATCACATAGTCGATGGTCTCAATCCCACAAATATCAAAGCGTGCGTGGAATCCTCCATCACTGCTGACAACCTTGTAAGTAAAATATAACCACGTGACGCCGGTGGCATCCTACCTCACCGTCGTGCACACATATGCATATATATATATCTCGTACGTGGAATCCCTCATCTCGGGTACATGACTTCATGGAGAGCTAATCCATGGGATAATAATCGTATATAACATGCCCGTGGAATCCCTCATCTCGGGTACATGTCTTCACGGAGAGCTAATCCATGGAGTAATAATCGTATATAACATGCTCGTGGAATTCCTCATCTCGGGTACATGTCTTCATGGAGAGCTAGTCCATGGAGTAATAATCGTATATAACATGGTCGCATGCCCCGGAATCCCTCATCGTATAAACATGGCCATGGGGTAATAATAGCATCCGGGAATTCAACCCGCATCCTGGTTGCATGCCCCGGAATACCTCATCGTATAAGCATATCCAAGGATCAATCACAATGGAAGCATACCCATGGAATCCTCCAACTGAGAGTCACGACAGCGTAAAAATATAATACTTGCACTCAAGGGCTATCACAAGCAAGTTGTCACGACCGACCGGGCATGGGTGCCCTACCCGGCACCCTTACAGGTATACATCAGAGATAATCAGCGGAACATACATGAAACTTATAAAATAAATCAACAGAAATAAAATCAACAGGTTAGCCGATAAGGCTACCTCCCTGGATATATAAATACATAACCGAAGCAGTTGTCTCCTTTCCTTTACAAACTGACCCACAATATGTGACTACAGACCTCTAAGAGTTTTAACATAACAATTGGGGCGGGACAGGGCCCGGCCATACCCCTGAATAAACATGAATCAACAAACTCAGGGGAAACCGTACCAAAAGACAAAGCCTCCGGAGAAATGAGTCACATCACGACCGACCGGGATCGGGTGCTCCTACCAGGCATCCCTTTCAGGTATACATCAGAGAATAGCAGCGTAACATACACAACACGTATAAATACTAAGACAATAAACATCAACAGGCTAGCCGATAAGGCCACCTTCCGTAAAATATACATAATCCACAAATGAAACGATACACCTCTTTTTTTTCTTTACAACCCAAATCCACAAGATATGACTACAGACCTCTAAGAATAACAACTGTGACGGGACAGGGCCTCGCCATACCCCTGAATGTACAACAACCGACAATACCAGTGATAAGCCTCCGGAGTAATGGAGCTTCTCAACAGCTGAACATTGATCCTAAGAGTGAGGATCAACAACTCAGATACTCTACTGCGGCATGAACGCGGCCCGAGGAGGTCGATAATGTGAAAATCGTAATGAAATCATAAGTCTAAAATAAAACTGGAGACAAGTATGATAACTCAATTAATAGTACACTATGCCTTACTAACAATGAGAGTAAATAAGAGTATACTTTACTGCATAAAAATAGGAGGCTCATGATCAAAGTAGGGCCACCCTCCCGTAGTATCGTTAAGCAATCCTACTCTTGGGACTATTTCACCCGCAAGGGCCGTATGGACATGCATGAGGTAACTTCCTCGCATAGACTGTATCCGCCCGCATAGGTCGTATGGAACATCATGAGGTATTCCTCGCATAGGACTATTTCACCCGCACAGGACTATTTCACCCGCTTAGGCCCGGTGGGCCCGTAATGAGTACAAACGCCGCACTCGCATCATGGGTAGCAAATCCATGGAATTAGTAGTAACCCGGGGCTTTACCCCGTAAGAATAACATAAACTAGCACAGCCGGCTATCATACATAACATAAGCACTACCGGCTTATCATACATAACATAAGCGCTACCGGCTTATCTTAACATAACATAAGCGTTACCGGCTTATCATACATAATATAAGCAAGTTAAGGAATCCCCCTAACTTCTTATTAGTCTTATTCATGTACACTCTCATTTTAGTTTACTTAAGGCACTAACATGTCAATATAAAATCCGGGAATTTAACCCAAAGTACTACATACTTCTATTCTTTTAAAATGACTTTTTTCATATAAAACTTCCAAGATACTAATAACCGTAGTATCAAGTCATATCTACTTTTCAAGACAAGTCACAATACCTTTTAGAAATACATTTATAGGCTTCTAAATCAAGTGACTTTTTTCTTTTAAAAACCTTAAGCAATTGATGCCTTCAAATCAATTTGCCTTACATTATTTCAAGTCATTTGTCATTATTTACATTACTTAGAGTAAACCACTCTATGAACCTTCTATAAAGTTATTATAACCAACTTCCCATAAAGTCGTTATACTAGCTTTATACTTTAGAAACTTACATTCTTCTTTATAACCAAGAGACTTAAACTTTCCAATCCAAACAAGTATCATATACTTTCAAAATACTTTAAGTCTCTTAACTTTTAGAAACTAAGATATCCTTAATATTTTAAACAAGTGAGTTAATTCCCTAACTCAACCAACTTGGACATTCTTAAAATAAGCCAAGGATATTAAATGAACTAGATTCGTCAAAACCTCGTACGTCTACCGTACTATATATTTACATCTGTTCATGCTCAAGAGATAGGAAAGTTCCACATACCTCTTCGGTTCAATCCACTTGCCAAGTCCAATATGCCGTACATAGTATGTCAACCTATAATGTGTTATACCCCGTATTTACAGAGTATGTACGTGAGGGCGTACGTACAAAAGTTTTTAGCCTTAAGTAGGCATTAGGGACGAAATTTGGGCACAACTAGCAAAAAGAATCGTTTTTTCGAAAGCGTTTTCGGACTTTGCGAAGGGGAAAAATACGGTTGCAACATTTATAATTTTGCGGATTTTTCCGAGAGATGAAATATTTTGGACCAACGAGAGGCGACTTGTCACCCTCGAGTGGGCCTCAATGGCCGAAAGTGGGCACGTTTCTTGGCATGTTTTGTGGCCTAAAACTTGGGTCAATGTTTGGAGTGTTTTGTGGAGTAGATGGCTAGGGTGCACTTGGGAAAATCTTCACCATCCACTTGCCCACCACTTGTCTTGATCTTGGCCATTGAAGGCCCTATAAATACCCCCCCTTAGTTGAAGACTTCTTCATCCACTCCACATCCCTCTCCCCCTTTGTAAGGCTTTCGTCCAAAGCCTCCCCTGTTACACCCCGTAAGTCCAGGACATGTATAAGAAAATGTACGTAAGGAATCAAGACTTGGAAATTAGTACGAAAGGAAGAATTGTTTTTCCGACGGAAAATGTTCCGAACGTCGGAAAGGAAAAATGTTCGTTGTTGAGAATTGGATTCTCAAAATGTATTATTTGAAGAGTATGGAACTTATATTCATATGGAAATTTATTTCTACGGATTTGGTCACGTGGGCCCAGAGGAATTTTACGTTTTATGGCCCGCGTGGTTACAATTTTATGGGACGAATGAGAGGCGACGTAGCACCCCACATGTGGTCTTGGACGAAATGGTGAGGTAAAATGGTCATTTGACCATTGTGTAGATGAGAAAGTCTTGCTAATTAATAGCGACATTGTTGACCAAGTCGAGAGCCATTTGGCTTGATCTCTTCCTTCCAATCTTAACAAGTGTTGTTATCCAAGCCCTCCATTGTGTTATAAGTATACTACTAGTAGCAAGACTTGGCATTTTCTACACTTAGAAAAATTAGAAACCTTCTTGTTCTTCAAGAGAGCTCACGGGTTGGTCCATTTGCCCACACAAAATTTTGCAATTTTGATCCATTAACACAAGACTTTAACCCAATGTCCCTTAGGGTATTGTAAGGATATCTCAATAGAAATATTTGGAAAAATGCATTTTCACGTTAGTCGCAAGTGGAAACTATGGGAGTTCTTCAACTTTGAAGTTGGAACTTGAAGATGGGTTCTTCATAGGCCTCAAAGTGCTTGGAGTGGATTGGAACTTAAGGAAAGGAGCTAAGAATTTCTAAGGCGCGACTTTTGATCTTGGAAATTTTAAGGGCTTGGAAAGGTATAAATTTTGTCGTTTTTGTAGTTAAGACTTACTTATTCTTGTAGCTATGGATTTTAGCAAACATGTGTTATATAGTATGAAGTTTTATATGTTTATGGGCTATTGGAACCCTAATCCGAAAACTAGCATGTTTAGCTTTAAGATTGGAATTCAAGTTGATTATTAGTTTAAGTCGTCGCATGTTGAATAAAGAAGGAAATTATAGTTGTTGAAGTGGTTTATAACTATATAACATGTTGACCTAAGAACTTGAAATTGGAAAAGGATTGGAAAAGACGTAGTGTGATTGGTTATATGTTGGCCGAGAATGGCTAGTGTAGTATTATACTATTTCGTATGAATTGTGGGGCGGAATTTTTGCACGTAGTGTAAGTCGTGTAATCCCCTTTGTTTGGATGTTGTTTGGAGCCTTAAATGTGGCTTGTTGGTTATTGTATTCGGCCTTGAAAACGGTGGCAAAGTGAGTAGAAACAAAGGAAGTGCTGCCCGATTTTCCGTAGAATTAGAGACTAAATACTTAGTATTATTCTACATAGAGACTAGAAGTTGATAGTCTTGTTGTGACCATTATAGGTTGACACTTCTACGTACGGCGTATTCGGCTTAGCTTGTGGATTTAGCCGAAAAGGTATGTGAACTATCTCCTCTTCTAGCATGATTCCTTAACATAAAGAAAGTATGTCCTACTCCTTAAATGATTCATTCCTTGGTTGTATTTGGATTGCCTAAGATAGAATTTGTTCTATGTGCTTCCTTGATGTACTTTGATGTTGAAAGTGTAAGTTGTATAATCCATTTTCCTTAGTGAGGTTTGGATTCTAAAAAGTGAAAGTATTTTTCTTAAAGTACATAGAGTCTTGAAAAGGAAGTGGTTTCCAAATCTTTTGGGCTAGTGCCTTAGTCCCAAAATCCTAAAGGTCATCATAATGACTTTAGGGGAGTTAAAGGAGTGATTTACTTAATTGTTTTAAGAGAGGAGAAACGACATGATTTAAGAGAAGTGACTTGTTTTAAAGGTGTGAGTTACTTGAGGTTTAAAACTAGAAGAAACTTGTTTTCTAAATGTTAAGAGACTTGAAGTATTTTTGAAAGTTAAGAACTTGATTTGAAAGTATGTGATACTTGGTTTTAAAAGTATAAGTCTCTTGGTTATAAAAAGGAATGGATACGTCTAAAACCATAAAGGGTTATAACGGCTTTATGGGAAGTTTGTTATAACGGCTTTATGGAAGGTTAGAAAGTTGTCTATTTTGATTAATCGGCATAAGTTGCTTAGATTGTGAAAATTTGGAGTTACTTGATTTCAAGATTTGAAATGAGTTTTCTAAAAGTGTAGTAACTTACTTTGAAAAAAATAGACACGCCTTGATACTACGGGTGTTAGTATCTTGGGCTTTACATAGAAAGGAGTCTTTTATAAAAGAATGTACGTATGTAGTACTTTGGCTTGATAAATTGAGAATTTGTCTAAGTGTGCCTTGATAAGTACTTTGACTTGTTAAAAGAGAATTATTCTATGTATGCCTTGATTAGTACTTTGGCTTGATAAATTGAGAATTTGTCTAAGTGTGCCTTGATAAGTACTTTGACTTGTTAAAAGAGAATTATTCTATGTATGCCTTGATTAGTACTTTGGCTTGATAAATTGAGAATTTGTCTAAGTGTGCCTTGATAAGTACTTTGACTTGTTAAAGAGAATTATTCTATGTATGCCTTGATTAGTACTTTGGCTTGATAAATTGAGAATTTGTCTAAGTGTGCCTTGATAAGTACTTTGACTTGTTAAAAGAGAATTATTCTACGTATGCCTTGATTAGTACTTTGGCTTGATAAATTGAGAATTTGTCTAAGTGTGCCTTGATAAGTACTTTGGCTTGATTGATTGTGAATCATTCTAAGTGTGCCTTGGTAAAGACTTTGGTTTGTTAATTGAGGATTTGCCTATGTGTGCTGGAAATAGCCGGTTGTGTGCTATTGGTATATCAGTCGTTTCGGGGTCATTCCCCGGGTTTGTGGCATTTGCAGATTCCGTGGAATTTCTACCCACGATGCGAGGAATACCTCATGCGGGTCCGTAAGGACTTATGCGGGTGAAATAGTCCCACGTGCGCGGGTCCGACCTATGCGAGGAATACCTCACGCGAGTCCGTCACGGGCTTATGCGGGTGAAATAGTCCCATGCGAGGAATACCTCACGCGGGTCCACGCGCCTATCGCGGTGAAATAGTCCCAGGAGTAGGATGGTTAAATGATGCGGGCGGATGGTCCTGTTTTGATCATGAGCTTCCTATTTTATATTGTAAGGATACTACTGTTTACTCTCATTGTTAGTAAGGCACAATGTGTTGTAATTTGATTATCATATATGTCCCCGGATTTGATTGTGTTACCCTATGGTCATGCTTTTACGATGTGGGATTCCGGGGCATGAGACCACGAGGCATTTAGGACACAGGGGGGGACTGGGTGTTCATGTATCCTTATTGGTGTTATTACATCATGGACTGCCGGCAGTGAGGAAGGATTCCACGGGCATGATTGATATTATGGGCGTGAGACCCATAGTTATATTTGAGTAATGACTTTGAGGGCCTGCGTCCCTGACTTGATATGACTGCTTATGTGTTATGTACTGTAGGTTGGCTATCATACATGTCTCCTGTTTTGTTTAGATCACATGATTTTATTACGATTTCATCGCTCACATACTTGATACATTCTTCAGATCGACCTCCCGGCCGCGTTCATCTCGCAGTTTAGGTATTTGTTTGGTGATCGGCAGTGTAGGACCACTCAAAGTTTTGGATAGCTCCTTCCATTGGGAGTTATCTTTTTGGTATAAGTTCTTTCAAGATGTGCTTTATCTGATTAAAGTGCACGGGGCCTTGTCCCGTCATATTTCAGTAAAACTCTTAGAGGTCTGTATTCATATGTGGGATTGGACTCATGTACAGTGTAGTGTCTTTTATTATGTATATTATATGGCAGCCTTGTCGGCTTTGCCTTGCACGTACGGTTGCTTTAAAAAGAAAAAAAAAGAGGTGTTATTTGATTTCCGCAGAGTACTTAGTTGTTAAGGTAGAAGGGTGCCTGTAGGGCACCGATCCAGCCCGGGGTTGGGTGTGACATCCTCCCCTGTGAGGCCTTTGGCCGAGAAATACCCTCTTGAGTTGTTCTCGTAAAATACCCCCCCCCCCCTTGGTAGAAAAGTATTCTCCAAGTATTGTTACTATTCCAAAATACCTTAGCCTTTTACCTTGTAGTATTCCAAGGTTACCCCTATACTAAAAGTCCAGAAATACTACTATACTTCCCTTCAGTCACAAAACGAAACCCTAAGGAAAATCTTCATAATTGGTTGAAGTATTAAGAAGAAGTTGCGTAGAACTTTTAAGGGTTGTTTGGAGCGGGTTGGAGCACCCAGAGTAGGAGCTAAAACGTTGCTCAGGATCGACATTTAAACTTGGATAATTTTGGGCTTATCGAGGTAAATACTCTTGTCCTTCTATTGTAATTGGAAATTACATACTGTAGTTGTATAGAAATGAGTATAAGATATATAGAAGGATGGTATAAGAGAAGAGAATTGAATTGAAATCACATCAGAAGAATATTAAAGAAGAAGATTGAACTGTACTTACATAGGACTGTATTTACAGTAGACTTGTGTTGTTTGGCGGGTAGGGAAGTGCTGCCCAATTTTCCATAGAATAAGAAATCTGTATCTAGAATTATTCTACAGAGTAGTCTAGACGTTGATATACTTATATGACCATTATAGGTTGAAGTACTGCGAGTAGCGTATTCTACTCGAAGGGTGGAAAAGGCTAGCGATTACGCTTTGGAGCGTTTTGCTAATAGTCGATAATCGTCGCGAGGTATGTGATTCTTCCTATCCTCTTGAGCATGATATTTTAAAAGAATATATATAGTACGGTAGACGTACGTGGGTTAACTGAATGTGGTTTTACTCCGATGTCTTTGACTTGAGTTTTAAATAATAAGAATCTTGAAGTATTTCAAAAGAATTAAGAATCGTTTTTGAAAGTTTAAGAATTATACTAGCTTTATGGGAAGTTAGGTATAACGACTTAAGAGAGATAAAAATGATGGTTTTTTTTTACGTTAGAAGTTAAGAGACTTGATCTTAAAAGATAAGCGACTTGACTTAATTGAATTGATATGAATTTTGTTAAAAAGTGTGAAACCTCATTCGTGAGTAATGAGTACTTGGTTTTTAAAAGGAATAATGTTTTACTGATTTCGAAAATGAGAATAAGTATCGAACGAACCCCTGCAGCGTTAATAAAGGAAAATGTATTGACAAATAAGTAATTATATTAAAACCAGTAGAAACCTCCATCTGCATAGAAGCTAAGATAAGACAAAATTGTATTACATTTCCTAGATCATGGTTGCTTTAATAAGGATTGTTATAAACAAGAATAACCTACTGACACATAAGGCATATGTTACTCAAATTGTTTTAAAAGAGAATTATGTTATTAAGTGATTAAGACTATGAACTACGAAACCTTTCGAAAATGAGAAACTTGAGTATTTGAAATTAGGCAAACTTGAACTTTTGGAAAAGAATGTTGTTACTTGACTTTAAGAAGGAAAGTGTTTTGGTTTAAAAAGAAGGGCATAATATTGCTTTAGTTGATTTTAAAAGGAAAACATGGTATTATCTTAATCATCTTAAAAGAGCGTTTAAATGTTGTGGTCAATTCTGCACGCTCATGGGATGAACCGAATGTATTTCACACGACACCGCGTTCACGGGATGAGCCGAATGTATTCCATATGATTCCTATCGAGTCCATGAGATGGGCCGAGACATGTCGACTCCTATCGAGTCCCATGAGATGGGCCGAGACATGTCTGATTCCTATCGAGTCCCAATGAGATGGGCGAGACATGTCGATTCTATTGAGTCCCGTGAGATGGGCCGAGACATGTACGATTCCTATCGAGTCCCACGAGATGGGCCGAGACATGTATTCCATACGATTCCTATCGAGTCCCACGATGGGCCGAGACATGTATTCCACACGATTCCACCTCGAGTCCCATAGGATGGGCCGAGACATGTTATACGTATCACACAATTTATACCTAGACCGCGGTGAGGAAGGAGTTCCACGCATGAGGATGACTTTGAGCGTGAGTCCCCGACTTGACATATTGCTTTTATGTTGTGAATCGTAGTTTTGTTATCATACATGTCTCTGTTTTATTTTAGATATTATGATTTCATTTACGATTTTTCGTTCACATACTTGGTACCGTTATCGACCTCCTTCGGGCCGCGTTCATCACGCCGCAGTAGAGGTACACCGTTGTTGATCCTCACTCTTAGGATCACGCTCAACATTTTAGGAAGCTCCGCTTCTCCGAGGCTTATCTTTCGTATAGTCCCTGTCATTGAGGTACTTACATTCGTGGTATGGCGAGCCCCGTCCGTCATTGTTATTATAAAACTCTTAGAGGTCTGTAGTACTGTTGTGGGCAGGTTTGTAAATGGGGATGTAACTGTTCAAGTTTTTTTATATATACATGCCGAGAGGCGATATTTTCATGAATAAACTGTTCTCATTCTATAATTGTTTCATGTCTTGTTTTTATATTCCGCTGATTACTCTGATGTATGACTACTTGGGTGCTCGGGTAAAGCACCAGTCACGGGCCCGGGATCGGGTTGTGACAAAAGTGGTATCAGAGCAGTTAATCCTCGGAAAATGTCTACAGACCGTGTCTAGTAGAGTCTTGATTATCGGTGTGTTGTGCACCACATCTATAATCAGGAGGTTGCAGGACATTTTTGATTGGTTTCCATTCTTCTCATTCTGAGATCGTGCCTTAGAGCTGTGTTATAAGTTGGACCCCTCTGACGTATTTTGTTTTTACCAGTTATGCCTCGCAGGCAACCCGCCCAGATGGGCAAAGCGGCCGAGCTGCTAGTAGGATACTGAGGAGATGCGAAGCGCAGCCCGATCATTACCCGAGATAGTGCTTGACGGCAAGTTTTGCGTGCCGCCCGGCCAGCGAGTTTAGGGCGCAACAATGAGTGGTCGAGACCACGCACTGAGTGTCCACCCCGGCTTTGAGGCGAAGGAGTTGGGGTACAAAGAGATGGCCCGATTCTTGGCCAGATCGTGGCGCATACGGAGATAGCCGGACGCAGCTCGATAAGTACCCGGCTCACCCGAGATCGGATAGTTTGAGGCTACGGGACTTTACGAGTTGTAGCGCCAGAGTTCTACGGTCGAGGCACGAGGATGATCCGCAGGAGTTCATTCGACGATTCTGGATCGAGAGTGATCAAGGCTTCGAGACCGAGTCGGTGGTCTTAGGTTCGCATCGGCCGCGTGATACCGCCGTCGGGTTTGATTCGTGAGTCGCCCCGGGAGAGTATGCACTTCCAGCCGTATGGGACGAGTTCTCGGGGGCATTTCTTGCCTCCACAGATAAGAAGGGTTCGGGCCGACAGATTTTTGACGTTGAGGCAGACCGGGCGTACGGTTCGGGAGTACAATGTGGAGTTTGACTCATTAGCTCGGTACGTCCCCGCATTGGTCGCCGACATGGAGGACAGAGTGCACCGCTACGTCACCGGGCTCGATGACTACTTGGCAGAGGCTTGTTCGGGTGTAGCTCTTCAGCCGGGCATGGACATTGCCCGCATACAGGCTTATGCACTTGGATGTGAGGAGCGGAGAGGTCGACGGAATGACCGAGATCAGCAGAAGAGGGCCAGGACAGCAGGGTCCTTTGGTAACTTTCGAGACGGACCGCCTCAGCAACAATCTAGTTATGTACCTCCGCCAGTACAGAGTGGTCCTCCACAATATTCAGGACGTTCGGGGTATTCGGGAGCTGGTCAGAGCTCCAGGGCTTCTGGTTCACAGGTATACATGGGTTCCAGCCAGTCGGGTTCATGCTTTCCTCAGTGTGCACGATGCGGCAAACGTCATCCCGGAGTGTCGCCTTCATCGTGCTTGTTTCACCTGCGGCCGTCAGGGCCATGTAACGAGGGACTGTCCTAGAAGGAGGGATACAGGTAGAATGACGCAGCTCTGGTCGATGCGGCGTTCATCGCCTTCTATAGCTATGCGCCCGGCAGGGCAGGATTATGATTAGAGCGACGAAGGGAAAATGAAGCAAATGATACAGGTATATTCTTACCCCTCTAGAGACTAGTATGCGTTGATGATATGATGAAATGCTAAGTATTATGTTCAGATAGCAATATGTTAAAATTGTGTTTAGAAAACATGGTTAGTTAGAAGGGTAAGTTTGGGAACAGGGAAAGTGTAAGCCTTAGAGTTTTATACGTAGAGACCTTAGATGCGAGGCCATCTTGAGTAAAAGATTTATGTTTGTATTGACCTTTATCAGAGTGCATAGTATACGTGGGATATATTTTTGTGATAAGTCCCTGGGTGGTATGAAATGAAATAGGGTAGTTGAGCTAAGAAGATCACTAGGTTTTCGTGACTTGATTTGTGAGATTGTTCCGGATCGGGGGAACAAGTGTTTAGCGCGATAGCGGGTCGGGTTGAGGACCAATCGCGGGTCGACCCGCGGACTGAAATGTGGTGGGGTCAGTTCAAGGTGGTCCCACCAGGTGGTAGGGTCACGAGGGTGCTAGGCCCAGGTTTAGGTAACCATCGTATGAGTTTGTGGATATGTTCGACCAGAATCGGATCGTGAAGGCCGGGGATGGCCTTAAAGGAGATTGAGGCTAGTAAGATGACCAAGTTTGGAGGTAGTGACTCCAGAGACTTTGGAAACTGAAGCGATGACTGAAGTATGGTACGTATACTAGAAAGAGTTCAAGTGTTCGGGAAGAGTACGACGAGTGAGGAAAGAAGAGAACGTGTGTTAGCAGAATAAAAGAGATCATTTTGTTGTGAAGTGAAGATGCGAAGGGAGTATCCTTTAGACCAGGGTGGAAGCTTTTGTGATGTAGGAATGATTTCTCGTGGACTTGGGTTAAGTATTTTTCGCGTATGTTATTTTGTGGCCAGGTGTGGCGTTGGCAACTTGTTAGAGGAACTTTATCGTTATCCGTCTTGAGAAGGAACATTCGGGACGAATGTTTCTAAGGAGGGGAGAATGTTATACCCCGTATTTCAGTATATGCGAGGCGCACGTCAAAAGTTTTTAGCCTTAAGTAGGCATTAGGGACGAAATTTGGGCACAACTAGCAAAAAGAATCCTTTTTTTGACGAAACGTTTTCCAGACTTTGCGAAGGGAAAAATACGGTTGCAACATTTATAATTTTTGCGGATTTTTCCGAGAGATGAAATATTTTGGACCAACGAGAGGGCGACACTTGTCACCCTCAAGTGGGCGGTCTTGTGGCCGAAAGTGGGCACGTTTCTTGGCATGTTTTGTGGCCTAAAACTTGGGTCAATGTTTGGAGTGTTTTGTGGAGTAGATGGCTAGGGTGCACTTGGGCAAATCTTCACCATCCACTTGCCCACCACTTGTCTTGATCTTGTCCATTGAAGGCCCTATAAATACCCCCCCTTAGTTGAAGACTTCTTCATCCACTCCACACTTTCTAAGTCTTGAAATCCCTCTCCCCCTTTGTAAGGCTTTCGTCCAAAGCCCCCCCATCCCCCTTTGTGAGGCCTTGGGCCGAGAAATACCCCCCCCCCCTCTTGAGTTGTTCTCGTAAAATACCCCCCCCCCCTTGGTAGAAAAGTATTCTCCAAGTATTGTTACTATTCAAAAATACCTTAGCCTTTTACCTTGTAGTATTCCAAGGTTAACCCTATACTAAAAGCCCAGAAATACTACTATACTTCCCTTCAGTCACAAAACGAAACCCTAAGGAAAATCTTCATAATTGGTTGAAGTATTAAGAAGAAGTTGCGTAGAACTTTTAAGGGTTGTTTGGAGCGGGTTGGAGCACCCAGAGTAGGAGCTAAAACGTTGCTCAGGATCGACATTTAAACTTGGATAATTTTGGGCTTATCGAGGTAAATACTCTTGTCCTTCTATTGTAATTGGAAATTACATACTGTAGTTGTACAGAAATGAGTATAAGATATATAAAAGGAGGGTATAAGAGAAGAGAATTGAATTGAAATCACATCAGAAGAATATTAAAGAAGAAGATTGAATCAGATTTACATACGATCGTATTTACAGTAGACTTGTGTAGTTTGGCGGGTAGGGAAGTGCTGCCCAATTTTCCGTAGAATAAGGAATATGTATCTAGAATTATTCTACAGAGTAGTCTAGACGTTGATAGACTTATATGACCGTTATAGGTTGAAGTACTGCGAGTAGCGTATTCTAGTCGAATGGTGGAAAAGGCTAGCAGGATTACAGTACTTTGGAGCGTTTTGCTAATAGTCGATAATCGTCGCGAGGTATGTGATTCTTCCTATCCTCTTGAGCATGATATTTTAAAAGAATATATATAGTACGGTAGACGTACGTGGGTTAACTGAACGTTGTTTTACTCCGATGTCTTTGACTTGAGTTTTAAATAATAAGAATCTTGAAGTATTTCAAAAGAATTAAGAATCGTTTTTGAAAGTTTAAGAATTATACTAGCTTTATGGGAAGTTAGGTATAACGACTTAAGAGAGATAAAAAGGATGGTTTTTTTTTACGTTAGAAGTTAAGAGACTTGATCTTAAAAGATAAGCGACTTGACTTAATTGAATTGATATGAATTTTGTTAAAAGGTGTGAAACCTCATTCGTGAGTAATGAGTACTTGGTTTTTAAAAGGAATAATGTTTTACTGATTTCGGAAATGAGAATAAGTATCGAACGAACCCCTGCAGCGTTAATAAAGGAAAATGTATTGACAAATAAGTAATTATATTAAAACCAGTAGAAACCTCCATCTGCATAGAAGCTAAGATAAGACAAAATTGTATTACATTTCCTAGATCATGGTTGCTTTAATAAGGATTGTTATAAACAAGAATAACCTACTCACACATAAGGCATATGTTACTCAAATTGTTTTAAAAGAGAATTATGTTATTAAGTGATTAAGACTATGAACTACGAAACCTTTCGAAAATGAGAAACTTGAGTATTTGAAATTAGGCAAACTTGAACTTTTGGAAAAGAATGTTGTTACTTGACTTTAAGAAGGAAAGTGTTTTGGTTTAAAAAGAAGGGCATAATATTGCCTTAGTTGATTTTAAAATGGAAAACATGGTATTATCTTAATTTGTCTTAAAAGAGCGTTTAAATGTTGTGGTCAATTTTGTACCGCGTTCATGGGATGAACCGGGAATGTATTTCACACGACACCGCGTTCATGGGATGAACCGGGAATGTATTCCATACGATTCCTATCGAGTCCCATGAGATGGGCCGAGACATGTACGATTCCTATCGAGTCCCATGAGATGGGCCGAGACATGTACGATTCCTATCGAGTCCCATGAGATGGGCCGAGACATGTACGATTCCTATCGAGTCCCATGAGATGGGCCGAGACATGTACGATTCCTATCGAGTCCCACGAGATGGGCCGAGACATGTATTCCATACGATTCCTATCGAGTCCCATGAGATGGGCCGAGACATGTATTCCACACGATTCCACCTCGAGTCCCATGGGATGGGCCGAGACATGTTATACGTATCACACAATTTATACCTAGGCCGCGGTGAGGAAGGAGTTCCACGGGCATGAGGGATGACTTTGAGGGCGTGAGTCCCTGACTTGACATGACTGTTTTTATGTTGTGAACTGTAGTTTTGTTATCATACATGTCTCCTGTTTTATTTTAGACTCATATGATTTCATTTACAGTATTTTCAGTTTCACATACTTGGTACCTGTTGTACTGACCTCCTTCGGGGGGCTGCGTTCATGCCGCAGGTAGAGGTACACCAGTTGTTGATCCTCGCTCTTAGGATCACAATTCAGCGTTTTGGGAAGCTCCGTTTCTCCGGAGGCTTATCTTTGGTATAGTCCCCTGTCGTTGTAGGTACTTACATTCAGGGGTATGGCGGGGCCCTGTCCCGTCGTTTTTATTATAAAACTCTTAGAGGTCTGTAGTACTGTTGTGGGCAGGTTTGTAAATGGGGATGTAACTGTTCAAGTTTTTTTATATATACATGCCGAGAGGCGATATTTTCATGGATAAACTGTTCTCATTCTATAATTGTTTCATGTCTTGTTTTTATATTCCGCTGATTACTCTGATGTATGACTACTTGGGTGCCCGGATAAGGCACTAGTCACGGGCCCGGGATCGGGTTGTGACATAATGGCCATAATACGTCTATTAACTTCTTACTTCAAACGTAGAATATTCTAAGTGCAAAGTCACTAAATTCTACGGAAAATCGGACATCACTTCCTTTGTTTCTACATACTTTTCCACCTTTTTCAAGGCCCAAATTCAATAACCAAACACCCACATTTAAGGCTCAACAATTCAGCAATATAAAGGGGATTACACGCCTTAACAGGACGTGTAAAATTCTGCCCCACAATTGATATCAAACTAGTCCAAACGACAATGCCATTCTCGGCCAAAAGGTGTCACAACATATCTTTCTTTCCAATTCCTTTTCAATACAAGTTGTTTAGTATAACATGTTATAAAGCCGCATTCGATTATAACAACAATAATCTTCAAGTAGATAACATGCGACGATTCTAGTTAGCGACCAAATTGTATTTCAATTTCCAATGGCTCAACATGTCATTTCGGATTTTAGGCTTCAAATATTCATAACACTTATAAATATTTAATACATATACTTCATGCTAGTCAAAATGTAAGGCTACAACAATATGTAATCTTATAACACTTAAGAAAACAAGATTGTTACCTTAGTGAGCCTTAATCCACTTCAAGATCCGAAGTCGCTCCCTAGCAACTTAGAGCCTCTCCTTGACACTCCAATCCGCCACTTGAAGCCCTTTAGAAGATCACAAACAACTTTCCTTCAATTCCAAATCCAAACCTAGGAAAGTGACTAGGTTTTCACCTTGCGACTAATACAAAAACTCCACTTTTCCGGGATCTTTCTATTGAGATACCCTTACAATACCCTTAGGAACCTTGGTTTAAAGTGTGGAGCTTATTGGACAACAAACAAATTTTTTTCTTCTTGAAACCCTTGTAAAGCCGAGAGCTCTCTCTTGTGTTCATCAAGATTTCTTGAAATTTGACTAAGTGTGGAGCTTGTATTGCTAGTAGTGTTACTATATAGAAACATGGAGGGTCAAGATTAAAACAAATGGGTGGCTTGGATGCATTTCACAAGGATCAAGCCAAGTGGCTCTTGACTAAGTCAACAATATCAAGCTCTAGCCCTTAGCAAGACTTGATCATCTTAAAATTGGTCAAATGACCATTCTATCCATATCCATTTCGTCCAAGACCACTAGGGGGGGTGACACATGTCGCCCTCCCATTCGTCGCAATATTTCATTTTTCCGACAATTCCAAAATTCTGATAAATTTTTACTAGTCTCAAATCTTAACACTTTTGAGTTCTTATGTACGTTCTTATAAACATGTCCTGCAATTTACGGGGTGTAACATTCTTCCCCCCTTAGAAACATTCGTCCCCGAATGTTCTTTTGGGGTCAATCTTATGGATAGCGACATAGTCTCCTTTTACAACCCCTACATACCAATAATGCCACACGTGGCCACATAACAATACTTATACCAAAACGTCAACCTGAACTCCAAGTGTCGACGTCGGTTATCTGCATAAAGCTTTTATCGACTCTGAGCTTACTAATAATCTTTCCGGGATAAGCTTCACCTTATCCACAACCTGCTGAATCAAGTCTGGGCCAACTAACTGTACCTCGCCCACGTCGCATCAACCAATCGACGACCTATACTTCTGCCCATACAAAACCTCATATGGCGTCATCTGAATGCAAGAATGGTAGCTGTTGTTATAAGCAAACCCAACAAGAGGGAAATGATCCTCCCAGCTACCCCTGAAATCAATACACAGGCCCGCAACATATCCTCAAGTGCCTGGATAGGATGCTCTGCCTGTCCGTCGGTCTGGGGGTGAAATGCCACACTGAGACTCACTTGTGTCCCTAATACCTTCTGGAAAACCCCCAGAAGTCAGCCGTACACTGCGCTCATCTGTATGACATCATAAATGTAGGAACCCCCTGCAATCTCACAATCTCCCTGCTATACAAGCTAGCATAATCCTCAGTCGAGTAAGTGATTCTAACCGAAAGAACACGACTGGTTTCGTCAGCCTGTTTACTATGACCGCCAGGGAGTCGCACTTCCTCTGAGTACGATGCCACCCTGTAACAAGATCCATATTAATCACTTCCCATATCTAAGTCGGGATCTAAATCGCCTGTAATAGCCCACTGGGCTTCTGGTGTTCAACCTTGACCCGCTACTAATTCGGACATTAAGCAACAACTCTGCTACGTCCCTCCTCAGGCCATCTTACCAATACATACATCTGAGGTCACGACACAACTTAGTCGACCCCGAACAATTAGAGCAATAAGCACTGCGTGCCTCCCTAAAACTCCGACAAGTCTGCGGCCGGTACACACACCCATCCTCATATCACAGCACCCCATCCGGTGCTACTCAAACAGGCTCTTCTCTTCTCGGAGAGTCGTATCTCGATACCATATCATAAATGGATCCTCATACTGTCGCCTCTTTACCTCCTCAACGACGGAAGACTCGGCAACCTCTTGGATCTAAAATTCATTAACCTTGGAAACAAATAATCGAACCCCTCGCTCCAGAGTCGATGAATTCACGGACCACGCCCCGCCTATCTCGCCGCCATCCGATGCACTACCCATAGATCCACGACTAAGAGCATATGTATGTTATACACTGTAATTCCGGAGTATGTATGTAAGGACGTACGTACGAATGTATAAACCCTAATTAGGGTAAGAATGAAAGATGTGATTTCTCGACGGAAAATATTTTCGAACCTTGTGAAGGAAATTTTACGTTTTCGATATTTTATCCAATTATGGAATTTTTTCGAGTGATTAAATATTTTGGACCAATAGGAGGGCGGCATGTGTCACTCCAAGAGCCATGTTGGACGTTGTTTTCAAGTTAGTGGGCAAGACAAGTGGCCAAAAGTCTTGCATGGCATTTGCATGGCCATATACACGGTTTTGGCAAGAAAGTGGGCTAGTCAAATGGTCAAAGTCTTGCATGGCATTTTGTGGGACAAGTGGAGAAAGAAACCTACACAAACAATCTATACCATACACATGTTTCAATCCTAACCCTTGGTTGTCCTATATAAACACCTCTAGTTTATGAAAATCTTCCACACTTAGAACATTTCAAGACTTGAAAATATTTTCCTCTCTTTCTTGAAGCTCTCGTCCAACCCTTCTTTTCTTGAGCAAATTATTGTCCAAAAATTCTTAAACTTCTAAGTGTTCTTCCTTAATGTATTAGGAAGATTATTAACCAAGAGTTAGACAAGATTTCACATCATAGCCTCAAAAATCCCCCCTTGGCCGAGAGCATGCCAAAAATGGAGCCTTAGTGTTCTTCACTTTTTGGAGTTAATTCTTGAATAGAAGTTGGTTAGGAACTTCTAAAGGTGACTTGTGGTGGTTTGAAACACAAAGATTTGGAGCTAAAACTTGCTTAGGAACGACTTTAAGTTCTTGGATATTTTTGGGCTAAATTGAGGTAATGAACTTTAACCTCTATGTGAAGTTGATTATTATGTATATTGGATATTATACATATATGGGAAGTATATTATGAAGTATGAGATATAAGGAAAGATTTGGATCTTGTTAAGATGTTAAAAGGAGAATTGGCATATTAGCCATTAAAATGGTAAAAATGTATCCATTACTTGACTAAGAAGTTAACACCAAAGAAACTATAACTTATATTAAGATTGGAATATAAGTTGAAAGACTAATGAAGTAATTGGATAAGTAAAATTGTAAAAGTTGGCCAAGGACCCCAACTTAAGGACTGTATTTACTTTGGACTGTATTTACTTTGAACCGTATTTACATTGTTGTTGTTAAGGGGAATATTGTTAATCGCGTTCCGTTTGGGCGTGTGATCCCCTTCTTTAATTATTGTTGTTATTAAAGAGATATTGTTAATCGCGTTCCGTTTGGGCGTGTTATCCCCTTCTTTAATTATTGTTGTTGTTAAGGAGAGATTGTTAATCGCGTTCCGTTTGGGAGTGTGATCCCCTTCTTTAAATTTCGGAATTATTGCGCCTTATTTATGGCATGTTGGTTACTATTATCGGGCCTTGGAAAAGGTGGAAAATTGAGTAGAAACGGGGGAGGTGCTGCCGAATTTTCCGTAGGATGTGGAACATTGTTCTTAGAAATATCCTACGAAGAGATCTAGAGTTTAATAGACGTTTCATCGCCATTATAGGTGGAAGTACTACGAGTAGCGTATTCTACTTGAAGGGTGGAAAAGGGCTAGCAAGGTTAAAGTACTTTGGAGCGTTTTGCTAATTGTCGATTATCGTCGCGAGGTATGTGAACCTCTTCCTATCCTTTCTAGCATGATTGTTGTAAACTATGTAGTACGGTAGACGTACGTGTGCTAAACGAATTTGGTTGGTTTAAAACATAAAGTGTTATAATGGCTTTATGAGAATTTAATTATAACAACCTTATGTAGGTAAAAGAATGGTTTACTGATTTTTAAAAGATAAGAGACTTGACTTATATTTGGCTTGATTTGTTATGTGCAGAACTTGAATTGCATGGAAAGTTGTGAAACCTCATTCGTGAGTAATGAGTACTTGGTTTTTAATAATAATGTTATATTGAATTCGGAAATGGGAATGAGTATCGAACAAGTCATTTCAGCGTTATTAAAGGAAAATGTAATGACTAATAATTAACTTAAAACAAATAGAATCTTCCATCTGCATAGAAGCTAAGATAAGACAAAATTGTATTACATTTCCTAGATCATGGCTGCTTTAATAAGATCATTAAAAACAAGTTTTGATTTTCTTAAAAATTCCAAAGTAAGGGACTTGATTTATACAAGAGAGAGACTGGAAAAATTGAAGTGTTTTTGTTTAAAAGAGAAGGCATGCTTTTGTCTTAAGTTGGTTTAAAAGAAGGTATGGAAATTGTTTTGGTTTACTTAAAAAGATAGTTACTCTATTTTGATACTACGGGTATCGTGTGACTTTTTGTGAAAGAAATGGATCTTTTTAAAGAGTTAAAGTATGTAGTACCTTGGGGTTAAAATCCGGATTTGTTGACATGAAATGAAAGTACCTTGTGTGAGTAACTTGCCTATGTTTTGTGATAGCCTTGTAATACTTTCTTGTTGGCTTGATAAAGTGAACATGTTATGATGCTACGTGTGTTAGTGTCTTGTGACGTTGTGTAAGGGGGTTTTTCTTGTTGTGCTTATGTTTTTTAACGATAAGCCCGTTGTGCTGGTATTATATCACTTACCCCCCCTGACTTGTTATGATGCCGGGTTAAAGTGCCGCGTCGACGCGGAGAATACCTCACGCGGGTCCATGGGACCTATGCGAGTCGCGGAGTTCGAGAACTGACGCGAGGAATACCTCATGCGGTCTATGTGGCTATGCGGATTGCGTGAATCCAGGATGTTGCCGAGGGTTAGCTGCCCTGCGATGCGAGGAATACCTCATGCGGGCCTATGTGGCCTATGCGGGAGTTCCAGGATTAGACGCGCACAATGATACTGCGGGCGAGTGGCTCAACTTCGATCATTTGGCGGTTGTCACGACCCGAATCTGGGCCCGTGACTGGTGCCTTACCCCGGGCACCCTAGTGATACAACATCAGAGTAATCAGCGGAACATAAAACACATACATGAAACAAATGAAGTACAAAACAGTAATCTGAGAAAACTTGCCCTTCGGCATATATATAAATCAATTTAAATCCGAAGAGTTATATCCTTTTTACAACCCTGCCCACAACAGTACTACAGACCTCTAAGAAATGATACGACAACAATGGCGGGACAGGGCCCCGCCATACCCCTGAATGTAAATACCTACAACGACAGGGGACTATACCAAGATAAGCCTCCGGAGAAACGGAGCTTTCCCAAACGCTGAATCGTGACTCCTAAGAGCGAGGATCAACGATCGTGTACCTTTACTCGCGCAGATGAACGCACTTCAAGGAGGTCGACAACAGTACCAAGTATGTGAAATCAAAATAAATCAGAAATGAAATCATAGTAGTCTATATAAAGCAGAGACATGTATGATAACCAAACTACGCTCACAATAAATAAGCAATATGTCAAGTCGTGACTCACGCCTCAAAGTTATCACAATAAAACCGTGACGGCAAGTACGAAGGCATAGCCGACTACTAAGACCCACGCACCAAAAATACTACAAATCAGTATCCCGAGGTCTTTCTAGACCGCACTACATGATCGGCCGCCACTCGCCCGCAATATCAATGCGCGTCTATCCTCGAACTCTCGCAGCCCGCATAGGTCACCCATGCACCGCATGAGGTATTCCTCGAATCACGGTCCTGCATCACCGAGGTATACCCCGCATCGGGCGGCTAACCTCGGTATCCGCCTAGGCTCCCGCACCGCATAGTCTCAAAAGACCGCATAGTCTCAACTGCATCGCATGTGGAATCCCCGCATCGGGCTAAACACCCGAATGATCAATCCTGAGCTACCGCGACTGCGATAGTCACAAGGATCAGATAGCCGTATAGACCGCATCGGGTGGCAAGCCCTCGTATAATAAGTCAAGGGTATGTGATACAATAACAAGATAACGGGCTTAACGCTTGACAACGTAAGCACAACAAGAGTGACCCCTTACACAATAATCACAAGATACTAACACACGTAGCATCCTAACATGCTTACTTATCAAATCAACAAGAAAGTATTACAAGGCTATCACAAACCAATACAATCAAGTTATTCACACAAGGTACTTTCTACTAACAAGTTCGTACCTATCCCCAAAGTACTTCATACATTAAATCTTTAAAAGATACGTTACTTCACAAAAACCACACAACCGTAGTATATGAAAATAGAGTGATTATCTTTTAGAGTAAATCAATTACTTCTCTTTTAAAATCAAGTAGCCACATTCTTTTCCAATGTTCAAGTTTGCCTAATTTCCCATGTTCAAGTTTGCCTTTTTAGAAAGGTTTCGTAGTTCATAGTCTTATTCATTTAAGAATATAATTCTCCTTTAAACAACTGAGAACATAAGCCTTATATGAGTAGGATATTCTTGTTTATAACAATCTTATTACAAAGAATCATGATCTAGGAAATATCATTTTGTCTCATCTTAGCTTCTATGCAGATGGAAGTTTCTACCGGTTTTAATAATACTTAATTATTAAAAATATTTCCTTTTATTAACGCCGCAGTGGTTTGTCGATACACATTCGATTTCCAAAATCAAGAAACATTCTTAAGCCGTTATACCTAACTTTCCATAAAGCTAGTATAACTCTTAAGTTTTCTAAAAATCAAGTACTACCTCCTCTTTCAAAATGATTCAAAATCTTTGAAATACCTCAAGTTCTTTATTATCACATAACAAGCCGCTTATAGTTCAAATCGCTACCTTTAAAAGCCACAAGTATTTTCTTACCAACATAAAGTCATATAACCAACTTCCCATAAAGCCGTTATAACACTTTATGTTTTAAACCAATCAAATACATTTAGCACATGACGCTCACCGTACTACATAGTTCACACATATCATGCTAGAAGAGATAGGAAGAGGTTCACATACCTCGCGACGATTATCGACTAATAGCAAAACGCCCAAGTACTTCCAACCGCGGCTACTCCTTTAAGCCAAGGAGATCGCGCCACACGTAGTACTTCAACCAATAAGGCCACAAGGCGCTTAGTAACATTTAGATCCCTTCAGAGAACATTCTACGTAAAATTCGCAGACTTCCCCGCAACAACAGAAATCTCCTCCTCTATCGGGGCCGCTACCAAGCCAACCGTGGGGTTATACGCTTAATCCGACGTACAATTCTACCTCACGTAAAAGCTACACAAGTCTATCTGTAATACACCCTATGTAAATACAACAAGATTCTTCTTCAAAAGGTTTCTTATTATTCAGCTTAAGTCAAAAGACATTGCCGATAACAACGTTCAAGACTATATATAGTATACTTCAACTATATAATCTAACAACATGTAATTTCCAATTACAATAGGGACAAGATATTTACCTCGATAAGCCCATAATTATCCGAGTTTAAATGTCGATCCCGAGCAAGGTTTAGCTCCTAGTGCGCTCGACCCGCCTCCAAACAACCCTTAGAAGTTCTAACCAACTTCTACTTAATACTCCAACTAACTATGGAGATTTTCCTTAGGTTTCGGTTTTGTGACCAAGGGAAGTATAATAGTATTCTGGCTTTTTGTAAAGGTATAACCTTAGAATACTACAAGGTATATGGCTAAGGTAATTTGGGCATTATAACAATACTTTGAGAGTATTTCTAAAAGAGGGGTATTATACGAAGACAACTAGGCTAGGGTACACTCGCTAGCACCCTAGAGGGGGTTGCTCTCGCCACAAGGGAGGCCTCACCGAACTCAACACAAGGGAGGGAGAAGGAGAGCTTTCAAGACTTAGGCAATTTTGTGGATGAATTAGTCTTCAAAGGGGCGGTATTTATAGGTCAAGTGAAGGCCAACCAATGGCCAAGATCTTGCCAAGTGCAAGGCAAGTGTAGGGCCAAGATCTTGCCAAGTGCACCTTATCCATCTACCACCAAAATATCCTACCAACCTCGACCAAACAATGGCCATTCGCCAACCCCTTTACCGCCTAAGGTGTTCCAATGAGAGGTGACAAGTGTCGCCTCTTGTTGATCCAAAATGTTTCGCCTCTGGGAAAAATCCGCAAAATTAAAAATGACATAGCCAAATTCCCTACGAAAGTTGTGGAAACGTTTCATTTAAAAACGACTCTAATCGGGTGTTGTGAACAAAAGAATTCGCCAAGCCTAAATCACAAGTTCAAATTTTTCACGCACGCCCCACGTACATACCTAGAAATACGGTATAACATTCTCCTCCTTAGAAACATTCGTCCGAATGTTCCTTCTAAGCCTCAAACAAACGCGCCGAAGATAGTCTTCACTACTATACTTACGAGGACAAACTCGCTACACATGGCCACCAAACAATCGCAAAATGCTTAAATCCAAGTCCACCGAAGCACCTCTAACATCATAAAGCATACCACTTTTGTCACTTTGCCGCGAGGTTCTAGTGTCACTCCGGCGACCCAACAAATGGTACCGGGCTGCATGCGATCACTGAAGATGTCGTATATTCGAACTCTTACCACATTTCGACATCGTCAAGATTCAAAACTCGGTTATCATCTTCAACTTGGTCATCATTAGTGGGAATACTCGATGGATCTCCGATTTACTTTTCGAACATAACACGAAGATCGACGACCGCCTCCTAAGTCGGACGCAAATGCTAACATATAGGCAACTCCGCCTATTCTTTACATGAACTCAAAGGCCCAAAGTAACTCGCCAAGTTCCTCTCAGTATTCCAAAACTCGTCACACCCAACCCGGTGGTACTTTCAAGAAGACCGACCGCCAACTCGAACTCTGCGTGCCGCCGATTATCCGCATACGATTTCTCCGAGCCGCCGTAACCTCTTCTAGACAAGCTTTACTCTATCCACGATCTGGAACAAGCTGAACCAACTATCTGAATCACGCCAACATCGAACCAATCGACCGGCGACACACATCCGCCCTACAAGGCTTCATAAGGCGACATCCGAACACCGAAATGGTAGCTTAAACACTCCTTCAACAGAGACAACAATTCTCGCAACTATCCTCGAAATCCAAACACCGCCCGAGGGCGAATGCGATTCTCGAGACTTACTTGAGTTCCTAACCTTGCACGGTAAAACCTCCGAAAGAAACAACGCAACTGGCTCCACTGCTCGACATAAGGTGAAGGTAGGCACCTCGCAGCCTTACAACCTTTCTGATATATCATCTCGCATAACCCTCTGCCGAGTAAACGGTCTTTGCTAGAAGACAACACGACTGACCTCCTCGGCCCAACTACTGGTCGAATGCATCCATGAAATCGTACGTTGGTTAACTAAACTCGCCTAACACCCTCGTGGTTCTACCACAAGGGACCACCACAACCGACCCCACCACCATACATGCCGCGGGTTGACCCGCAAAGTGGCCTCAACCCGACCCTAACGCCGCAAACGCCACTCTCAAGGAAAACTCTCACTAATCACGTTACGAAAACCTAGCGGTCTTCTTAGCTCAACTACCCTCTTTCATTCCACACTACTGTGGACTAATCCCACAAACATAACTCACGTGCACTATGCACTCCTATAAGGGTCAAACATAAACAATACCTCTTTTACTCGAGATGGCCTTACCTCTAAGGTCTCTACGTATAACACTCTATGGCTCACACTTTCTATCCCCAAATCTTACTTGGTTAACTAACCAAGATTTCTAATCACCATTTACACAATGCTATCGAATAAACACTTAAGGTATACTCACCTTATCACACATACTAAACCCTAGAGGTTAAAGATCTATCTCAGATTCATCGCTTCACTCCCTTAGTCGTTCTAATCAAACCCGCCTGTAGGGCGCCAGCTGGGAAGATGACGAACTACCCACCGATCCTCAAGGCTAAGTCCTCCCGCAAGGACACTCTTTCGACAATGCACTTAACGGCCATAGGTACAACAAGTACCAACTAAAAGGCGACATTCTCGAGATGGCGCCACTACATCGTGAACACCGAGAAAAATCGAATCCGGATGGCCGAACCTTCGCGGATCGTGAACCTAAGCTCGAGCTCGACCAACTCCTTCATACCGAACGCCCCGAACCCCGCGGAGGACCTTTCTCACCGTGGATGCGCATAATCTATTCTGCGTGAGGCGACTCGCCGAAAGTTACCAAAGGACCTTGCCGCTCGCCTCTTCTCGCCCTTCGTTAACGCGTCGATCTACGTTTCGCGACGCGCATAAGCCCGCATACGTGCCATGCTCAAGCCCAATGAAGAATTACTCTTGCACAACCTCTCGTTGATATTCATCAAGACTCGCAGACATCGGTATACTCTCTGTAGTCAAATCCATAGTTAGTAACATGGTCGCCTCGTGAAATCTATATTCTCTGTTCCTGGCCGTGGAACCAAGGTTCAAATATCATGGCCGCAGAGGAACCGCCGCCGCTAAACTCACTGGGCTAGTGACGTCGCAGAACTCCCGAATGAAGCACCACCTGGTGATAATTGGGCATGTGCCCACGTAACCTCTCTCAGACTCTGCTCGCACTCCGCCGCTTTGCCCTCTGGGCGGGTTGCCTACGCGAGGCATAACGGTAAGGGAAAGAAATCGTTAGAGGTCCAACTTACAACACGGCTCTAAGGCACGATCTCGAGTGAGAAGAATAGAAACCAATCCTAAATATCCTATAGCCTCACGATTATTGGTGCACAACACACCGATAATCAAGACTTCTATCGGATACGTCAGACACTTTCCGAGGATTAATCGCTTCGATACCACTTTGTCACGACCGAACTGGCCCGTGGTCGTGCCTTACCCTGCACCCTAGTGATACAACATCGAGTAATCATGAACATAAAACACATACATGAAACAAATGAAGTACAAAACGAATTGAGGGAAAACTTGCCTTTCGGCATATATATAAATAACAACTCCTACAAATGAGCAGCTTTAATCCTTTTTACAACCCCGCCACAACGATTTCATGCACTCTAAGAAATGATACGACAACAATGGCGACAGGGCCGCCATACCCCGAATGTAAATACCTACAACGACGGACTATACCAAGATAAGCCTCCGAGAAACGAGCTTTCCCAAACGCCGAATCGTGACCCTAAGAGCGAGGATCAACGATCGTGTACCTTTACTGCGGCATGAACGCACTTCGGGAGAGGTCGATAACAGTACCAAGTATGTGAAATCGAAAATAACATCGTAAATGAAATCATAGTAGTCTATATAAAGCAGAGACATGTATGATAACCAAACTACGATCACAATAAATAGCGATCATGTCAAGTCGTGGACTCACGCCTCAAAGTTATCACAATAAAACCGCACGGCAAGTACGAAGGCATAGCCGACTACTAAGACCCACAGCACTAAAAATACCACAAACCGTATCCCGAGGTCTTTCTAGACCGCACTACATGATCGGCCGCCACTCGCCCGCAATATCAATGTCGCGCGTCTATCCTCGAACTCTCGCACTCGCATAGGTCACCCATGCACCGCGTGAGGTATTCCTCGAATCATGGTCCTGCATCACTGAGGTATACCCCGCGTCGGGCGGCTAACCCTCGGTATCCGCCTAGGCTCCCGCAGCCGCATAGTCTCAAAAGACCGCATAGTCTCAACAGACCGCATAGGAATCCCCGCGTCGGGCTAAACACCCGAATGATCAATCCCGAGCTACCGCGACTCGCGTAGTCACAAGGATCTGCATAGCCGATAGACCGCATCGGGTGGCAAGCCCTGTATAATAAGTCAAGGGGTATGTGATACAATAACAAGATAACGGGCTTAACGTTTGACAACGTAAGCACAACAAGAGTGACCCCTTACACAATAATCACAAGATACTAACACACGTAGCATCCTAACATGCTTACTTATCAAATCAACAAGAAAGTATTACAAGGCTATCACAAACCAATACAATCAAGTTATTCACACAAGGTACTTTCTACTAACAAGTTCGGGTACATATCCCCAAAGTACTTCATACATTAAATCTTTAAAAGATACGTTACTTCACAAAAACCACACAATACCTGTAGTATATGAAAATAGAGTGATTATCTTTTTAGAGTAAATCAATTACTTCTCTTTTTAAAATCAAGTAGCCACATTCTTTTCCAATGTTCAAGTTTGCCTAATTTCCCATGTTCAAGTTTGCCTTTTTAGAAAGGTTTCGTAGTTCATAGTCTTATTCATTTAAGAATATAATTCTCCTTTAAACAATCTGAGAACATAAGCCTTATATGTGAGTAGGATATTCTTGTTTATAACAATCTTATTACAGCAGTCATGATCTAGGAAATATCATTTTGTCTCATCTTAGCTTCTATGCAGATGGAAGTTTCTACTGGTTTTAATAATACTTAATTATTAAAAACATTTCCTTTTATTAACGCTGCAGTGGTTTGTCGATACACATTCTGATTTCCAAAATCAGTAAAACATTCTTAAGCCGTTATACCTAACTTTCCATAAAGCTAGTATAACTCTTAAGTTTTCTAAAAAAAATCAAGTACTACCTCCTCTTTCAAAATGATTCAAAAATCTTTTGAAATACCTCAAGTTCTTTATTATCACATAACAAGCCAGTTATAGTTCAAATCAGTTACCTTTTAAAAGCCACAAGTATTTTCTTACCAACATAAAGTTGTTATAACCAACTTCCCATAAAGCCGTTATAACACTTTATGTTTTAAACCAATCAAATACATTTAGCACATACGTACGCTCACCGTACTACATAGTTCACACATATCATGCTAGAAGAGATAGGAAGAGGTTCACATACCGCGACGATTATCGACTAATAGCAAAACGCTCAAGTACTTCCAACCGCTCGCTACTCCTTTAAGCCAAGTAGATCGCGCCACACGTAGTACTTCAACCTATAAGGCCACAAGGCGCTTATTAACATTTAGATCCCTTCAGAGAACATTCTACGTAAAATTGGCAAGACTCCCCGCAATAAACGTAAATCTCTCTCTATCGGGCCGCTACCAAGCCAACCAGTGGGGTTATACGTTAATCCGGACGTGCACAATTCTACCTCACGTAAAAGCTACACAAGTCTATGTAATACACCTATGTAAATACGACAAGATTCGGTTCTTCTTTGAAAAGGTTTCTTATTATTCAGCTTAAGTCAAAAGACATCGCGATAACAACGTTCAGTACTATATATAGTATACTTCAACTATATAATCTAACAACATGTAATTTCCAATTACAATAGGGGGACAAGATATTTACCTCGATAAGCCCATAATTATCCGAGTTTAAATGTCGATCCTGAGCAAGGTTTAGCTCCTACTCCAGCAAGGCCCGACTCGCCTCCAAACAACCCTTAGAAGTTCTAACCAACTTCTACTTAATACTCCAACTAACTATGGAGATTTTTCTTAGGGTTTCGGTTTGTGACTGAAGGGAAGTATAATAGTATTTCTGGGCTTTTTGTAAAGGTATAACCTTAGAATACTACAAGGTATATGGCTAAGGTAATTTGGGCATTATAACAATACTTTTGAGAGTATTTCTAACAAGAGGGGGGGTATTATACGAAGACAAATAGGCTGGGGGTATACTCACTAGCACCCCAGAGGGTGGGGTTGCTCGGCCACAAGGGGGCGGCCCTCGGCCGAACTCAACACAAGGGGAGGGAGAAGGAGAGCTTTCAAGACTTAGGCAATTTTGTGGATGAATTAGTCTTCAAAGGGGTGGGTATTTATAGGTCAAGTGAAGGCCAACCAATGGCCAAGATCTTGCCAAGTGCAAGGCAAGTGTAGGGCCAAGATCTTGCCAAGTGCACCTTATCCATCTACCACCAAAATATCCTACCTAACCCTTGACCAAACAATGGCCATTCGCCAACCCCTTTACGCCTAAGGTGTTCCAATGAGAGGGTGACAAGTGTCGCCTCTTGTTGATCCAAAATGTTTCGCCTCTCTAAAAATCCGCAAAATTAAAAATTTACATCGCCGTAATTTCCCGTACGAATGGTGTGTAAACTTTTCGTCTAAAAACGACTCTAATCGGGTGTTGTGAACAAAAAGAATTCGGCCAAGACTAAATCACAAGTTCAAATTTTTCTACGTACGTCCTTACGTACATACTCTGGAAATACGGGGTATAACAGCGGTGTAGAAAGACCTCGTGATACAGTCTTATAACATTATTGGTACGGTGGGTTCTAGTAGTCTGCTATGCCTTCGTACTTACCGTCTGATTTTATTATGACAGGTGGGACCTGGTGTTCATGTGTATTCTCGGTGTTTTATATCATGGATCAGGCATGAGGAAGGAATTTACCGCATGATTTATATAGACTATTATGATTTCATTTACTGATTTTGATTTCATACTTGGTACCAGATCGACCTCCTTCGGGGCTGCGTTCATGCCGCAGTATAGGTACATCGATCGTTGATCCTCGCTCATAGGATCACGTCAATTTTAGGAAGCTCCGTTTCTCCGAGGCTTATCTTTTGTATGATTCTCGAGATCAGAGGTACTTATACATTCGTGGTATGGCGGCCCTGTCCGTCATAGTTGTTATAAAAATTCTTAGGTGCAGTAATCGTTGTTGGCGTGGTTGTAAAGGATGTAACTGTTCAAGTTTTGGTATATATATACATGCCGAAAGCGACTTTTTTAGTTAGATCGTTTTACTCTTTATTGTTTCATGTCTTTGTTTTTATATTCCACATTACTCGATGTATATCTACTTGGGTGCCGCGTATGGTACGATCACGGGCCCGGATCGGTCGTGACAAAAGTGGTATCGAGCGATTAGTCCTCGGAAAGTGTCTACAGACCGTGTTCAGTAGAGTCTTGATTATCGGTGTGTTGTGCACCACATCTATAATCGTGAGGTCGCAGGACATTTAGGATTAGTTTCCATTCTTCTCACTCCGAGATCGTGCCTTAGAGCCGTGTTATAAGTTGGACCCCTCCGACGCATTTCTTACCGCTTATGCCTCTGCGAAAGGCAACCAGGCCCGAAGGGCAAGGCAGGCGGAAGTGCGAGTAGAACACAGGAGTACGAGGGCAGGCCCACCATCAACCGGGTGGTGCTTCATTTAGAGAGTTCTGGACGCCGCCACTCAAAGAAGTTTAACACAGCGGCAGCAGTTCCTACTGCGGCCAGGATATATGAGCCTTCGCCCACGCATCGAGAATATGGACTACAAAGGGATGGACCTGTTACTAGCTAGGATTTTAGCAAACAAAGAGTATAGAGTGCATCGATATATCACGGGCCTAGACGATTATCTAGTAAATGGGTGTACAAGAGTAGCTCTTCAGTCAGGCATGGACATTGCCTGCGTACAGGCTTATGCACAGCAGACTGAGGAACGTAGGGGTCGACGGATTAACCAAGATCAGCAGAAGAGGGCCAGAACAGTAGGGTCCTTTGGTAACTTTCGAGGCAGGTAGCCTCAAAGAGTTAGTTATGCCTCCGCCGATTGAGTAGTTCTCCGCCTTCGTGACGCCCAGGGTATTCGGGAGCGGTCGTGGCTCCAAGGTTTCAGGTTTCCGGGGGAGTGGGGGTACTAGCCGGATGAGGCCACCCTTACCTCAGTGTGGCTGTTGTGGAAAAATCCATAAGGGGGAGTGTCATGCTGGTTCGGGAGGTTGTTATACATGCGGCCAGCAGGGCCATTTTGCGAGAAATTGTCCAACCAGAGGTAGCGCAGATGTAGAGACTCAGCCTTCGAGATCAATGACTGGTTCATCGCCTTCTTTTGCTATGCGCCCTGCAGGGCAGGATCATGATTAGAACGACAAGGGAAAAGTGAAGCAATAGTTACAGGTATATCCTTAACCCTCTAGAGATTTGTATGCGTGATATGATGATTTTATGTTAAAGTGTTATGTTTGGATAGCACTGTGTAAAATTGTGATTTAGAAAACATGGTTAGTTGAAAAGGTAAGTTTAGGGGCAGGGAAATTGTGAGCCTTAGAATATTATAACAATTGAGACCTTAGATGTAAGGCCGTCTTGAGTAAAATATTTTACAGTTAGCATTTGTCGAAGTACTTGGTATGCGTGAAATGTATTGTGGGATAATTCCATAGGTCGAGCAAGATAAAAGTGGTGATTTTCATGACGAGAATAGTAAGATTGTCCCGGACGGGGAACAAGAATTTAGAGCGATAATGGGTCGGGTTGAGGCAAGATCGCGGGTCAACCCGCAGCCCGGATTGAGGTGGGGTCAGTTTGAGGTGGTCCCGCTAGGTGATAGGATCACGAGGGTGTTAGGCCCAAGTTTAGGTAACCATCGTACGAGTTCGTGGATGCGTTCGACCAGTAGTCGGGCCGATGAGGTCAGCCCATCTTGTCTTTCACCAGATCCGCATTTACTCGGCGGGTTATGCGAGATGTTATATATCGTGAGGTTGTAAGGCCGCACGGTTCCTACTTTTATTTTATGACAGTGAGCCGAGCCATTTGACTATTTTCTTTTCTGGAGGTTATACCAAAGTGGTTAGGAACTCAGGTGAGTCTCAGTATCGCATTCACCCTCGGGCCGACAGACAAACAACACGTTTTATCCAGACATTTGAGGATAGGTTACGGGCCGGTGTTTTGACTTCAAGGGAGCGGTGAGGATTATTTGCCTCGTGTTGAGTGAGTATTATAATAGCTACCATTTCAGTGTTCGGATGACGCCTTATGAAGCCTTGTATGGGCGGAAGTATAGGTTGTCGGTCGATTGGTTCGATGTTGGCAAGGTTCAGATAGTTGGTCCATACTTGATTCAGCAGAATGTGGATAAGGCGAAACTTATCCAGAAGAGGTTATTAGCAGCTCAGAGTCAACAGAAGTCTTGCGGATAATCGGCGTCAACACTTGGAGTTCAGGTTGACGGTGGGTCTTCTTGAAGGTACCACCCCGGAAGGGTGTGCCGAGATTTGGAAAGCAGGGGAAACTTAGCCCGAGGTACTTTGGGCCTTTCCAGATCATTTTGTAGAATAGGCGGTTTATAAGTTCTTTGTCATGACCGAACCCGGGCCGCGATCGTGCCCTACCAGGCACCCTGCCTGTATACATCGTAGAATAGCAATGAACATACATGTCACGACCCGCTACGGGCCCGTGATCGTGCCTACTCCGCACCCTAGTGATACAACATCAGAGAAACACCAGCGGAAAATAAAACATAAACATGAAACAAGAGATATGATAAATAAACAGGCCAACCAAAACAGTTGCCTTCTGTAAATATATAAATAAAAACAAAACCCGATCAGTTATCCTTTTTATAAATTCTGCCCACAACAGTACTACAGACCTCTAAGAGTTTTATAACAACAACTATGACGGGACAAGGCCCCGCCATACCCCTGAATGTACAAGAACCTACTGCACTGTGGTAACATACCAAAAGATAAGCCTCAGGAACGGGCTTCAACACGAATCGTGATCCTATGAGCGAGGATCCACAACCGATGTACCTCTACCTGCGACATGAACGCAGCCCCCCGAAGGAGGTTAGTACAACAGGTAACAAGTATGTGAAACTGAAAAATACTGTAAATGAAATCATAACAGTCTATATAAAACAGGAGGCATGTATGATAACAAAGCTATAGTTCACAATATAAAAGTAGTCATGCCAAGTCAGGGACTCACGCCCTCAAAGTCATCCCTCATGCCCGTGGAACTCCTTCATCACTGCCGACAGTCTAGGTATAAGTCATGTGATGCGTGTAACATGTCTCGGCCCATCTCATGGACTCGAGGTGAAATCGTATGGAATACATTCCCGGTCCATCTCATGGACTCAGATCAAATCGTGGTATACATTCGCTCATCCGTGAACGCGTAGTCGAGTGAAATACATTCCGGTTCATCCATGAACGCGGTAGTCGAGTGAAATACATTCCGGTTCATCCCACGAACGCGTAGTCGAGTGAAATACATTCCCGCTCATCCTACGAACGCGGTAGTCGAGTGAAATACATTCCGCTCATCCCACGAACGCGAATGAGTGAAATACATTCCCGGTTCATCTCGCGAACGCGTAGTCGAGTGAAATACATTCCGGTTCATCCCATAACGCGGTAGTCGAGTGAAATACATTTCCGGTTCATCCCATGAACGCGGTGTCGAGTGAAATACATTCCCGGTTCATCCTATGAACGCGGTAGTCGAGTGAAATACATTCCCGGTTCATCCCATGAACGCGGTAGTCGGATGGAATACGTTCCCGGTTCATCCCATGAACGCGGTAGTCGGATGGTCATAACATTTAAACGCTCTTTTAAGACAGATTAAGGTAATACCATATTTTCCTTTTAAAACAACTAAGGTAACACTATGCCCTCCTTTTTAAACCAAAACACTTTCCTTTTTAAAGTCAAGTAACAACCTTCTTTTACAAAAGTTCATGTTTGCCTAATTTCAAATATTCACATTTCTTATTTTTGAAAGGTTTCATAGTTCATAGTCTTAATCTTTTAATAACATAATTCTCCTTTTAAAACAGTTGAGTAATATATGTCTTATGTGTGAGTAGATTATTCTTGTTTATAACAATCTTATTAAAACAGTCATGATCTAGGAAATGTAATATCATTTTGTCTCATCTTAGCTTCTATGCAGATGGAGGTTTCTACTGGTTTTAATAATACTTTATTAGTCAATACTGTTACACCCAGTAAGTCCAGGATATGTAAAAGAGAATGTACAAAAGGAAGAATTATTTTTCCGACGGAAAATCTTCCGAACGTCGGTAAGGAAAAATGTTCTTTGTTGAGAATTAGATTCTCAAAATGCATTATTTAAGGAATATGGAACTTGTTAACATTATGGAAATTTATTTTTTTACGGATTTGGTCACATGGGGCCCACCCGAGGAATTTTACATTTTTGTGGGGCCCACGAGGGTTACGGAATTTTATGAACGAATGTGAGGGCGACACGTGGCACCCCCACAAGGTATTGGTCGAAATTAGAGTGAGGGTAAAATGGTCATTGACCACCTTGGAAGATTAGTCTTGCTAGCATGACATTGTTGACTTGTCAACTTGTCCACATAGGCTTAATCCAAGTGAAATTCATCCTAGCCTCACATTTGGTTTAAGTTTAGACCCTCCAATGTGTTTTATATATCCAACTAGTAGCAAGACTTGTCATTTTACACTTAGAAAATTTTAGAGAAAGCTTTGTGCTAGCATGTTGCTCTCGGCTTTGGCCATTTAGGAAGACAAAATTTTGTGATTTTGATCCATTAGCCACAAGACTTTAACCCAAGGTTCCTAAGAGTGTTGTAAGGATATCTCAATAGAAAGCTTTCGGAAAAATGGCTTTTTCGTATTAGTCGCAAGGCAGAAACTTAAGGAGTTCTTCAACTTTGAAGTTGGAACTTGAAGATGGGTTCTTCATAGGCCTCTAAGGAGTGCTTGGAGCGGTTTGGAACCTAAGGAAAGGAGCTAAGAATTGCTAAGGCGCGACTTTGAATCTTGGAATTTTTAAGGGCTTGGAAAGGTATAATTTTGTCGTTTTAGCAATTAAGTTTACTTATTGATTGTTGCTATGGTTATTAGCAAGCATGAGATGTATAGTATGAAGTTTGATAATTATATTGGCTATTGGAACCCTAATCCGAAAACTAGCATGTTAGCCCTAAGATTTCAATTCAAGTCGATTATTAGTAAAGTCGTCGCATGTTGTAAAAAAGAAGGAAATTGTAGTTGTTGAGGTGGTTTATAACTATATAACATGTTAGACCTTAGAACTTGGAATTGTAAAAGGATTGGAAAGGACTTAGTTTTATTATTTATGTTGGCCGAGAATGGCTAGATTATGGGGCTATTTCGTATGAATTGTGGGGCGGAATTTTACACGTATTGTAAGGCGTGTAATCCCCTTTGTTTGGTTGTTGTTTGGAGCCTTAAATGTGGCGTGTTGGTTATTGTATTCGACCTTGAAAAAGGTGGCAAAGTGAGTAGAAACAAAGGAAGTGCTGCCCGATTTTCCGTAGAATTAGAGACCGTATACTTAGTATTATTCTACGTTAGAGACTAGAAGTTGATAGTCTTGTTGTGACCATTATAGGTTGACACTTCTACGTACGGCGTATTCGGCTTAGCTTGTGGATTTAGCCGAAAAGGTATGTGAACTATCTCCTCTTCTAGCATGATTCCTTAAGATAAAAAAAGTAAGTTCTACTCCTCAAATGATTCATTCCTTGGTTGTACATGGATTGCCTAATATAGAATTTGTTCTATGAACTTCCTTGATTGTACTTTGATGTGTAAATTGTAAGTTGTATAATCCATTGCCTTAGTGAAGTTGGATTCTTAAAAGTGAAAGTATTTTACTTAAAGTACATAGAGTCTTGAAAAGAAAGTGGTTTCCAAACCTTTTGGCTAGTGCCTTAGTTCCAAAACCTAAGGGTCATTATAATGACTTTAGGGGAGTAAAATGAGTGATTTACTTAATTATTTTAAAAGAGGAGAAATGTCATGATTTAAGAGAAGAAACTTGGTTTCTAAATATTAACAGACTTGAAGCATTTTGAAAGTGAAGAACTTGTTTTGTAAGTATGTGATACTTGGTTTTAAAGGTATAAGTCTCTTGGTTAAAAAAAGAATGAAATTGTCTAAAAACCATAAAGGGTTATAACGGCTTTATGGGAAGTTGGTTATAACGGATTTATGGAAGGTTTAGAAAGTTGTCTATTTTGATTAATGGGCATGAGTTGCCTTGATTGTGAAAATTTGAAGTTACTTGATTTCAAGCTTTGAAATGAGTTTTCTAAAAGTGTAGTAACTTACGTTGAAAAATAGACACACCTTGATACTACTCGTGTTAGTATCTTGGGATTTTACATAAAAAGGAGTCTTTTAAAAGAATGTACGCATTTAAGTACTTTGACTTGTTAAATGAGAATTATTCTATTTATGCCCTGATAAGTACTTTGGCTTGTTAAATGAGAATTATTCTATTTGTGCCCTGATAAGTACTTTGGCTTGTTAAATGAGAATTATTCTATTTGTGCCCTGATAAGTACTTTGGCTTGTTAAATGAGAATTATTCTATGTGTGCCGTGATAAGTACTTTGTCTTGTTTAATGAGAATTATTCTATTTGTGCCCTGATAAGTACTTTGGCTTGTTAAATGAGAATTATTCTATTTGTGCCCTGATAAGTACTTTGGCTTGTTAAATGAGAATTATTCTATTTGTGCCCTGATAAGTACTTTGGCTTGTTAAATGAGAATTATTCTATTTATGCCCTGATAAGTACTTTGTCTTGTTAATGAGAATTATTCTATTTGTGCCCTGATAAGTACTTTGGCTTGTTAAATGAGAATTATTCTATTTGTGCCCTGATAAGTACTTTGGCTTGTTAAATGAGAATTATTCTATTTTTGCCCTGATAAGTATTTTGGCTTGTTAAATGAGAATTATTCTATTTGTGCCCTGATAAGTACCTTGGCTTGTTAAATGAGAATTTTTCTATTTGTGCCTTGATAAGTACTTTGGCCTGATTAATTGAAAATTAGTCTAAGTGTGCCTTGATAAGTACTTTGGCTTGATTAATTGAGAATTACTATATGTGTGCCTTGATAAGTACTTTGGCTTGATTAATGGAGAATTGCCTATATGTGCTGGTGATAGCCTTTGAGTGCAAGTATTATGTTTTATTATGTTGCCGCGACTCGGGAGAGGTCACCGTCTTGTGTAAGTTACTTGGACGCATGATGTGGGATTCCACGGGTATGCTTTCGTTATTTGTACTGGGTTAAATTCTGATTTTTATAGAAGACATGGTAGTGCTTATGTTATGTTTGATGGTCGGTTGAGATAGGGTAAGAGTATAAGTGAGGGGTAAACCCCCAAGATGCTATACCACCTTCTCCAGGGTAAGAGTATAAGTGATGGGTAAACCCCCAAGACATTATACCCCCTGCTTGTTTTGTTTGATGGTCGGTTGAGATAGGGTAAGAGTATAAGTGAGGGGTAAACCCCCAAGACATTATACCCCCTGCTTGTTTTGTTTGATGGTCGGTTGAGATAGGGTAAGAGTATAAGTGAGGGGTAAACCCCCAAGATGCTTTACCACCTTCTCCAGGGTAAGAGTATAAGTGAGGGGTAAACCCCCAAGATGCTTTACCACCTTCTCCAGGGTAAGAGTATAAGTGAGGGGTAAACCCCCAAGACATTATACCCGCTTACCACCGCCGCTTTTTCTCGCCGGGCCTGCAGCTTTTAGGACACAGTGGGACTTGGTGTTCATGTATGCCTATTGGTGTTATACTATATCATGGATCGCGGTGAGGAAGGATTCCACGCATGATTGATATTATGGGCGTGAGACCCATGGTTATATTTTAGAAATGACTTGAGGCACGCGTCCCCGACTTGTTGACCGCTATGTGTTGTAGATCGTAGGTTGGCTATCATACATGTCTCTGCTTTGCTTAGATCGCTATGATTTCATTTCGCATTTCATCGTTTCACATACTTGGTACATTCTTCAGATCGACTCCTTCGGGCCGCATTCATGCCGCAGTTTAGGTAATGCAGCTTGATGATCGACAGTGTAGGACCGCCGTAGTTTTGGATAGCTCATTCTGTTCGAGTTTATCTTTTTGGTATAAGTCTTTCAAGACAAAGCTATTATACATGGGTACGGGGCCTTGTCCGTCATAGTTCAAGATAACTCTTAGAGGTCCGTATTCATATGTGGGATTGGACTCATGTACGCAGTAGTGTCTTTTGTTTATATATTATGGTAGCCTTATGGCTTTGCCGCACGTATGTTGGTTTTAAAAAAAAAAAGGGTGTTATTTAAATTCGCAGCTTTACTTAGTTGTTAAAGCGAGAAGGTGCCTGTGTAGGCACCAACATTGCTTCAAGTTCGGGCGTGACAGAGTGGTATCATGTCACGACCCGAACCGGGGCCCGTGACTGGTGCCTTACCCCGGGCACCCCAGTAGTCATACATCAGAGAAAATCAGCGGAACATAAATCAATATCATAAAATAAATGTATGTAAACAATAACTCAGAAACTTGCTTTCGGCATATATAAAGAAACAACAACTCTTTCAACTCAATAGTTTAATCCTTTTACAAACCCCGCCACAACAAGATTTACAGACCTCTAAGAATGATATGACACAACGACGGGACAGGGCCCCGTCATACCCCTGAATGTAAGCACCTACAACAACAGGGGACTATACCAAGATAAGCCTCCGGAGGAACGGAGCTTCCCAAACGCTGAATCAGGACCCTAAGAGCGAGGATCAACGATCGTGTACCTTTACCGCGGCATGAACGCACTTCGGGCGAGGTCAAGACAACAGTACCAAGTATGTGAAACATGAAGATATCAGAATGAAATCATAGTAGTCTATAGAAAGCGAGAGACATGTATGATAACCAAACTACGATTCACAATAAATAAGCGACATGTCTAGTCAGGGACTCACGCCCTCCAAGTCATCACTCCAATATAACAATGGGTCTCACGCCCACAACATCAATCATGCCCGTGGAATACCTTCCTCACTGCCGGCAGTCAATGATAGAAAAGCACCAAGGAATACATGAACAACAGTCCCACTGTGTCCAAATAAACGATGCAGGTAAGTACGAAGGCATAGCCGACTACTAACACCTACAAGATTAACAAGGTCATAAATCAGACATGATATCTGTCTGCATCCACATGATCAAAGCCGTCGCCGCTCGCAATATCAAATGCGCGCGCTAGCCTCGAACTCCCGCACTCCGCATAGGCCAATCTCATAGGCCCGCATGAGGTATAACCCCGCATCGAGGGTAGCTACTCCCGATCGCCCCGACTCGCACCGCATGGCCACATGCACCGCATGACCATAAAGGCCGCACACTAACTCGAACTCGTAGCTCGCATAGCCCCCGACCCGCATGAGGTATTCTCGAATCACGGTCCTGCATCGCCGAGTCTACCCCGCGACGGAGGGCGCTTAACCCCGAAACACGCGGAGTGGTATAATACCAACATAACAGCTTTATCGCTTAAACAACATAAGCACAATCGAGGAAAACCCCTTTACACAAACATCACGTATACTATCACACGTAGCATCCTAATATGATTACTTATCAAATCAACACGAAGGTATTACAAGGCTATCACAAACCAATACAATCAAGTTATTCACACATAAGGTACTTTCTACTATATGATTAACGAGATCGGGTTTTTATCCCCAAAGTACTTTATACAATAACTCTCTAAAGATATGTTACTTTCACAAAAGTCACACAATACCCGTAGTGTATAACAATAGAGTGATTATCTTTTGAAGTAAATCAAACACTTCTCTTAGTAAAACCAAGTAACAACATTCTTTTTCAAACGTCCAAGTTTGCCTAATTTCAAATGTTCACGTTTCTTATTTTAGAAAGGTTTCGTAGTTCCTAGCCTTATTTATTTAAGAATATAATTCTCTTTTAAACCATCTGAGAAACATAAGCCTTATATGTGAGTAGGATATTCTAGTTTATAACAATCTTATTACAGCAGCCATGACCTAGGAAATATCATTTTGTCTCATCTTAGCTTCTATGCAGATGGAAGTTTCTACTGGTTTTAATAATACTTAATCTGTCAAAACATTTCCTTTTATTAACGCTGCAGTGGTTTGTCGATACACATTCTCGATTTCCAAATCAAGAAACATTCTTAAGCCGTTATACCTAACTTCCCATAAAGCTAGTATAACTCTTAAGTTTTCAAAACCAAGTATTACTTCAAGTTCTTTATTAACACATAACAAGCCGCTTATAGTTCAAATCGATTACCTTTTAAAACCACAAGTATTTTCTTACCAACATAAAGTCATTATAACCAACTTCCCATAAAGCCGTTATAACACTTTATGTTTTAAACCAATCAAATACATTTAGCACATGCGCTCACCGCACTACATAGTTCACACATATCATGCTGGAAGAGATAGGAAGAGGTTCACATACCTCGCGACGAGTATCGACTAATAGCAAAACGCTCCAAGTACTTCCGACCGTCGGCTACTCCTTAAGCCAAGTAGATCGCGCCACACGCAGTACTTCAACCTATAAGGCCACAAGGCGCTTATTAACATCTAGATCTCTTCAGAGAACATTCTACGTAAAATTCAAGACCTCCCCGCAACAGAAATCTCCTCTCTATCGGGCCGCCATCAAGCCAACCGGGGGTTATACGCCTAATCCAGACGTGCACAATTCTACCTCACGAAAAGCTACACAAGTTCATCAGAATACACCCTATGTAACTACAACAAGACTCTTCTTTCAAAAGGTTTCTTATTATTCAGGCTTAAGTCAAAAGACATTGCCGACAACAACGTTCAGTTCTATATATAGTATACTTCAACTATATAGTCTAACAATCATGTAATTTCCAATTACAATAGAAGGACAAGATATTTACCTCGATAAGCCCATAATTATCCAAGTTTAAATGTCGATCCCGAGCAAGGTTTAGCTCCTACTCCGGCGCTCCGACTCCGCCTCCAAACAACCCTTAGAAGTTCTAACCAACTTCTACTAATTACTCCAACTAACTATGGAGATTTTCCTTAGTTCGGTTTTGTGGACTAGACGGAATATGATAGTATAACTGGCTTTTTGTAAAGGTATAACCTTAGAATACTACAAGGTATACTACTAAGGTAATTTGGGCATTATAACAATACTTTGAGAGTATTTCTACCAAGAGGGGGTATTATACGAGAACAACTAGGCTGGGGGCTATTCTGCACCATAAGGAGTGGTGTATACCCCACCCCCACTGTGGGGACTCTCGCCAAGGGGGAAAGGGTGCTCTCGGCCAAAGGCCTTTCTCAAAGGGAGAGGGGAGGGACGAACCACTACAAGGGAGAGGGTAAGGCTTTCAAGACTTAGAAACTTTGTGGAATGGATGAATAAGTCTTCCAAAGGGGGGGTATTTATAGTACAAGCCAAGGCCAACCAATGACCAAGATCTAGCCAAGTGCTATGCAAGTGTAGGGCCAAGATCAAGCCATGTGCAACCTTATCCATCTACCCAAAAATATCCTACCAACTCCTTGACCAAACAATGGCCAATTCGGCCCAAGCCAACCGCCCACAACGCTCCAATGAGAGGTGACAAGTGTCGCCTCTTGTTGGTCCAAAATGTTTCGCCTCTCTAAAAATCCGCAAAAATTAAAAATGACATAGCCGATTTTACCCTACGAAAGTCGTGGAAAACGCTTCGTAAAAACGACTCTAAACGTGTTGTGAACAAAAATAATTCGCCAAGCCTTAATTACAAGTTCAAATTTTCTACGCACGCCCCACGCATATACTGAAATACGGTATAACATTCTCCCATCCTTAGAAACATTCGTCCCGAATGTTCCTTCTAAGTCTCAAACTAAACACGCGCCAGTATAGTCTGCACTACTATACTTACGAGAACAAGCCTGCCATACCTGGCCACAGAAACACCTGCGCAAAATACCTCCATCCAAGTCCACGAGGAAACACTCTAACATTACCACAAACACCTCTCTCCGGTCTAAAATATACTTCCTTCGTGACCTTCTCCTTACAAAAGAAATGATCACATCTATGCCGCCATACATGCTCGCTTCTCCCTTTACTCGCCGTGATACCACTTTTGTCACTTTGCCGCGAGGTTCTAGTGTCACCCGCGACCAAACAATGGTACCGGCTGCATGCGATCCCCGAGGTCGTCAGACACTCGAACTCTTACCACATTTCGACATCGCTTCAGCTTCCAAAACTGGTTACTATCTCTAACGTGGTCATCATTAACTGGGAACACACTGGATGGATCTCCGATACTTTCCCGATCATAACAATACGAAAGACCGGACGTACTGCTTCCTAAGTCGGACGGCAATTGCTAACATATAGGCAACCTGGCCTATTCTTCACATGAACTCAAAAGGCCCAAAGTAACTCGGGCTAAGTTCCTCAGTTTTTCCAAAACTCGTCATACCCAAACCGGGGTGGTACCTTCAAGAAGACCGACAACTCGAACTCTAAGCGCGTCGTGCGATTATCCGCTCGATTTCTCCGAAATGCTGTAACCTCTTCTAGACAAGCTTTACTCCTATCCACGACCGGAACAAGCTCAACCAACTATCTCAATCTTGCCAACATCGAACCAATCGACCAAGAACTTACACTTCCGCCCCTACAAGGCCTCATAAGGCGACATTCGAAAACTGAAATGGTAGCCTAAACACTCCTCCACAGAGACAACAATCCCTACAACTACCTCGAAATACACACCGCCCGAGGGCGAACGCGATTCGAGACTCACCAGAGTTCCTAACCTTTCTGGTAAAACCTCCAAAAGAAACAACAGTAACTGGCTCCATCACTGCCTTAAGGTGTAGGTAGGCACCTCGTGCAGCCTACCACCTTTCTCGATGTAACATCTCGCATAACCCTCCGCCGAGTAAACGGCCCTTGCTAGAAGACAAGATGGTGACTCTCGCCGACCATCGGTCGAACGCATCCACGATTTGTACGTTAACTAAACTTGGGCCTAACACCCTCGTGACTTATCACAAGGCGACCACCACAAACTGACCCCACCACCAACATGCCGCGGGTTGACCCGCAACGTGGTCCCAACCCGACCGAACGCCGCTAAACGCTAGCTCTCAAGGAAAACTCACTAACCACGCTACGAAAACCTAGCGGTCTTCTTAGCTCAACTACCTCTTTCATTCCACACTACTCGGTGACTTATCCCAGAACATAGCTCACGTGCAATATGCACTCCTATAAGGGTCAAACATGAACACTACACCTTTACTCGAGATGGCCTTACCTCTAAGGTCTCCACGAATAACACTCTAAGGCTCACACTTTCTATCCCCAAATCTTACTTGGTTAACTAACCAAGATTTCTAATCACAATATACACTCGCTATCGTAACACAAAGACTTAAGATATACTCATCTCATCATACGCTACTAATCTCGAGGGTTAAGGATAAACTCAGATTCATCGCTCCACTCCTTAAGTCGTCTAATCAAACTCGCCTGCAGGCGATAGCTGAAGGTGACGACTACCCATCGATCTCAAGGCTAAGTCCTCCTACAAGGACACTCTTTCGACATCGACTCGACGGCCGTAGTAAAACAAGTACTAACTTAAAGATGACATTCCCCGGGATGACGTCTGTCACACTGTGAATACTGGGGGAAAAACTGAATCCGGCTGGCTGGAACCTACATGTAGCTGTGAATCGGAAGCTCTGGAGCCCTGACCAACTCTCGTGATACCCCGAACGCCCCGAACCTCGCGAGGACCTTTCGCACCGTGGATGTGCATAATTTATTCACGCGAGGCGACTCGCCTCAAAGTTACTAAAGGACCTTCTTTGCTCGCCTCTTCTCGCCCTTCGTTAACCCGCCGATCTCTACGCTTTCGGCCACGCGATAAGCCCGCATACGTGCTATGCTCAAGCCTAATCAAGAATTACTTTCGCACAACCTCTCTTAGATAGTCATCAAGACTCGCGTACATCGGTACACTCTCCGCAGCCAACCCATATCTAGTAACAGGTCGCTTTTGCAATCTATATTCTCTGCTTCGGTCGCGGATCGGCAAGGTTCAAATGTCATGGCGCAAGAGAATCGCCGCCGCAGCTAAACTCACGGTGCTAGCGACGAGCATAACTCCCCGAATAAAACACCACCCTGTGTGATGATTGGGCTCGTGCCTCAGAATCCTCTTAACTCTACTTACAGCCTCCTGGCCGCCTTGCCTCCCGGGCCCGGTTTGCCCTGCGTGGAGGTATAACGGTAAGGGAAAGAAATACGTTAGAGGGTCCAACTTATCACACCTTCTAAGGCACGATCTCGTAATGAGAAGAATGGAAACCAATCCTAAATATCCTATAGCTTCGATTATCGTGTGGTGCACAACACACCGATAATCAAGACTTCATCGATACGGTCAGACACTTTCCGAGGATTAATCGCTTCGATACCACTTTTGTCACGACCAACTCGCCCGTGGATCGTGCCTTACCTCGCACCCCAGCCATACATCGTAGAAAATCAGCGAATCGCTACGACCTGCTCCGGCCCGTGATCGTGCCTTACCGGCACCCAAGTAGTCATACATCGAGTAACCAGCGGAATATAAAACAAGACAGAAACAGCTTTAAAACAATAAGACACGCTTTATTCGATGAAAAGCTTGCCTTTCGCATAATATAAATAACTCAAGTTTTGCGCTATATCCCAACCGCATAATAGTACTATGCACCTCTGGAAGTAAACAACTATGGGACAGGTTCCGCCATACCTCGATCAGACAAAACTATCTACAATACAGGAGATCATACCCAAAAGTAGAGCCTCCTAGAAGATGGAGCTCGACACCAACGCAAAGATCCTAAGGATGTGGATCTAGCACTGCGCCCTTACCGCGGCATGAACGCAGCCCAAGGAGGTCGATAACAGTACCAAGTATGTGAAACTATAAAGTACTTTAAAAAGAAATCAAAGTATTTAAAACCTTTTCACAAATACAATCAGCCTAATTGCACATAGTGCTACATCACAAACAACAACAAGAATAGAAAGATCAGAATAGTGTCTATTCTAGGCCGCGAATGATCAAGCAAGGCCAATCGCCCATAGTATCATTCTCGTGCCTAGTCCTCGACTTTCGCACTCGCATAGGTCACACATAGACCCGCATGAGGTAGCTCCTCGATCGGGGCAGCCAACCCCGCATCCGCCTAGGCTCCCGCACTCGCATAGCCTCAAAAGACCGCGATAGTCTCATAGACCGCATAGGAATCCCCGCATCGTGCTAGACGCCGAATGATCAATCTCGAGCATACCGCTGCTCGCATAGTCTCACAGACCGCATAGGCCGTATAGACTCAAGATCATGGCAAGCCCTCGTATAATAGTCAAGGGGTAGGTGATACAAGAATAAAGATAACGGACTTACCGGTTAGCAACGTAAGCACAGCAAGAATGACCCCTTTACACAAAGATTACAAGACACTAACATGTAGCATCGTGATATGTCTACTTATCAAACAATCTTACTACACTTAAGAGATCAATACAAGGCTTTTATAAACAAACAAGTAAATGCCTTTTATCATTCTTAAGTTGTTATACCTAACTTCCCATAAAGCTAGCATAACTCTTAAGCTTTTGTTTTAAAACCGATATTTATCTTTTGTTAAAAATGATTCAAGATTCTTTTGAAATGTTTTCGCCTATTATTCAGCTTAAGCCAGGCATTGCCGTAAGTATTATTCAGCTTAAGCCGTGAGGCATTGTCGTAGTATTATTCGCTTAACACATGTACGCTCACCGTACTATATTGTAAAATATCATGCTTAGGCGTAATCACATACCTTCTCAAATAAAACCACCGCCAAGTTGAATATGTCGCGCGCAGAGTCACCTATAATAGTCACAGATATCTATCAAAGACTACTCGAGGGTCATTCTAAACAGAGGTTCACAATTCTACGGAAAGTCGGGCAGCACAACCCTACCCGTGAGCTATATAAGTCTATCGTGAAAACAAATTCTATGTGAGTACACAGGATTATTCTTCTTTAAAACCTTCATGTGGTAATAGTTCAATTCTTTTCTCGTGATATTCTTCTAAGTATTTATACTTATCCTTATACTACAACAAAGAAGTATTCTCTAATTCAAAAGAGGGTTAGGATTATTACCTCGGTAAGCCCAATAATATCCTAGATAAAGTCGCACTGAGCAAGGTTTAGCTCCTAAGTTGTACACGCCAGAGCTCCAAGAAACCTTAGAAGTTCTTCACAACTTCTACCAAAGACTAAGGGATTTGGGCTAGGTATTTTGGGCATTATAACGATACTAGAAGACAACTTTTCTACCAAGGAGGGGGTAGATTTGCTAGGCTAGGGGGTTAGGCCCTCGCCAAACTCACAAGTGGAGGGAAGGGTGTTGGACGAAAAGCTCACAAAGGAGAGGGAGGATTTTTCAAGACTTGAAGATTTGTGGATGAAGAACTCTTCATCTTGGGGGTATTTATAGGTCAAGAAGTGGCCAACCAATGGCCAAGATTAAGACAAGTGCAAGGCAAGTGTAGGTGAGGATTAACTATACACAAATATCCTACCAACTCCTCGACTTGTGCACAAGGCACAAAAACGTGCCAAGGTTTCTTCAATTCGCCCAAATGGGCGATTCAAGTCCACCAATGGGAGGTGCTGTTGCCCTCCCGCTGGTCCAAAATGTTTCGCCTTTCTAAAAATCCGCAAAATTAGAAATGGCATAGCCGAATTTTCCCTACGAAAGTTGTGGAAACGCTTCGTCGGAAACGATTCTTGCGAGTTGTGTACAAAAAAAAACATCCAAGGCTAACTTTAAAGCCAACTTTCAGACGTATTCCCACGCATATACTGAAATACGGTATAACATTCTCCTCCTTAGAAACATTCGTCCCGAATGTTCCTTCTCAAGACAGTTATCGAAGAAGCTTAAACAGTTAGCAAATGCCACACACGGCCACCAAACAACACTTAGGCATAAATGATAATGGAAATTTACAAGTAGGAAAGTGAATTACCTGGAGGTGTGGGAATAGTGAGGATACTTCGCCTCATGTCCTCCGCTTCCCACGCCATCTCCTCCTCGAGCCTGCTCCGCCACAAGACTTTGACTGCCACGCCCTTCGTCCGCAGACGCCTAACTCGACGATCGACTATCGCTATGGGAATCTCCTCATACGATAACCCCTGGTCACCGGACATCGTCAACGGTGTACGCTAGATGGATCCTCGATACATCTCTCAAAGATAGATACGTGAAACACCGATGCACCGCCTCCAGATCGGACGGCAGATCCAACTCGTAGGCAACCTTGCCTACCTCGCGACAATCAAACGCCCAATGTACTGGGCCGAAGTTTCTTCTTCCCGAATCTCATCACACCCTTCACGGGTGACACCTTTAGGAAAACCCAATCATGAACCTCGAACTCAAGATGCCGACGACGATGATCTCGTGATACGATTGCCGACTCGAGTCATCAATAGCCGCCTCGGATAAGCTTCACCTTATCCATCGCTCGCTGCACCAAATCTGGTCCCACTAGCCGCACCTCGCCCACATCGAACCAACCTATAGGCGATCTGCACTTCCTCCCATACAAGGCCTCATAAGGCGCCATCCAATACTTGGAGTGGTAGCTATTATTATATGCGAACTCAACTAGAGGCAAATGATCCTCCCAACTACCATCGGTCAATAACACAGCTCGCAGATATCCTCGAGGTGCGGATAGTGCGCTCTGCCGTCCGTCTGCAGGATGAAATGCAAGATTGTGCTCACCGCCCCTAAACCTCTGGAAGGACCTCCGAAGTTAGCCAAACCGGGCTCGCATGCGATATGATCGGTAGGGACTCCATGCGACCGACGATCTCTGATGTAAAGTCGGCATAATCCTCACCAAAAGTCGTCCCGACGGAAGAAAGTGGGCTGATTTCACACCGCCGACGATAACCCATATAGAATCATGTCTCCTCCGAGTGCGAGGTAATCCGTGATGAAGTCCATGTTGATTACCTCCCACTTCCGTGCCGATCTCAATCGTCAGAATAAAACCACCGTGCCTCCGTGCTCTACCTTCACCGCCGACAACACGCACCGAGCTACTTAACTCGCAACGCCCTCTTCAAGCCATCCCACCAATACACCGATCTAAGGTCGTGGTACATCTTAGTCGACCGGATGGATAGAGTAACGCGCTACCGCGTGCTTCCCAAGAACTCACAAGTCCTCAAACATCCGGAACACATACCGCCTCAAACCTTAGCACCCATCAAAGCTACTCGAAAGGACTCCTTGCCTCACGAAGAGTCAGATCACGATATCGAATCAAAGCCGATCTCGAATCGCCTCTTCACCTCCTCGATGATGGAAGAATCGCAACCTCACGAACTCTAACCCCACCGCTATCGTAATCAATCAAACGGACACCAAGGCTCGCTAACCGATGCAAATCACGAACCATGTCCCTCCTCTCTAGCCGCACATCCGATAGGCTCCCATCGACCTACGACTAAGAGCATCCGCCACAACATCGCCTTCCCCGGTGGTACAGATATCAACATCGTAATCCTTAAGCAACTCTAACCACCGCCTCGCCGTAAGTTCGCCTCCTCTGGTGAAGATATACCGAGGCTCTGTGGTGCAGAGTAAATATCCACGTGAACCCCATACAAATAGTGCCTCCAGATCTTCAAAGCGTGAATCACTACCGCTAACTCCAAATCACGGGTGGGGTAGTTCCTCGTGTTTCTTCATTGGGATGCATATGCTATAACTCGCCATGCCGCATCAACACACATCCCAACCCGATGCCCGACGATCACAATACACCACATAACCGCTCTGGACCTCCGAAGAGTAAGAACGGGCGGTCGTCAATCTCTTTCAAAGAATCGAAACCCCGCCACAAGCATCACCATCAAACTTGGCCGCTCGAGTCACCTAGTCAATGGTGCGTAGATAGAAGCAAACTTCTCCACGAACCGCCGATAATAACCCGCAAGGCCTAAAATCGCGAACCTCTGCCGAGTAAGAGGTTCAGGCCAAGTCCTCGATCGCTCGATCTTGGCCGATTCACTCGAATGCCATCGCCCATAATATGCCCGAAACGCCATCAAGTCAACCAAAACTCACATTTGGAAAACTTGGCGATAAATCGCCGATCTCGAGAATCACAAGATCGCCTCAAATGCTCCGCATGCTCCTCGCCTGGCGAGAATAAACCAAGATATCATCAATGAACACTATCACAAACGTGTCCAAAAATGGTTTGAACACTCGTTCATCAAATCCATGAATACCGCACGAGCATTCGTCAACCCAAAAGACATGACCGAACTCATAATGCCCGCACGTCCGAATGCAATCTAGGGACATCCACCTCTCGACACGAACTCGATGATAGCGAACGCAGATCAATCTTGAGAAACATCTCGCGCTCGCAATCGTCGAACAAATCATCAATCCCGGGAAGGGTATTCGTTTTAATGGTCACCTTGTTCACCGCTCAGTAATCAACACACATGCGCAGCGTCCCGCCCTTCTTCTTACGAACAATACCGGCGCTTCTGCGAGAAACACTAGGTCCGATAAAACCCTTCTCCAAAGAAATCCCTAAGCTGGTCCTTCAACTCTCTCAACTCGGCAGTGCCATTCTCAGATGGCGGAATGGAAATAGCCGAGTGTCCGCAATATGTCAATACAAAACTCAATCTCCTCTCGGGAGGGATACCCGAGGTCATCCGAAACACGCCGGGAACTCGACCATCGAATCGATCAAAGTCCGTACCGCAGCCTTCATATCAAACACCCGAACGATGGTAGATATACCCTTCTCGCACCATCTTCCTAGCCTTGAGGTAGGAAATAAACCTACCCTCGGCGATACCGCTCTCCCACTCAACAACCGGCCTCGTGAAACTGGAACTGCATTACTCTCTCTCAGCCTACATTGGCGTAGCAAGAAGCTAGCCAATCCATCCCCATAATCACGCCGAAGTCAATCATCTCCAACTCTATCAAGTCGCTGAGGTCCGACGATCGTGAATGGTCACAGACAAGCTCTATATACCCGCCGAGCTACCACCGAATCACCCACTCGCGTAGCTACCTCGAAGTGGTCTATGGACTCGTGCTCTATCCCTATCCTACTAGCAACAAGGAGATATATAGACAGAGTAGAACCCGATCTATCAAAGCATACACATCAAACCCAGAACCGAGCAAGGTACCGTGACGACATCGGTGAGGCCTCCCGATCCCGCTTACCGGACAAAGCATATACGCGCTCGAGGACCGCTAGAATCGACTGCGCCACGACCTGCCGCCACACCGCTGATCCATGTGTACCTTGCCCTCCGGGCGAGTAATCGCTTGGGATGAAGAAGCGCAATGCACTCGTAGCCGAGCCCTACCACCACCGCCGCCTGGCCGGACAAACTCGCAGTGACCTGCCGCCACAAGTATAGCAAGCTCCCGAGTACGCCTCCCGTAATGGTATTCGCCACAACGGGCACACCGAGCAGACTCAACGTTAGCACCTCGCTACTCGAAATCAAGTCCCGCCCCGACCGCCCCGATCGCTTCCGGGCCTTGAAAATGAGGTAGGAGCGCTCATACTGGCCGTGGCGCAACCGACTTCACGATGTCGCCACCCCGAGGACCACCAAAAGAACCGCCATTGCCTGCCTTCTTCTGCTGCTGATATCGCTCTACCCGGCGGTCTCTACGCTCCTCACATCCCAGTGCATGAGCCTGCATACGGGTAATGTCCATACCCGGCTGAAGAGAAACACCCGCACATGACTCGGCCATATAATCATCTAGCCCAGTGACGTAGCGGTGTACCCTATCCTCCATATCTGCTACCAATGCTGGGACATATCTAGCCAAAGAATCAAACTCGACATTGTACTCCCGACGGCGTCCCCTGCCTCAAGCAGAAGCACCCATCACTGCGTGCTCTCTCATCCGCGGAGGCAAGAAGTGTGTGAGAAAAGCCTCAAAACTCATCCCATACTGCTGAGGTGCATGCTCTCCCGAAAGCTCCCATGAATCAAACCAATCGATCATGGTCACGCAGCCGACGCGAACCGAATGTCACGACCTCGCCTCAAGCCCGATCACCCGCATAATCTCTGCGGTGATGGATGAACTCGCGGATCATCCTCCGCCTCGACCAGAAACTCGCGCGGCTACAACTCAAGAAATCTCGCACTCAAACTATTCGCCGGGTGCACTACGGTGCGACCGAGCTGAGCCGAACTCGTGATCCAGCCTCTCGTGACGGGCCACAACTTTAGCCAAAAGTCGGGCCATCTCCTTGTACCCTAACCTCCGCCCCAGCCGCGGGACGAGGTGTGGGTACTGTGGTCTCTCGCTGGGCCAAGGCGTCATAGAACTCGCCGCCTCGTATAGATCGGGCCTCGAGCCTCGTAACTCGGGTGTCCGCTAGCGCCTCCTCCGCTTTGCCCTTCTGGGCCCGGTTGCCTTACGCGAGGCATAATCACATACGAAAGGAATACGTTAGAGGGTCCAACCTATAACATGCTCTAAAGCACGATCTCGAATGAGAAGAATGGAAACCAATCCTAAATATCCTATAGCCTCTCGATTATTGGTGCACAACACACCGATAATCAAGACTTACTAGATACGGCCTCAGACACTTTCCGAGGATTAATCGCTCGATACCACTTTTGTCACGACTCGCCTGCCTGGATCGTGCCTTACCGGCACCCAAGTAGTCATACATCGAGTAACCAATGAATATAAAACAAGACAGAAACAGCTTTAAAACAATAAGACACGCTTTATCTCGATGAAAAGCTTGCCTTTCGGCATAATATAAATAACTCAAGTTTTGCGCTACATCCCAACCGTATAATAGTACTACGCACTTCTAAGGAAGTAACAACTATGGCGGACAGGGCCCGCCATACCCTCGATCAGACAAAACTATCTACAATACAGGAGATCATACCCAAAAGTAGAGCCTCCGAGAAGATGGAGCTCCCGACACCAACGCAAAGATCCTAAGGATGTGGATCTAGCACCGCTTGCCTCTTACCGCAGCATGAACGCAGCCCAAGGAGGTCAAGACAACAGTACCAAGTATGTGAAACTATAAAGTACTTTAAAAAGAAATCAAAGTATTTAAAACCTTTTCACAAATACAATCGTTCAATTGCACATAGTGCCACATCACAAACAACAACAATAGAATAAAGATCAGAATGTCTATTCTAGGCCGCGAATGATCGGGCAAGGCCAATCGCCCATAGTATCATTCTCGCGTGCCTAGTCCTCGACTTTCGCAGCTCGCATAGTCACACATAGACCCGCATGAGGTAGCTCCTCGTGACGGGGCAGCCAACCCCAGATCCGCCTAGGCTCCCGCACTCGCATAGCCTCAAAAGACCGCGATAGTCTCGATAGACCGCATAGGAATCTCGCGTCGTGCTAGACGCCGAATGATCAATCTCGAGCATACCGCCGCTCGCATAGTCTCACAGACCGCATAGGCCGATAGACCAAGACTGCGGGCAAGCCCTGTATAATAGTCAAGGGTTAGGTGATACAAGAATGATAACGGACTTACCGGTTAGCAACGTAAGCAAGAAGAATGACCCCTTACACAAAGATTACAAGACACTAACACAGTAGCATCGTGATATGTCTACTTATCAAACAATCTTACTACACTTAACAGAGATCAATACAAGGCTTTTATAAACAAACAAGTAAATTCCTTTTTATCATTCTTAAGTTGTTATACCTAACTTCCCATAAAGCTAGCATAACTCTTAAGCTTTTGTTTTAAAACCATATTTATCTTTTGTTAAAAATGATTCAAGATTCTTTTGAAATGTTTTCGCTTATTATTCAAAGCTTAAGCCGAGGCATTGCCGTAAGTATTATTCGTGCTTAAGCGTGAGGCATTGTCGTAAGTATTATTCGTTAACACATGTACGCTCACCGCACTATATTGTAAAATATCATGCTTAGGCGTAATCACATACCTTCTCGAAAACCACCGCCAAGTCAATATGTCGCGCAGAGAGTCAGCCTATAATAGTCTCAGATATCTATCAAAGACTACTCTGAGGGTCATTCTAAACAGAGGGTTCACAATTCTACGGAAAGTCGGGCAGCACAACCCTACCGGTGAGCTATATAAGTCTACTGTGAAAACAAATTCTATGTGAGTACAAAGGTGATTATTCTTCTTTAAAACCTTCATCGTGGTAATAGTTCAATTCTTTTCTCGTGATATTCTTCTAAGTATTTATACTTATCCTTATACTACAACAAAGAAGTATTCTCTAATTCAAAAGAGGGTTAGGATTATTACCTCTGTAAGCCCAATAATATCCTAGATAAAGTCGCGCTGAGCAAGGTTTAGCTCCTAAGTCAGACGCCCAGAGCTCAAGAAACCTTAGAAGTTCTTCACAACTTCTACCAAAGACTAAGGGATTTGGGCTAGGTATTTTGGGCATTATAACGATACTAGAAGCCAACTTTTCTACCAAGGGAGGGGGTAGATTTCGCTAGGCTAGGGGGTTAGGCCTCGCCAAACTCACAAGGGAGGAAGGGTGTTGACTAAAAGCTCACAAAGGGAGAGGGAGGATTTTTCAAGACTTGAAGATTTGTGGATGAAGAACTCTTCATCTTAAGGGGGTATTTATAGGTCAAAGTGGCCAACCAATGGCCAAGATTAAGACAAGTGCAAGGCAAGTGTAGGGTGAGGATTAACTATACACAAATATCCTACCAACTCTCGACTTGTGCACAAGGCACAAAACGTGCCAAGGCTCTTCTTCAATTCGGCCCAAATGGACGATTCAAGTCCACCAATGGGAGGGTGCCAAGTGTTGCCCTCCCGTTGGTCCAAAATGTTTCGCCTCTGGAAAAATCCGCAAAATTAGAAATGGCATAGCCGAATTTTCCCTACGAAAGCTGGAAACGCTTTCACGGAAACGATTCTTTAAGCGAGTTGTGTACAAAAAAAAAAACATCCAAGGCTAACTTTAAAGCCAAACTCTTTGTACGTATTCCCTTACGTACATACTCTGGAAATACGGGGTATAACAGGAACATAAATCAATATCATAAAATAACAGAAGTGTAAACAATAACCTGTGAAAACTTGCCTTTCGGCATATATAAAGAAACAATAACTCTTTCAACCTGAACAGTTTAATCCTTTTTACAAACCCCGCCACAACAAGACATGCACTTCTACGAATGATATGACCACAACGACGGACAGGGCCGCCATACCCCGAATGTAAGCACCTACAACAACAGGGACTATACTAAGATAAGCCTCCGAGGAACGGAGCTTCCAAACGCTGAATCGTGACCCTAAGAGCGAGGATCAACGATCGTGTACCTTTACTGCGGCATGAACGCAGCCCGGGCGAGGTCGATAACAGTACCAAGTATGTGAAACATGAAGATATCAGAAATGAAATCATAGTAGTCTATAGAAAGCGGAGACATGTATGATAACCAAACTACGCCACATAAATAAGCATGTCTAGTCGTGACTCACGCCTCAAGTCATCACTCCAATATAACAATGGGTCTCACGCCCACAACATCAATCATGCCCGTGGAATACCTTTCCTCACCGCTAGCCAATGATAGAAAAGCACCAAGGAATACACATGAACAACGGTCCCACTGTGTCCAAATAAAATAAAGACAGTGGTAAGTACGAAGGCATAGCCGACTACTAACACCTACAAGACTAACAAGGTCATAAATCGTATCATGATATCTGTCTGCACTGGCCACATGATCAAAGTTGGTCGCCGCCCGCAATATCAAATGTGCGCGTCTAGCCCCGAACTCCCCGCACTCGCATAGGCCAATCTCATAGGTCCGCATGAGGTATAACCCCGCGTCGAGGGTAGCTACTCCCGCATCGCCCCGACTCGCATCGCACGCCACATGACCGCATGACCATAAAGGCCGCACACTAACACGGAACTCTCGTAGCTCGCGATAGGCCCCGGACCCGCATGAGGTATTCTCGAATCACGGTCCTGCATCACCGAGTCTACCCGCATCGGAGGGCAGCTTAACCCCTAAACATGGTGAGTGGTATAATACCAACATAACGCTTTATCGCTTAAACAACATAAGCACAATCAAGGGAAAACCAATTTACACATACATAACAGTATACTATCACACGTAGCATCCTAATATGATTACTTATCAAATCAACACGATTGTTTTATAAGGCTATCACAAAACAATACTATAAAGTTATTCACACATAAGGTACTTTCTACTATATGATTAACGAGATCGGGTTTGTATCCCCAAAGTACTTTATACAATAACTCTCTAAAGATATGTTACTTTCACAAAGTCACACAATACCCGTAGTGTATAACAATAGAGTGATTATCTTTTGAAGTAAATCAAACACTTCTCTTAGTAAAACCAAGTAACAACATTCTTTTCAAACGCCCAAGTTTGCCTAATTTCAAATGTTCACGTTTCTTATTTTAGAAAGGTTTCGTAGTTCCTAGCCTTATTTATTTAAGAATATAATTCTCTTTAAACCATCCGAGAAACATAAGCCTTATATGTGAGTAGGATATTCTAGTTTATAACAATCTTATTACAAAGACATGACCTAGGAAATATCATTTTGTCTCATCTTAGCTTCATGCAGATGGAAGTTTCTACGTTTTAATAATACTTAATCACAAAACATTTCCTTTTATTAACGCCTGCGGTGGTTTGTCGATACACATTTCGATTTCCAAATCAGTAAAACATTCTTAAGCCGTTATACCTAACTTCCCATAAAGCTAGTATAACTCTTAAGTTTTCAAAAACCAAGTATTACTTCAAGTTCTTTATTAACACATAACAAGCCAATTATAGTTCAAATCAGTTACCTTTTAAAACCACAAGTATTTTCTTACCAACATAAAGTCATATAACCAACTTCCCATAAAGCCGTTATAACACTTTATGTTTTAAACCAATCAAATACATTTAGCACATGACGTCACCGTACTACATAGTTCACACATATCATGCTAGAAGAGATAGGAAGAGGTTCACATACCTCGCGACGAGTATCGACTAATAGCAAAACGCTCCAAGTACTTCCAACCGTCGGCTACTCCTTAAGCCAAGTAGATCGCGCCACACATAGTACTTCAACCTATAAGGCCACAAGGCGCTTATTAACATCTAGATCTCTTCGTAGAACATTCTACGTAAAATTGGCAGACTCTCCCCATGCAAACAGAAATCTCCTCCTCTATCGGGGCCGGCTATCAAGCCAACCAGGGGGGGTTATACGTCTAATCCGGACGTGCACCATTCTACCTCACAGAAAAGCTACACAAGTCTACTGTAATACAACCCTATGTAACTACAATTCGATTCTCTTCTTTCAAAAGTTTTCTTATTATTCAGGCTTAAGTCAAAAGACATTGCCGACAACAACGTTCAGTTCTATATATAGTATACTTCAACTATATAGTCTAACAATCATGTAATTTCCAATTACAATAGAGCGACAAGATATTTACCTCGATAAGCCCATAATTATCCAAGTTTAAATGTCGATCCTGAGCAAGGTTTAGCTCCTACTCAGGCGCTCCGACCGCCTCCAAACAACCCTTAGAAGTTCTAACCAACTTCTACTAATTACTCCAACTAACTATGGAGATTTTCCTTAGGGTTTCGGTTTTGTGGACCGACGGGAAGTATGATAGTATAACTGGCTTTTTAAAGGTATAACCTTAGAATACTACAAGGTATACGCTAAGGTAATTTGGGCATTATAACAATACTTTGAGAGTATTTCTACCAAGAGGGGTATTATACGAGAACAACTAGGCTAGTGGGTACCCTACTGGCTAGCACCATAAGGAGTGGGTGTATACCTCACCTACTCCCACTGTGGGGACTCTCGCCATGGGGGAAAGGGTGCTCTCGGCCAAAGGCCTTTCTCAAAGGGAGAGGAGGGACGAACCACTACAAGGAGAGGAAGGCTTTCAAGACTTAGAAACTTTGTGGAATGGATGAATAAGTCTTCCAAAGCGGGTATTTATAGTACAAGCCAAGGCCAACCAATGGCCAAGATCTAGCCAAGTGCTATGCAAGTGTAGGGCCAAGATCAAGCCATGTGCAACCTTATCCATCTACCCAAAAATATCCTACCAACTCCTTGACCAAACAATGGCCAATTCGGCCCAAGCCAACCGCCCACAACGCCCAATGAGGGTGACAAGTGTCGCCCTCTTGTTGGTCCAAAATGTTTCGTCTCTCGGAAAAATCCGCAAAAATTAAAAATGACATAGCCGTATTTTACCCTACGAAAGCTATGAAAACGTTTCGTCGAAAAACGACTCTAAACGGGTGTTGTGAACAAAAATAATTCGGCCAAGCCTTAATTACAAGTTCAAATATTCTACGCACGCCCCACGCATATACTGAAATACGGTATAACATATCGAGCAAATCCTCGGAATGTCTATAGACCGTGTCTAGTAGAGTCTTGATTATCGGTGTGTTGCGCGCCACACCCATAAACAGGAGGCTACAGGACATTTAGGAGTTGGTTTCTATTCTTCTTACTCTAAGATCATGCCATAGAGCTGTGTTAGTAAGATAATTCCTCTCTGGCGTAATTTTGTGTTACAGTTATGCCTCCAAGGAGGGCAACAGCCGCCCAGAAGGGCAAAGGAGTAGCAGAAGCTACTAGTCAGACTCAGAGAGTTGATAGGGCTTATGCCCAGGTTATACCGGATGTTGTTCCGCAGTCGGCGAGTTCTTCTGCGCCAGGTTTTGAGGCCCCAACACCAGAGCCTCCAGTTTCTCAGTTAAGAGAAGACTTTAGGGTCATGAAGGAAGCCATTATGTTATTGACCAAGATAGCAGTGCTACAGTTTCTTCAGCAGGAAGTTATTCGGCCAGTACAGTCAGGTGTACAGGGGGTAGAGGGCCAACGCGGAAATCTGCGTAAGAGGGCTAGACCGGTTGGTTATCCCGGTGAGTTTTTGGACGAGCTGCCTCAGCAGCGAGTGAGATATTCGTCCCAGCCTACCCAGTACATACCCCCGCAGCTCACAGGTGGGAGAGTTGATCCCACAAGGTATTTAGGAGCCGGTCCAAGCTCCAGGGGTCGAGGTTCTCAGAGGAGCAGAGGATTTTCTCGGTCGAGGCCACCTATTCCTCAGTGTATCAGATGTGGTAAGCGTCATTCGGGGAAATGCCGTTATGGCACAGGTGTTTGTTATTATTGTGACCGTCCGGGCCACAAGAAGTGGGAATGTCCTGTTAGAAAGAGCACCGGTAAGGTGGCTCAGCCTATGAGGCCGATGGTTGGTTACCTTTCCTCCACAGCTGTGCGTCCCCCAGGGCAGGGTGTTCAGATGTCAGCCAGTCGTGGTAGAGGTCAGGGTGGAGTTTATAGTTCTGGCGGTCCTTCGAACCGCATAGATGACGTGGCTACTAGGCAGGATCAGGAGGCGACATCGCACGGGGTTACAGGTATATTTCGATTCTTTTGAATCATACGAGTGTTGATAGATTCAGATTTTACCCTAGCGTATATGTTTTCCCTTTATTGCTAGAGTTGTAAAGTGATAGTACCCCAGAGGTAGGGATACTTTGATTAGTAAAGTGAGAAGTTAAGAATATTGACAAGAATGATAAGTGAACTGAGACTATAGTTGTGTAGAGTTCACAAGTTGTAATTACCCCGTAACAGTGTAAGACCAATAGGGAAGAATGTACGGTAGTAATACTTTGGCCTATGTGACGAACCTCTAGTGAATAGGGGGATAGGGTGAGAAGTACCTTGAGATAAGAGAAAGATTTATTTCAGACTAAGAATGAGAAGTTAAGTGTGACGATGAGTCGGGTTATGGACTCATTTCGGGTCAACCGGTAGTATGGAATGGGGTGATGTCAGTTAGAAATGGTCCCGTTATGTGGTAGGGTCCCGAGGGTGCAAGGCCCAAGTCTAGTTGATCGTTGTACGAGTTCGTGGATGCGTTCCACCGGAACTAGGTCGTAAGGACCGAGAAGAGCCTTAGCGGAAATTCAAGTAGCATAATGGCCAAGTTGGTTAGTAACTCCAAGGATTGGGGAACAGAAACAAAATTTGAGATTTTGTACGTGTACTAGATGAGTTTGAAAGTACGAGAAAGTATGACAAGTAAGGAAAGAAAGGAACCTCTAAGGATCCCGTGTTTGGGAAGACTGTAACCTTCGAGTTTTGTGAGAAGGGACCACGGACGGAAGGTCCATTATTATGTTCACGTGTTATGAGCGCCATGTGTGGCATCTTTGGTCTTGTGCAGTTTTGACTGTTAGGCATAGTATAGAGATTATGCCGGAGTTTGTAGATCTTGGCAACCGACTAAGAACATTCGGGGACGAATGTTTCTAAGGGGGGAAGAATGTTACACCCAGTAAGTCCAGGACATGTAAAAGAGAATGTACAAAGGGAAGAATTGTTTTTCCGACGGAAAATCTTCCGAACGTCGGTAAGGAAAAATGTTCGTTGTTGAGAATTGGATTCTCAAAATGCATTATTTAAGGAATATAGAACTTGTTAACATTATGGAAATTTAATTTTTTATGGATTTGGTCACGTGGGGCCCACCCGAGGAATTTTACAATTTTGTGGGGCCCACGAGGTTACTAATTTTATGAGCGAATGTGAGGCGACACGTGGCACCCCACAAGGTCTTGGTCGAAATTAGAGTGAGGGTAAAATGGTCATTGACCACCTTGGAAGATTAGTCTTGCTAACGTGACATTGTTGACTTGTCAACTTGTCCACATAGCTTAATCCAAGTGAAATTCATCCTAGCCTCACATTTGTTTAAGTTTAGACCTCCAATGTGTTTTATATACCCAACTAGTAGCAAGACTTGTCATTTTACACTTAGAAAATTTTAGAGAAAGCTTTGTGCTAGCATGTTGCTCTCGGCTTTGGCCATTTAGGAAGACAAAATTTTGTGATTTTGATCCATTAGCCACAAGACTTTAACCCAAGGTTCCTAAGAGTGTTGTAAGGATATCTCAATAGAAAGATTTCGGAAAAATGGCTTTTTCGTATTAGTCGCAAGGCGGAAACTTAAGGAGTTCTTCAACTTTGAAGTTGGAACTTGAAGATGGGTTCTTCATAGGCCTCTAAGGAGTGCTTGGAGCGGTTTGGAACCTAAGGAAAGGAGCTAAGAATTGCTAAGGCGCGACTTTGAATCTTGGAATTTTTAAGGGCTTGGAAAGGTATAATTTTGTCGTTTTAGCAATTAAGTTTACTTATTGATTGTAGCTATGGTTATTAGCAAGCATGAGATGTATAGTATGAAGTTTGATAATTATATTGGCTATTGGAACCCTAATCCGAAAACTAGCATGTTAGCCCTAAGATTTCAATTCAAGTCGATTATTAGTAAAGTCGTCGCATGTTGTAAAAAAGAAGGAAATTGTAGTTGTTGAGGTGGTTTATAACTATATAACATGTTAGACCTTAGAACTTGGAATTGGAAAAGGATTGGAAAGGACTTAGTTTTATTATTTATGTTGGCCGAGAATGGCTAGATTATGGGGCTATTTCGTATGAATTGTGGGGCGGAATTTTACACGTATTGTAAGGCGTGTAATCCCCTTTGTTTGGTTGTTGTTTGGAGCCTTAAATGTGGCGTGTTGGTTATTGTATTCGACCTTGAAAAAGGTGGCAAAGTGAGTAGAAACAAAGGAAGTGCTGCCCGATTTTCCGTAGAATTAGAGACCGTATACTTAGTATTATTCTACGTTAGAGACTAGAAGTTGATAGTCTTGTTGTGACCATTATAGGTTGACACTTCTACGTACGGCGTATTCGGCTTAGCTTGTGGATTTAGCTGAAAAGGTATGTGAACTATCTCCTCTTCTAGCATGATTCCTTAAGATAAAGAAAGTAAGTTCTACTCCTCAAATGATTCATTCCTTGGTTGTACTTGGATTGCCTAATATAGAATTTGTTCTATGAACTTCCTTGATTGTACTTTGATGTGTAAATTGTAAGTTGTATAATCCATTGCCTTAGTGAAGTTGGATTCTTAAAAGTGAAAGTATTTTACTTAAAGTACATAGAGTCTTGAAAAGGAAGTAGTTTCCAAACCTTTTGGCTAGTGCCTAGGTTCCAAAACCTAAGGGTCATTATAATGACTTTAGGGGAGTCAAATGAGTGATTTACTTAATTATTTTAAAAGAGGAGAAATGTCATGATTTAAGAGAAGAAACTTGGTTTCTAAATATTAAGAGACTTGAAGCATTTTGAAAGTGAAGAACTTGTTTTGTAAGTATGTGATACTTGGTTTTAAAGGTATAAGTCTCTTGGTTAAAAAAAGAATGAAATTGTCTAAAAACCATAAAGGGTTATAACGGCTTTATGGGAAGTTGGTTATAACGGCTTTATGGAAGGTTTAGAAAGTTGTCTATTTTGATTAATGGGCATGAGTTGCCTTGATTGTGAAAATTTGAAGTTACTTGATTTCAAGCTTTGAAATGAGTTTTCTAAAAGTGTAGTAACTTACGTTGAAAAATAGACACACCTTGATACTACGGGTGTTAGTATCTTGGGATTTTACATAAAAAGGAGTCTTTTAAAAAGAATGTACGTACGAAGTACTTTGACTTGTTAAATGGGAATGATTCTATTTATGCCCTGATAAGTATTTTGGCTTGTTAAATGAGAATTATTCTATTTGTGCCCTGATAAGTACTTTGGCTTGTTAAATGAGAATTATTCTATTTGTACCCTGATAAGTACTTTGGCTTGTTAAATGAGAATTATTCTATTTATGCCCTGATAAGTACTTTGTCTTGTTAAATGAGAATTATTCTATTTGTGCCCTGATAAGTACTTTGGCTTGTTAAATGAGAATTATTCTATTTGTGCCCTGATAAGTACTTTGACTTGTTAAATGAGAATTATTCTATTTGTGCCCTGATAAGTACTTTGGCTTGTTAAATGAGAATTATTCTATTTATGCCCTGATAAGTACTTTGTCTTGTTAAATGAGAATTATTTTATTTGTGCCCTGATAAGTACTTTGGCTTGTTAAATGAGAATTATTCTATTTGTTACGATAAGTACTTTGGCTTGTTAAATGAGAATTATTCTATTTGTGCCCGATAAGTACTTTGGCTTGTTAAATGAGAATTATTCTATTTGTACTCGATAAGTACTTTGGCTTGTTAAATGAGAATTATTCTATTTATGCCCTGATAAGTACTTTGTCTTGTTAAATGAGAATTATTCTATTTGTGCCCTGATAAGTACTTTGGCTTGTTAAATGAGAATTATTCTATTTGTGCCCTGATAAGTACTTTGACTTGTTAAATGAGAATTACTCTATTTGTGCCCTGATAAGTACTTTGGCTTGTTAAATGAGAATTATTCTATTTATGCCCTGATAAGTACTTTGTCTTGTTAAATGAGAATTATTTTATTTGTGCCCTGATAAGTACTTTGGCTTGTTAAATGAGAATTATTCTATTTGTGCCCTGATAAGTACTTTGGCTTGTTAAATGAGAATTATTCTATTTGTGCCCTGATAAGTACTTTGGCTTGTTAAATGAGAATTATTCTATTTGTGCCCTGATAAGTACCTTGGCTTGTTAAATGAGAATTTTTCTATTTGTGCCTTGATAAGTACTTTGGCCTGATTAATTGAAAATTAGTCTAAGTGTGCCTTGATAAGTACTTTGGCTTGATTAATTGAGAATTACTATATGTGTGCCTTGATAAGTACTTTGGCTTGATTAATGGAGAATTGCCTATATGTGCTGGTGATAGCCTTTGAGTGCAAGTATTATGTTTTATTATGTTGCCGCGACTCTCGGTTGGAGGGTCGGCTGTCTTGTTGTAAGTTACTTGGACGTACCGACAGTGATGTGGGATTCCACGGGTATGCTTCCGTTATTTGTAGTACTTGGGTTAAATTCCCGGATTTTTATAGAAGACATGGTAGTGCTTATGTTATGTTTGACGGCCGGTTGAGATAGGGTAAGAGTATAAGTGAGGGGTAAACCCCCAAGATGCTATACCACCTTCTCCAGGGTAAGAGTATAAGTGAGGGGTAAACCCCCAAGACATTATACCCCCTGCTTGTTTTGTTTGATGGTCGGTTGAGATAGGGTAAGAGTATAAGTGAGGGGTAAACCCCCAAGACATTATACCCCCTGCTTGTTTTGTTTGATGGTCGGTTGAGATAGGGTAAGAGTATAAGTGAGGGGTAAACCCCCAAGATGCTTTACCACCTTCTCCAGGGTAAGAGTATAAGTGAGGGGTAAACCCCCAAGATGCTTTACCACCTTCTCCAGGGTAAGAGTATAAGTGAGGGGTAAACCCCCAAGACATTATACCCCCTGCTTTACCACCTGCTCGTTTTTCCTGCTGGGCCCGTACAGTTTTTAGGACACAGGTGGGACTTGGTGTTCATGTATGCCTATTGGTGTTATACTATATCATGGACTGCCGGCAGTGAGGAAGGATTCCACGGGCATGATTGATATTATGGGCGTGAGACCCATGGTTATATTTTAGAAATGACTTGAGGGCATGCGTCCCTGACTTGTTATGACTGCTTATGTGTTGTGTATTGTAGGTTGGCTATCATACATGTCTCCTGTTTTGCTTAGATCGCTATGATTTCATTTCAAGATTTCATCGTTTCACATACTTGGTACATTCTTCGTACTGACCTCCTTCGGGGGGCTGCGTTCATGCCGCAGGTTTAGGTACGCAGTTTGATGATCGACAGGTGTAGGACCTGCCGTAGTTTTGGATAGCTCCTTCGTCGAGTTTATCTTTTGGTATAAGTCTTTCAGTACAGGCTATTGTACAGTTATGGGTACGGCGGGGCCTTGTCCCGTCATAGTTCAGTATAACTCTTAGAGGTCTGTATTCATATGTGGGATTGGACTCATGTTCAGAGGTCTGTACTCTTAGAGGTCTGTATTCATAAGCCAAAGTACTTATCAGGGCACAAATAGAATAATTCTCATTTAACAAGCCAAAGTACTTATCAGGGCACAAATAGAATAATTCTCATTTAACAAGCCAAAGTATTTATCAGGGCACAAATAGAATAATTCTCATTTGACAAGCCAAATGTTATACCCCGTATTTCCAGAGTATATACGTGAGGGCGTACGTATACAATTTGAGCCTTAAAGTAGGCATAGGTTCAAATTTGTGCATAGCTACCAAAAGGAGTCGTTTTTCGACGAAACGTTTCCATGACTTTGAAGGAAAATTCCGGCTATGTCATTTATAATTTTTGCGGATTTTTCCGAGAGACGAAACATTTTGGACCAACGGGAGGGTGACATGTGTCACCCTCACATTGGACGTGAGAAGTGGATGGCAAAGGCAAGCAAAGGCACGTTTTTTGTGCCTTGGGTTAGGTAGGATATTTGTGCAAGTTGGTGTGGTAGATGGATAAGGTCCACATGGTTGAAATCTAGCCCTACACTTGCACCACACTTGTCTACATCTTGGCCATTGGTTGGCTTTCACTTGACCTATAAATACCCCTCTAGTTGAAGACATTCTTCATCCAAAAATTGAGCAATCTTTCTAAGTCTCAAACCCTCCCTCTCCCTCTTGTGATCTCGTCCGCCACACACCCCTCCCCCTCTTGAAGGCCCCTTGGCCGAAACCTACCCCCCCCTTTGTAGAGGCTTTTTTTTTTTTTTTTTTTAGATAATCCACTAGGCTTGTGGGCCTAGGTTATTTTATATATCAAAAGGAAAGTACATGGGCCCCCGTAGGGGGAAATACACTGCTTATCAGCAGGAGTGCAAAAAGAAAGAAGAAGCAATAATCAAATAAGCAATGATCATCACCGAGTTTATAACATACTCGATGATGATACTACAAATGCGGATACAAACAAAATGAAGATACAATGTAAGCCTAAAGCTATAAGCTACCTCCGGGCATACAAAGTCTTCAATCTGAAGTGTCTCATCTCTGTCATCCCCCAAATACTCTAAAAATCTGATCATGTAAAAGGAGTCCTGGGTCCGGATCTGGATCTGGATCTAGTAGTGATGGATGAGGTTGCCCGATGTGTAATCCTCGGAGCAGCATTCTGTATTGGAATCAATGGGGTTGGGTCTGGCTGAGCTAGCAATGCATCTGTCATGGCCCTGAGTGTCCGATCTAACTTCTTAGTATCCATCTTCATGTATTTATCATTGCCTGGTTGTGTCATATCTGCTATCATCTGTTGCTCTGTGCGATGAAGAGTGTAGGGCTGATGTGCCTGCAACCTGTACCGCTTCCTGTGAAGAGCCTCTGTAATGATATCCAAAGATGGGCCGTAGTTGTTCTACTTTGTCAAACTCGCCGCTTCGACGCCACAATCGCCTTTCTCGCATCCATGAATATGTTGATAAAATCTGTGCACTGCTCAGTTAGCTTCATCACCATTCGCAGCCTCTGATCCTGAATATCCCTGTTCCTAATAGGAATAGCCCTATCCAATCCAATCGGTAACGCTGGTGTAACCTGTGGAATCTCCTTACCCTCGAGTATTATGCCCATAAAAGGATCTGAATCCTCTATATCAAAAGGCGAAACCTCAGGAGTGAAGTCTCTTATAGCTGGTTTGTCAACCACTGTATCCCTATCCTCATCAAACAAGTCAGCCATGTCAACAAAATTATCATCTTCGTCAACCATGTATTCCTTGCGGGTATCAACCTCCACCTCAATATCATCATTATCAGCAATAACAAGCTCATTACCACAAATTCTCCCCACACTACCGGAAGAGGGAATGCTAGTACAAACTTGGTTCAACGGCACAAAATTCTTGGCTAGTGAAGGTAGCTCAAGATTAATGCCAATCAAGAATGGGTCCCGACGAAGGATACATTTTGGTGAGGTAGGGGATGAGGGTGCGGAGGAGAATATAGGGCGTTTAGCTTTGGCTTTCCCAATATCCAGTGGGGATACTGGGTGAGTAAGGGTGAGTGGAGGGAAGGGTGTAGTATCTGGAGGAAGGGTAGGTTCAGTGGGAGGTGGGATGGGTTCAGGTGGAATAAGGGGTGTGACGTCGGGTGAGGATAGGTGTGGAGTGGTCTCTGGTGGGTTTGGCTCAATAGGAGGGGGAGGGTGGGAGGTCTCAGGTGGGGTTTGAGTTGTGGTAAGTGGCTGGGTTATAGTAGGGCGGCTGGGGATAGGTAAGGCGGAGGAGGTGCTAGCAATGGTGGGAAGGGATTGTGCCATGAATTGAAAAGGAGGGGTGTTTTGTTGATGGATTGGAGTAGGTGTGGGGGTAGGTAATGGATTGGGGGTGATTGGAATTTCTGGGGGTTGTGCTATAGTGACTTGTGTGTTTTTGTTTGGAGGTTGTTTTTGGTTAACTTTAGATATTTGGGGCTGGATTTTATTCCCAGTATTTTTGGTTTTTGGCTTTTGGATTTGTGGAGTATTTTTCTTTCTTTTTCTGCAACCGTTGCTACCATTTGGATTTGGATTTTTGGGGGCTTCTTTGGCTTGATGTGTATTTTTGGGGGTTTCTTTGGCTGGATTTAGATTTTTGGGTGGGTTGTTTGTTTTGTTTGGATTATCCAGGGGATTTGGGTTTTGTGGGTTGTCTTTTGGAGGAGGGGGAGCAGGATGGGTATTTTCTTTGTCCTTCGAAGGTCTCATCGCAGGATTGAGTTTCCAACACCCGTGCACATCATGTCCTTGAAGGGAACAATTAGTGCAATACTTTGGGAGAAAGTCAAACTGAATCTTGTAAGAGTTTGTTTGAATTCCTCCTTCCGTAGCAATTTGGATTTTGATATTTTTGGGATGTTGACGCAACAAATCTAGTTCGACCTTAACCTTAGCACAACTAGGACGGGTCATATTTTTTGTGGCCGCATCAACACAAATGGGTCTACCCACAGCTGAAGCAATAGACAATAGGATAGACTCATCAAAGTAGACAGGTGGAAGGTTAGGGAATGAAACCCAAGCCCAAGCTATACTAGTTTCTTTTGTAGGGTCAAAGGAAACATCATATTTCATAGTGCGTAAAGGATAGGATTCCCTCTTATCTTTTATATCAAAGCTGGTAGAGATGGACATAAGCGTATCATAATCTTCTTCTATGGAGCATCGGATCAGAATATGACGGCTAAACAGATAACCAATTCTAACTTGGGCTTTCAATTTCAACTGTTTAGGTAATTCAGTCCTCAAAAAATCTATGTGAGGCATGCCATGACTAAATTTACCTATCACCGCCCATTTTAAATCTTGACGCGCAATTAACACATCAATTTCAGATTTCTGAAGCAATAATGTAGGTTCTCCGTGTAGATAATTTACCTGTTTAGGTGCTAATGGAGGTGGTATTTGACCATTCTGAGCTTTGTTGGGACCCGCTGATCCAGTTGTCGAAGGTGATGATTGTAGAACATGAGCAAACTGAATTCCAGGTTTAGGACCGGTGCAATTGCGCCGGTGGCGGCACCATTAATACCGCCACCTTGTTTGGCGTTGATGTTCGCCGGAAAATACCATTTTGATCCAAAATCAATGAATTGTTGCATTGGGGTCATTAGTGGTGGAAAATCGTAACAAATGGGCCGACAACCTCAACAGTGGTCGCCATGCAGCCGCCATTGCCGCCGGCGGTTCGCCGGAAAAAATGGCAGATCTGAAAATTGGAGAGTTGAGGTTCGGAATTTAGTGGGTATTGTAGAGCTTGATGAGACGAACACAATGGTACCACACACCACCCTCTACACTACCTGAAACGACCGGAATCGACGTTGAACTTGACGGAAATGACGAGATGGTGGTCCCGACGATCTGGAAAGAATTGAGGGTTGAGAGTGGGTGCAAAATGACGGGATGGAGACGACGAAGCTACTGGACCCACCCACGACCGTCGACTGTACCTCAGCTTGCCGGAAAATCAGTGGCGGCGGCTAGGGTTTCGCGTATTTCCGATCTGGTGGTTGTGGTTCTTGGAGAATCGTCGAGGTGCGTGGTTGGTCTCAAAATGACGGCAAGGTGATGGGGAAGAAGATGGTATGCCACACTCCCGTCGATTTATCCCCAGGTCGCCGGAATCTACAAAAAACCCGATCGAAAACAGGGGTTTCGATCCAGTTCTTGCGTAGCAAATCGACGATGATTGAGTACACTTCGACGAACAGGGGTATGGTAAATTGAAAGAGGAGATTCAGACGAAACTTTTGGTATAGGTTTCGTTGCTAAATACCACCGGAGGTGGCCGGAAATAGTGAAACGCCGTCGGCGGCGGCGGCGTCACTGTTCATGTACGGACGATTTTTTTTTTTAAAATGTTCTAAATTTTGTAGAGGCTTGGCCGTGGGGTACACACCCCCCCCCTAGCCTAGTTGTTTTCGTATAATACCCCTTGTTGTGGTATAGAAATACTCTCCTAGTATTGTTATAATGCCCAAAATACTTTAGCCAAATACCTTGTAGTATTCCCAAGGTTACACTTATACAAAAGCCCAGAAAATACTATTATACTTCCCTCAGTCACAAAAACGAAACCCTAAGTAAATCTTCACCCGTAGTTGAAGTTTTAAGTAGAAGTTGGTTAGAACTTCTAAGGGTTGTTTGGAGCGGGTTGGAGCGCACGGAGTAGGAGCTAAACCTTGCTCAGGATCGATATATAAACTCGGATAATTTTGGGCTTATCGAGGTAAACATTCTTGACCTTCTGTTGTAATTGGAAATTACATGTTGTAGGAGTATATAGTTAAGTATACTATATATATAGAATCAACAACATGCGGCAATGTCTTTGACTTAAGCTCGAATAATACTTACGGAATGTCTTGCGACTTAAGCTGAATTTTAAGAATCGAATCGAATCAGTAATTACATAGGCAGTATTACAAGAGACTTGTGTAGCATTACCGTGTAGTAGAATTGTACACGCCCGGTTAGACGTGTTAACCCCCGGTTGGCTTGGTAGCGGCCTCGATAAGGAGGAGATTTACGCCGTCATGGAGGGAGGTGTGCGAATTTTCTCAGAGAATTTTCTAAGTCGGGATCTAAAGATATTAATAGGCGCTTGTGGCCTCTATAGGTTGAAGTACTACGTGTGGAGTGATCCGCTGGCTTAAGGTGTAGCCGACGGTTTGAGGTACTGGAGCGTTTTGCTATTAGTCGATAACCGTCGCGAGGTATGTGAACCTCTTCCTATCTGCTCTAGCATGATACGTATAACTATGTAGTACGGTAGACGCATACGTGTTAAATGTATTTGATTGTCTTTAAACATAAAGTGTTATAACGGCTTTATGGAAGTCGTTATAACACTTCATGTAAATGAGAAATGCTTTGGTTCTTAAAAGATAATCGATTTGACTTATAACCGATCGGATGTAAAAGAACCTCGAGTATTCTAAAAGATTAAGAAACCTTTTTAAAAGAAGTGTGTACTTGGTTTGAAAACATAAGAGTTATACCACTTTATGAAGTTAGGTGTAACGCCAAGAGAGATAAAAGAATGGTTTAATGGTTTAGAAGTTAAGAGACTTATTCTTAAAGGATAAGAGACTTGACTTAATACGGGTGTTGTGTGAAACCTCATTCGTGAGTAATGAAGTACTTGGTTTTGGAAGGAATAATGTTTTACCGATTTCGAAATCGTAACGTGTATCGACAAACCATCGCAGCGTTAATAAAAGAAAATGTATTGAATAATTAAGTATTATTAAAACCAAGAGAAACCTCCATCTGCATGAAGCTAAGATGAGACAAAATGATATTACATTTTCTAGATCATGGTCGCTTAATAAGATTGATTATGAACAAGAATAACTCTACCGCCATGGCATATGTTACTCAATTGTTTTAAAAGAGATTAAGACATTGAACTATGAAACTTTTCAAAAAGAGACTTGCATAATTAAAATTAGGCAAACCGGAACCTTAGGGAAAAGAAAGGCATCAGGTTGTCTTAAAATGGTTTAAAGCATAAGGTGTTATAACGACTTTATGGGAAGTTGGTTATAACGACCTTATGAAAACAAAAGAAAGGTTTTATCATTGGTTTTAACGTGGTAACTTGACTTTAAAAAGAAAGTATGGAAGTTGTTTTGGTTTACTTAAAAGATATAAGTCACTCTATTTTTATACTACGGGTATCGTGTTACTTTTATAAAAGGAATAAATCTCTTTAAAAGGAATTTAACGTCGTAGTACTTTAGGTTAAAACCGAACTTGGGCATAAAATGGAAGTACTTGAGTTGTGTATAAACTTCTATGCTTGTTGTTGTGAAACTTGCCTATGCTTGTTGTTGTGAAACTTGCCTATGCTTGTTGTGATAGCCTTTGTTGTGCAAGAATTGTGTTTCTATACTACCGCGTCTCGATGGAGGTCGGTTGACTTGTTGAGAACTTACTTGGGCGTGGCCGGAGCGACGGATAAATTCCACAGCACGTTCGCTGATAGTGTTACTTTGTTAATCGCTTGGACATATCGACACGATCGTAGCGCACGCATGCTTCCACTTTGATTACCGCTTGTTGTCTTATTGTTTCCTTGGACATACCGACGATGCGTAGCGCACGCATGCTTCCATTTGGAATGTTGTCTTATTTGCTCCTTTGGACATACCGACACGATCGTAGCGCACGCATGCTTCCATTTGGAATCTTTGTCTTATTGTTTCCTTGGACATGCCGACACGACGCGTAGCGCACGCATGCTTCCATTTGGAATGTTGTCTTATTTGTTCCTTTGGACATACCGACACGACGCGACGCGGGTATGCTCCCATTTGGATTGTTGTCTTGTTGTTATCATATCATGCATGCCGCAGCTGGAAGCGTACCCACGCGGGATTGATGTTGTGGCGTGAGACCGAATTGATATAATCATGTGTGTACATCAGAGTTTGGTTATCATACTGTCTCCCGCTTTTATAGACTATTATGATTTCATTTACTGATTTTACGCCACATACTTGGTACTGTTATCGACCTCCTTCTGGGCCGCGTTCATGCCGCAGTAGAGTACATCTACCGTCGATCCCCGCGTTTAGGATCTCATTTCAGCTTTGAAGCTCCGCCTTCTCGAGGCTTATCTGTTGGTATGTTACCCCGAGTCCAGGGTTCTTGTACATTCTGGGTATGGCGGGCCCTGTCCGTCATAGTTGTCAGATAAACTCTAGAGGTCCAGAGTAATCGCAAGGTGGTTTTGTAAAAGGATTAAACTGCTCGCTTTAAAAAGAGTTGTTTATATATATTTTATCGAAGGTAACCGCTTGGTTGGCCTGCTTTCATTATCTTGTCTCATGTTCATGTTTAAGTTTTTATTTCCTGGTTTTCTCGATGTTGTATCACTAGGGTGCCCGGTAGGCACGATCACGCCCGGATCGGGTCGTGACAAAGTGGTATCGAGCGATTAGTCCTCTGAAAGTGTCCATGCATCGCGTGTCTAGTAGATTCTTGATTATCGGTGTGTTGTGCACCACATCTATAATTAGGAGGCTGCAGGACATTTAGGTTGGTTTCCATTCTTCTCATTCGAGATCGTGCCTTAGAGCCGTGTAATAAGATCGACCCTCCGACATACTTCGTTTTACCGCTATGCCTCCGCGTAAGACAACCCGCCCGTGGCGGCAAGACAAGAGGAGCTGCGAGTAAGCAATGCGAGACCACGCACTGAGCCTCCACCCCGCATGCAGCAGGAGAGATGGGTCACAAAGTGGGCCCGATTAATGGCCGTGGTCAGGCGGACTTGAGATAAGCCGGACGCAGCAGCCTCCCCAGAGCACCGTAATTCAACCCCGAGCGAAAGTTTGAGACTACGGATTTTCTCGAGGTATAACCCGCGCAGTTTTACGGGTCGAGACCGAGGATGATCCGCAGGAGTTCATCCGCAGCGAATGATCATGAGAGTGATCAAGGCATCGAGACCGAGTCGGTGGTCCTAGGTTCGTGATCGGCCGCGTGATACCGCAATCGATTGGTTTGATTCGCGAGCTGTCCCGGGAGAGAATGCATGACTTTATGGACGAGTTCTCGAGGCCTTTCTTGCACATTTCTTGCCTCCACAGATGAGGGCTCGGCCGGCAGATTTTTGGTGTCATGCGAATCCGGCGACGGTCGAGTACAATGTGAGTTCGACTCATTGGCCCGCAGACGTCCCGCTTGGTAGCTAGTATGGAGGATCGAGTGCACCGATATGTTACGAGGCTCGATGATCACCTAGCCGAGAGTTGTTCGGTGTAGCTCTTCACCGCATGGACATTGCCCGCATGCAGCGTATGCACTGACGGATGTGAGCGGATAAATCGACGAATGACCAGGGTCAGCAGAAGAGGGTCAGAACAGCAGGGTCCTTTGGTGACTTTCGAGGCGGACCGCCTCAGCAGCAGGCTAGTTATGCGCCTCCGCCAGTACAGAGTGGTCCTCTACAATCTTCAGAGCGTCCAGAGGTTTCGCGAGCGGTCGGGCTCCAAGGTTCAGATTTTCGAAAGCGGTGTTAACCAGTGAAGCCACCCCACCTCGTTGTGACCGTGGTAGACTCCACGATGGGAGTGTCGTGCTAGTCCGGGAGTTTGTTTTACATGCGGCCAGCAGGGCCATTTTGGGAGAAACTGTCCGACCAGGGGTAGCACTGGTAGGATAGCACGGACTACTAGTGTTATACCCCGTAGTTCCAGGGTATGTATGCGAGGACGTACGTACGAGAATACGACAGAAAGATTGGAAAGGAAGAAAGAGGTGATTTTTCCACGGAAAAGTTTTCGGTTTTTGTGAAGGAAAAAGGTTCGTTAATGGGAATTGGATTCCCAAATTTGGTATTCGGAATTCCTGGAATATTAGAGAATTATGGAATTTTATTTTCTGAATGGTCACGTGGGCCCACGGAGAAATTTACTGGTTTTGTGGGCCCACTTTGTTTTCGAGATTTTGGCCATTGTGGATATTTTCTAAGATGTTTTATTTTGGGCCAATAGGAGGTGACACGTGTCACCCCGCCTAGTGGCTCGCCGAATGACATTTGTGCACAACACCTTGCTAGAGTCGTTTTTCACGAAACGCTTTACATAACTTGCGAGGAAAATTCCGGCTATGTCTTTTCTTATTTTTGCGGATTTTTCCGAGAGACTAACATCTTGGACCAACGGAGGGTGACATGTGTCACCTCACATCGGAAGCAAGTGGGCGCACTGGACGATTTAAGTGCCAATTGGGTAGATATTTTTGGTAGATATTTGTGAGGGTTTTAGAGTAGGGACTAGGGGCACTTGGGCATATCTTGCCCTACACTTGCCTAGCACTTGGCTAGATCTTGGCCATTGGTTGGCCTTGCTTGACCTATAAATACCCTCCTCGAAGACTTCTTCATCCCAAAATCTCTAAGTCTTGAAAGCTTCTTCCTCCCCTTAGTGTAGTGTCTTGGCCGAGTCCCTCCCCTTTGTGAGGCCTTTGGCCGAGAGCACCTCCCCTCGCCGAGAGTTCCCCTACAGTGGGTAGGCCGAGGTATACACCCCCTTGTGGTGTTGTCTCGTATAAATACCCCTCTTGGTAGAAATACTCTCAAAAGTATTATACTATACCCAAATTACCTTAGCCGTATACCTTGTAGTATTCCAAAGAAACCTCTATACGTAGAGTCTAAATACTACCGTATGTCCTTTTGTCTCAAACCGAAACCCTAAGGAAATCTTCATTGATTGATCAAGATTTAAGTAGGTTGGTTAGAACTTCTAAGGGTTGTTTGGAGCGGGTCGAGCACCCGAGTAGAGCTAAGCGTTGCTAAGGATCGACATTTATACTTGGATAATTATGGGCTTATCGAGGTAATTATCTTGTCCTCTAATTGTAATTGGAAATTACATGTTGTTAGAATATATAGTCAAGCATACTATATATAGAACTAAGCTTAGCATCGCGCAATGTCTTTTGACTTAAGCCCAAGAATAAAGAAAAGAATCAATCAGTATGTACATAGGATCAGACATTGGAGACTTGTAGTATTATCGAGTAGAATTGTACACGCCAGGTTAGACGTATAAAACCCCAGTTGGCTTGGTAGCCTACCGATAGAGAGGAGATTTACGCTGTCATGGGGAGATCTGCCAATTTTCTGAGAGAAATGGAACCTTGTGTTTTGAAGTTAATAGACGTTTGTGACCTTTTTAGGTGAAAGTACTAAGAGTAGCGTATTCTACTTGAGGAGTGGAAAGGGCTAGCAAGGTTGTAGTACTTGGAGCATTTTGCTTATTGTCGATACTCGTCGCGAGGTATGTGAACCTCTTCCTATCTCTTCTAGCATGATATGTGATAACTATGTACTACTGTAGACGTACATGTGTTAAATGTGTTTGATTGTTTTTAAAACATAAAGTGTTATAATGGCTTTATGGAAGTTGGTTATAACAGCTTTATGTAGGTAAGAAAATACTTTGTGGTTTTAAAAGGTAACTGATGTGAATTATAACTGGCTTGTTATAATAAAGAACTTGATGTATTTCAAAAGATTTATAAATCGTTTTGAAGGGAGAGTAATACTTGGTTTTTGAAAACTTAAGAGTTATACTAGCTTTATGGGAAGTTAGGTATAACGGCTTAAGAATGTTTTACTGATTTCGGAAATCAGAATGTGTATCGCCAAACCACTGCAGCATTAATAAAGGAAAATGTACTGACTAATGAGTTGTATTATTAAAACCAGTAGAAACCTCCATCTGCATAGAAACTAAGATGAGACAAAATGATATTACATTTTCTAGGTCATGGCTGCTGTAGTAAGATTATTATAAACAAGAATAACCTATTCACTCGTAAGACTTATGTTACTCAAATGTTTTAAAAGAGATTAAGACTATGAGTTATGAAACCTTTCTAAAATAAGTAACTTGAGCATTTTTGAAATTAGGCAAACTTGGACGTTTGGAAAATAATGTTGTTACTTGATTTTACAAAGGTAAGTGTTTTGGGTTTACTTAAAAAGACAGTCACTCTATTTTATACTACGTATCAGGTGACTTATGTGGAAGGAACGAATCTTTAAAGATTTAATGTATGAAGTACTTTGGGGATGGATAATTCAACTTGTTAATGTAAAGTACCTTGTGTGAATAACTTGATTGTATTGGTTTGTGATAGCCTTGTAATACTTTCTTGTTGATTTGATAAGTAAACATGTTAGGATGCTACGTGTGTTAGTATCTTGTGATGTTAGTGTAAAGCGGGTTTTCCTCTGCGCTTTAAAGTTGTTTGACTATCACCGTTATGTTGGTATTGTACCACTCACCTTGACTTGTGTCCGAGGTTGTTGCTCGCCCACGCGGAACTACGGAGTTCCGTGTTAGTTTACGGCCCTTGTGGTCACGCGGTCTTTGTGGCCATGTGGATCGCGAGTCCGGGGCGATGCCGGAGTAGCTACCCTCGACGCGGGGTTATACCTCATGCGGGCCTATGAGGTTGGCCTATGCGGAGTCATGAGAGTTCGGGGCTAGACGCCGCACATTTGATATCGCGGCGAGTGACCGGCTTTCATCATGTGACGGCCTAGACAGATATCATGACACGCTTTATGACCTTGTTGGTACTGCGGTTTTAGTAGTCGGCTATGCCTTCGCATTTACTCCGCATTTTATTATAACACGTGGACCCGTGTTCATGTGTGTTCCTCGTGCTTTCATATCATAGATCACGGCCGTGAGGAATGTGTTCCACGCACGATTGATGTTGTGGGCGAGACCCATTGTTAAATTTGAGTGATGACTGGAGGCGTGAGTCCGACTTGACATGATCGCTTATTTATCAGGAACTGTAATTGCTATCATACATGTCTCCCGCTTTGTATAGACTACTATGATTTCATTTACGATTTATTTTTAGTTTCACATACTTGGTACCTGATCGACTCCTTCGGGCCGTTCATGCCGCAGTAAAGGTACACCGCCATCGATCCTCGCCTTAGGTCATTCAAATGCGTTTGGGAAAGCTCCGTTTCTCCGAGGCTTATCGATGGTATAGTCCTGTTGTTGTAGGTATTTACATTCGGTATGGCGGGGCCCCGTCCCGCCATTGTTGTCGATCATTTCTGCAGGTCCGTAAATCGCGCGTGGTTTGTAAAAAGGATTAAACTGCTCATGTTGAAAAAGTTGTTATTTATATATACGCCGTAAGGCAAGTTTTCCTCGACATCGTTTATACTTCATTTGTTTCATGCGAGTGTTTTATGTTCCGCCGATTACTCGATGTTGTATCACTAGGGTGCCCGGTAAGGCACGATCACGCCCCGAACGTCGTGACAAAAGTGGTATCGTGAGCGATTAATCCTGAAAGTGTCTACGCATCGTATCCAAAGAAGTCTTGATTATCGGTGTGTTGTGCACCACACCAATAATCGTGAGGCTATAGGATATTTAGGATTGGTTTCTATTCTTCTCACTCGAGATCGTGCCTTAGAGTCAGGTTGTAAGTCGACCCTCCGACTAAATTCTTTCCCCATCGCTATGCCTCCGCGTAGGCAACCCGCCCAGAGGCGCGCATGGCGGAGTCGCGAGTAGAGTTCGTGAGGGTTACGTGGGCACAGGCCCAATCATTACCTAGGGTAATGCTTCATTCGGGGATTTCTGCGACGTCACTAGCCCTAGTAAAGTTAGCACGGCGGCGGTAGTTCCTACTGCGGCCATGATATTTGAACCTTCAGTTCCACGACCAGGAACAGAGAATATGGATTACAAAGAGGCGACCCTGTTACTAGCTATGGATTTGGCTACCAGAGAGTATACCGATGTACCGCGAGTCTTGATGGCTATCTAAGAGAGGGTCGTGCAAGAGTAATTCTTCAGTTAGGCTTGAGCATGGCACAGACGCTTATGCGCATCAGGACGAGAACATAGAAATCATGGTGGGTTAACCGAGTAAGATTTTGGGGGATAGAGAAGGTGTGAGCCTTAGAGTGTTATACGTAGAGACCTTAGAGGTGAGGCCATCTCAAGAAAAGGTGTAGTGTTATGTTTGATCCTTATCAGAAGTGCATAGTGCACGTGAGCTATGTGTGGGATAGGTCCCTAGTAGTGTGGAATGACAGGGGGTAGTTGAGCTAAGAAGACCGCTAGGTTTTCGGAACGTGATTAGTGAGATTGTTCCTTCAGGGAACTAGTGTTTTGCGCTGTCGGTCGTTGAGGCCACGCGCGGGTCAACCCGCGACTGTTTTACGGGGTCAGTTTGTGGTGGTCCCGCCTTGTGTTAGGGTCATGAGGGTGTTAGGCCCATGTTTAGTTAACCAGCGTACGAGTTCGTGGATGCGTTCGACCAGTGGTCGGGCCGATGGGGGCAGCCCATCGTGTTCTTCTGTCGGGATCGTTCACTCTTCAGTGATGATTTTATCCGAAAGGTTGTAAGGCTGCACGGTGCCTATCGTTATACCCGTATTTTCGAGTATGCACGTGGGGCGTCGTAGAAAATTTGAAACTTGTACTAAGGCTTGGCGAATTAATTTTGTTCACAACACCCGCTTAGAGTCGCTTTTCGACGAAACGCTTTCCACGACTTTCGTAGGGAATTTCCGGCTATGTCATTTTAATTTTTGCGGATTTTTCCGAGAGACTAAACATTTTGGATCAACAAGAGGCGCCACTTGGCACCCTCTCATAGTGTGATAGATTGGACGAATGGGCTATGTAAGGCACGTTTTTTGTGCCTTGGCTAAAGTCAAGGGTTGGTAGGATATTTGTGTGTAATAAATCCTAGCCCTACACTTGCCTAACACTTGGTTCAATCTTGGCCTTTGGTTGGCCATCCCTTGACCTATAAATACCCCTCTCCCTTTGATGAATTCTTCATCCTTTCCACAAATCTCTAAGTGTTAAAATCCCCTCTCTTGTTGTTGTTCTCGCCCCTCCCCTTGGCCGAGAGCCCTCCCCTGTGGCCTTGTGGCGAGACTTCACCCCCCCTCCTAGTGGTGTTGTTCTCGTATAATATACCCCCCCTCTTGGTAGAAATACTCTCAAAAGTATTGTTATAATGCCCAAATTACCTTAGCCGTATACCTTGTTGTATTCTAAGGTTATACCTATACGAAAAGCCCAGAAAATACTATTATACTTCCGTCAGTCACAAACCGAAACCCTAAGGAAAATCTTCACCCGTAGTTGAAGTCATAAGTAGAAGTTGGTTAGAACTTCTAAGGGTTGTTTGGAGCGGTCTGAGCGCACGAGTAGAGCTAAACCTTGCTCAGGATCGACATTTAAACTAGGATAATTATGGGCTTATCGAGGTAATTATCTTGTCCCTCTATTGTAATTGGAAATTACATATTGTTAGAATATATAGTTGAAGTATACTATATATAGAACTGAACGTAGTTATCAGCAATGTCTTTTGACTTAAGCCTGAATAATACTTACTGCAATGTCTTGCGACTTAAGCCCAATTTAAAGAAGAATCTTTGAATCGTAATTTCATAGTTGTCAGACATGAGACTTGTAGTAGTACCGTGAGTAGAATTGTACCGTTAGGTTAGGCGATAACCCCCGGTTGGCTTGGTGGCAGCCTCGATAGAGAGGAGATTTACTGCCATTGCGGAGGAGTCTTTAATTTTCGTAGTAATGTCCTACGAGGATCTAAATGTTAATAAGCGCCTTGTGGCCTTATAGGTTGAAGTACTACGTGGCGCGATCTACTTGGCTTAAGGAGTAGCCACGGTTGGAAGTACTTGGAGCGTTTGCTATTAGTCGATACTCGTCGCGAGGTATGCGAACCTCTTCCTATCTCTTCTAGCATGATATGTGTGAACTATGTAGTACGGAGACGCGTACGTGTGCTAAATGTATTTGATTGGTTTAAAACATAAAGTGTTATAACGACTTTATGGGAAGTTGTTATAATGACCTTTATGTTGGTAAGAAAATACTTATGGTTTTTAAAAAGGTAACTGATTTGAACTATAACTGGCGTGTTACATGTTAATAAAGAACTTGAAGTATTTCAAAAGATTTTTGAATCATTTCGAAAGAAGAAGTAATACTTGATTTGTTTTGAAAACTTAAGAGTTATGCTAGCTTTATGGAAAGTTAGGTATAACGTCTTAAGAATGTTTTACTGATTTTGGAAATCAGAATGTGTATCGACAAACCACTGCAGCGTTTATAAGAGGAAATGTTTTTAATAATTAAGTATTATTAAAACCAGTAGAAACTTCCATCTGCATAGAAGCTAAGATGAGACAAAATGATATTTCCTAGATCATGGCTGCTGTAATAAGATTGTTATAAACAAGAATATCCTACTCACATATAAGACTTATGTTTCTCAGATAGTTTAAAGGAGAATTATATTCTTAAATGAATAAGACTATGAACTACGAAACCTTTCTAAAATGAGAAACTTGAACATTGGAAATTAGGCAAACTTGATCATTGGAAAAGAATGTTGCTACTTGATTTTACAAAGAGAAGTAATTGATTTACTTTAAAAGGATAGTCACTCTATTTTATACTACGGGTATTGTGTGACATTGTAAAGTAACGTATCTTTTAAAGAGTTAATGTATGAAGTACTTTGGGATAAAACCCGAACTTGTTGGCATATAGTAGGAAGTACCTTGTGTATAAATTGATTGTGTTGGTTTGTGATAGCACAGTACTACTTTCGTTGATTGATAAGTAAACATGCTAGGATGCTACGTGTTAGTATCTTGTGATGTTGTGTAAAGGGTTTCCTTTGTTGTCCTTATGTTGTAACGATAAGTCGTTGTGTTAGTATTTTACATCACTCATCTCTTGAGATGATTCCGGTTAAGCGCCCACGCGGCAGACTCAGCGGTCGATGGACCTATGATTCGAGAATACCTACGCAGTCCTGCGGCCTATCGCGAGCTACGAGTTCCGAGTTAGTGCGTCCTTTACGCGTCCATGCGGGCCATGCGGATCGCGAAGTCGGGCGATGCCGGAGTAGCTACCGATGCGAGGAATACCTCATGCGGGCCGATGAGATTGACCTATGCGGGTCGCGGGAGTTCCGTGGTTAGACGCAGCGACATCGACATCGCGGGCAAGCGGCTTTGATCATGTGACGGTCTAGACAGATCTTATGATACGATTCACGACCTTGTTGGTGCTGGGTTTTTAGTAGTCGGCTATGCCTTCGTACTTACCGTCCGCATTTTATTATGACACAGTGGGACACGTGTTCATGTGTTCCTGGTGCTTTTATATCATAGGATCACCGTGAGGAAGGTATTCCACGGGCATGATTGATGTTGTGGGCACGAGACCCATTGTTATACTTGAGTGATGACTTGAGGCGTGAGTCCACGACTTGACATGATCGCTTTGTAAATCGTAGTTTGGTTATCATACATGTCTCCCGCTATATGATCGCTATGATTTCATTTACGATATGTATTTTCAGCCACATACTCTGACTGTGTCTTGACCTCCTTCGGCCGCGTTCATGCCGCAGTCGAGGTACACCGCCGTTGATCCTAGCTCGAGTCACGCCAGCTGGGAAGCTCCGTTTCTCGAGACTTATCGGTGGTATAGTCCCCGTCGTAGTAAGTGTTTATATTCGGGGTTTGGCGGGCCCTGCCCCGCCACGTGGTTGTCATATCATTCGTAGAGGTGCAGTAATCTTGCAGTGTGGTTTGTAAAAAGGATTAAACTGCTCATGTTGAAAAGATGTCATTTTTATATATGCCGAAGGCAAGTTTTTCTCAGATTATTGTTTCATATTTCATAATATGTCTTGTATCGTTTATGTTCCGATTACTCGATGTTGTATCACTAGGGTGCCCGGTAAGGCACCATCACGCCCGACCCGTCGTGACAAAAGTGGTATCGTGAGCGATTAATCCTCGGAAAGTGTCTACGCATCGTATCCAGTAAGTCTTGATTATCGGTGTGTTGTGCACCACACCAATAATCGTGAGGCTATAGGATATTTAGGATTGGTTTCTATTCTTCTCACTCGAGATCGCGCCTTAGAGCCGTGTTGTAAGTTGGACCCTCCGACGTATTTTCTTTCCACCGCTATGCCTCGCGTAGGCAACCCGCCCAGAGGGCAAGGCAGCCGAGGAGAGCTGCGAGTAGAGTTCGAGGCGAGGGGCAGGTGCCCAATCATTACCTAGGTAGTGCTTCATTCGGGAGTTCGCGACGTCACTAGCCCAAAGAGTTTAGTATGGCGGCAGCGTGCCTCATCGCGCCATGATATATGAACCTTCGCCCACGGCATCGAACAGTGAATTTAGATTGCAAGGAGACGACCACATTAGCTATGGATTTGGCTACGAGAGTATACCGATGTACCACGGTCTTGATGACTATCTAAGAGAGGTTGTGCAAGAGTAATTCTTGATTGGGCTTCGAGCATGGCACGTGTGCGGGCTTATGCGCAGCAGCCGAGAAGCGTAGAGATCGACGGGTTAACGGAGGATGCAGAAGAGGCCGAGCGGCAGGTCCTTTGGTAACTTTCTGGCGAGTCACCTCACCAATGATTAGATTATGCACGCCCACCGGTGCAAAGAGGTCCTCCACGGGGTTCAAGACGTTCGGTATGCAGAGTTGGTCGTAACTCCGTGGCTTCCTGGTACAGTGTGACGCGTCATCCCGGGAATGTCGCTTTTAGTTGGTACTTGTTGTACTGCGCGTCGGCCATGTGGTCGAATGGGTGACCTAGTAGGAGGACTTTTCCTTCGATCTGGTAGTTCGTCACCTTCCTTAGCTATGCGCCCTACGGGCGGTTTGATTAGAACGACTAAGGGAGCGAAGAAGATATAGATATATCTTTAACCCTCTGTAGATCAAGATGTGTGATAAGGTGAGTATACCTTAAGTGCTATGTTCGATAAGATGTGTTAGTCGTGATTAGATCATGGTTGTTTAACCGAGTAAGATTTTGGGGATAGAGAAGGTGTGAGCCTTAGAGCTTTACGTAAAGACCTTAGAGGTGAGGCCATCTCGAGAAAAGGTGTAGCGTTATGTTTGACTTATCGGAGTGCATAGTGCACGTGAGTTATGTTGGGACAGTCCCAGTAGTGAAATGAAAGGGTAGTTGAGCTAAGAAGACCGCTAGGTTTTCAAACGTGATTAGTGAGATTGTTCGGATCGGAGCTAGTATTGTGCGGCGTTCGGGTCGGGTTGAGGCCACGCTGCGTCAACCCGCGGTAGGTTTGCAGTGGGGTTAGGTGGTGGTCCCGCTTGTGTTAGGGTTGAGTGTTATACCGTATTTTCCAGGTATGCGTGAGGCGTGCGTATATAAATTTGAGCCTTAAGTTAGGCAAGTTTCAAATTTGTACACAACACCCGATTAAGTCGTTTCGACGAAACGTTTCCACGCTTCGTAGGGAAAATTAGGCTATGTCATTTATTATTTTTGCGGATTTTTCCGAGAGATGAAATATTTTGGACCAACGGAGGGTGACACTTGTCACCCTCATGACGGCAAATGGGCTAGTTTGGACGATTTTTCTTTCCTTGGTCGGCGGTTAGGTAGGATATTTTGTGTAGATGGATAAGGTTGCACATGGCTAAATCTTGGCCTTACACTTGCTATACACTTGTCTTCATCTTGGCCATTGGTTGGCCTTCACTTGACCTATAAATACCCTCTAAGTTGAAGACTTTCTTCATCCTCACTGAGCAATCTATCTAAGTCTCAAAATACTCCCTCCTCTTGTTCTTTCGCCCACCACACCCCTCCCCTTTGAGAAGGCCCTTTGGCCGAGAGCTTCCTCCCCTTTGTAGTGGTTAGCAGGGTACCCCTAGCCTAGTTGTTTCGTATACTACCCCCTCGTAGAAATGTATTCTACAAGTATTGTTATAATGCCCAAAATACTTTAGCCAAATACCTTGTAGTACTTTCCAAAGTACCCTTTATCTAAAAGCCCGAAAATACTATTATACTTTCTTTTAGCCACTAAACTAAACCCTAAGGAAAACCTTCATAGTCGGTTGAAGTGTTTAGTAAGTTCGTAGAACTTCTGGGCGGTTGTTGGAGCGGATTGGAGCACTCGGAGTAGAGCTAAACGTTGCTCGGGAGCGACTTTTTAACTTGGATAATTTTGGGCTCATCGAGGTAAATACTATCATCCTTCTAGTGTAATTGGAAATTACATCGTAGTAGTATAGTAATGAATATAAGATTCATAGAAGAGAATTGTAATAGAAGGATATTACAAGAAAGACTTCAATCAAATCATTTAAGAATATAAGTAGAAGTTAAACTGCACTTACATGGGACATTACAGATCGATAACCTTTATTGGTTGAATGTTTTGCAAGTAGCATGTGCTACTTAGAAGGTGGACCAGGCTAGCCGGGTTATAGCCGTGGAGCGTTTTGCTTATAGTCGATAAATCGTCGCGAGGTATGTGATTCTTCCTATACTCTTGAGCATGATATTTTAAAAGGAAGATATATATAGTACAGCAATGTCTTTTGACTTAAGCCTGAATAATATATAGTACGGTAGACGTACGTGTGCTAATTGAACGTAGTTGTACGGCAATGTCTTTTGACTTAAGCCTGAATAATAAGAATTTTGAAGTATTTCAAAATTGTTAAGAAACCATTTTTGAAAGAAGAGTAACACTTGGTTTTAAAGGTTTTAAAAAGAGTTATACTAGCTTTATGGGGAGTTAGGTATAACGTCTTAAGAGAGGTAAAGAAGATGGTTTACTGATTTTAGAAGTTAAGAGACTTGATCTTATAAGATAAGAGACTTAACTTAAATGAATTAATATGGATTTTGTGTGAAACCTCATTCGTGAGTAATGAGTATTTGGTTTTTAAAAGGAATAATGTTTTACTGATTTCGGAAATCAGAATGTATATCGATAAACCACTGCAGCGTTAATAAAGGAAAATGTATTGAATAATTAAGTATTATTAAAACCAGTAGAAACCTCCATCTGCATAGAAGCTAAGATGAGACAAAATGATATTACATTTTCTAGATCATGGCTGCTTAATAAGATTGATTATGAACAAGATTAACCTACTCACCTATGGCATATGTTACTCTATTGTTTTAAAAAAAGATTAAGACATTGAACTATGAAACTTTTCTAAAAAGAGACTTGCGTAATTGAAATTAGGCAAACTGGAACTTTTAGGGAAAAGGAAGGCATTGTGTTGTCTTAAAATGGTTTAAAACATAAAGTGTTATAACAGCTTTATGGGAAGTTGGTTATAACGACTTTATGAAAACAAAAGAAGGGTTTTATCATTTGGTAACTTGACTTTTAAAAAGAGAAGTATTTTGGTCCAAAAAGAAGGCATGGTATTGCCTTAATTTGGTCTTAAAAAGGAAAGTATGAAAGTTGTTTTGGTTTACTTAAAAAATATAAGTCACACATTTTTATATACTACGGGTATCGGGTGACTTTTAGAAAAGGAATGAATCTCTTAAAAGGAATTTAACGTACGTAGTACTTTAGGGTTAAAATCCGGACTTTGACATAAAATGAAAGTACCTTGAGTTGTGTATAACTTGCCTATGCTTGTTGTTATGAAACTTGACCATGTTACGTGTGATAGCCTTGTTGTGCAAGTACTGTGTTCTACTCGACTACCGGTTCATCCGGGAATGTATTTCACTCGACTACCGGTTCATCCGAATGTATTTCACTCGACTACCGGCTCATCCGGAATGTATTTCACTCGACACGGCTCATCCGGAATGTATTTCACTCGACTACGGTTCATCCGAATGTATTTCACTCGACTACGGTTCATCCGAATGTATTTCACTCGACCACGGCTCATCCGAATGTATTCCACTCGACTACGGTTCATCCGGAATGTATTCCACACGCTTCTATACTGGGTCCATAAGATGGGCCGAGTCCCGTTATACGTATCACATGATTTGTACCTAGATGCGGCGGTGAGGAAGGAGTTCCACGCATGAGGATGACTTCGAGGCGTGAGTCCTCGACTTGACATGATCGCTTTTATGTTGTGAATCAGAGTTTGGTTATCATACATGTCTCCCGCTTTATATAGACTATTATGATTTCATTTACGTGATTTTACGCCACATACTGTACTGCAGATCGACCTTTCGGGCCGCGTTCATGCCGCAGTAGAGGTACATCGACCGCCGATCCCCGCTTATAGGATCACATTTCAGCGTTGGGAAGCTCCTTCCTTGAGGCTTATCTTTGTATGTTACCCGAGTCCGTAGGTTCTTGTACATTCGTGGTATGGCGGGCCCCCGTCATAGTTGTTGTCACTTGCAGGGTCAGAGTAATCTTGTGTGGGCGTAGTCCGTAAAAAGGATAACTGCTCGTATTTATGTGTATACCAAGGCAACTATTTTGGTTGCCTGCTTATTTATCATGTCTCTTAATTCATGTTCATGTTTTTATTTCCGCTGATTTTCTCTCGATGTTGTATCACCAGGGTGCCCGGTAGGCACTACCACGCCCGTTCGGTCGTGACAAAAGTGGTATCGAGCGATTAGTCCTCGGAAAGTGTCTACGCACCGTGTTCAGTAGAGTCTTGATTATCGGTGTGTTGTGCACCACATCTATAATCGTGAGGCTATAGGACATTTAGGATTGGTTTCCATTTTCTCATTCCGAGATCGCGCTTAGAAAAATGTCGCAGGATAAGTTGGACCCTCCGACGTATTCCTTTCTTTACCGCCATGCCCGTAAAGGCAACCTGTACAGGCAAGGCAATGAGGAGTCATTAGCGAGATACATAGAGCACGAGGGCGCAGCGGCCAAGACTGAGACAAGGCTTCCGACGGAGGTTTCGCGACGCCAAAGACCAAAGAGAGTTTAGAGCCGCAGCAGTTGGCTGCCGAGACTACAAGACTGAGCCTCCACCCCACACCGGAGCAGATGAGACGGGTACGAGGAGATGGCGCCATCGCCGTGGTCGTGGCCGATATGAGGATAGGTCGACGCAGCAGCCTGGCCCCAAGAGCACCCGTAGTTCACCCCGAGCGCATTTGAGACTACGATTTTCTCGAGTGTAACCCGCCAGAGTTTTATGGGTCGAGGCACGAGGATGATCCGCAGGAGTTCATCCGACGCTACAATGGTCGCGAGAGTGATCAAGGCATTGGATACCGAGTCGGTGGTCCTAAGTTCGCATCGCCCGTGATACCGCAATGATCGTTTGATTCGCGAGCTGTCCCGGGGAGAGAATGCACTTCCAGCTATATGGGACGAGTTCTCAAAGGCATTTCTTGCACACTTATTGCCTCCACAGATGAGGAGGGCTCGGGCCGACAGATTTTTGACGTTGAGGCAGTAAGGGCGGACGGTTAGAGAGTACAATGTGGAGTTCGACTCATTAGCTCGGTATGTCTTGCCAGAGTAGCCGATATGGAGGATGAGTACACCGCTACGTCACCGGCTAGATGATTACTGGCGAGGCTTGTACGGGTGTAGCTCTTCACCGCATGGACATTGCCCGCATGCAAGCTCATGCACTAGGATGCGAGGCACGGAGAGGTCGATGTAATGACCAGATCAAGGCAGGCCAGACAACAGGTCCTTTGGTAACTTTCGAGGCGACCGCCTCAAGCAGTTAGTTATGTACCTCCGCCAAGACAGAGTGGTCCTCCAGCCTTCGTGACGCTCGGTATTCGAGCCGGGTCGAGCTCCGTGGCTTCCGTTCACGTATACGTGAGTGCTAGCCAACAGGATTCATGCCCTCGGCCACGCGATGGCAAACATCATCCCGAATGTCGTCTTTTATCGGTGCTTGTTTCACTGCGCCGCCGGGCCATGTGACGAGAGATCGGCTTATAGGAGAGGTACGGCGATGACGCAGCCTACCGATCCGTGCGGTGTTCATCGCCTTCATACGCATGCCTGCAGGCGTGCCTATGATTAGAGCGAGCGGTAGCTTCTGTATATCCTTAACCTCTAGAGATTTGTATGCGTGATATGATGACCTTATATTTACGTATATGTACGAATAACGTTGTGTTATTTGTGAGTTAGAAAACATGGTTAGTTGGAAGGATAAGTATGCGGGCATGGGAAGTGTGAACCTTAGAATATTTCATGTTGAGACCTTAGAGGTAAGGTCGCCTTAAAGGAGAGATTCTTACGCTAGTCTTTGTTGAAATACTTGGTATGCGTAAAATGTATCAGGAAATTCATTGGGTTGTGTGAGGTGAAAGTGGTAGCTTTCATGACGCAAATTAGTAAGAATGTTGCGGGGCGAACGAAAGTTGGCACGACGCGGTCGGGCCGAGGACCATTCGCGGGTCAACCCGTAGCCCTGAATGTGCGAGGTCATCCGAGGTGGTCCCGCCAGTGGTAGGGTCACGAGGATGCTAGGCCCAAGTTTAGATAACCATCGTAAGAGTTGATGGATACGCTCGACCGAATCAGTTCGTGAAGGCCGAATGGCCTTAGAGGAAATCGAGGTTAGTAAGATGACCAAGTTTGGAGGTAGTGACTAAGGGTTGGAAACGAGCGTGGGATCAAGTGTGGTACTGATGCTAGAAGAGTTCAAGTGTTCGGTAAGAGTACGACGAGTAAGGGTAGAGGCGAGCATGTATTGCGAACATAGATATGATCATTTCTTGGCGGAGAAGGCGAAGGATGTATATTTTAGACCTCGTGGATCGCATGCAATCCGCACCATTTGTTGGGTCACGGAGTGACACTAGAACCTCGCGCAAAGTGACAAAAGTTTGTGATATTAGAGGTGTTTCTCGGACTTGGATGTAAGTATTTGCGCGTGTTTCGTGGCAGTGTGGCAGATTGTTCTCGTAAGTATAGTAGTGAAGACTATACTTGGCGCATGTTTGTTTGAGGCTTAGAAGGAACATTCGACGAATGTTTCTGCGAGGGAGAATGTTATACCCCGTATTTTCCAGTATGTACGTGAGGGCGACGATATAAATTTGAGCCTTAAGTTAGGCAAGTTTCAAATTTGTACACAACACCCGATTAGAGTCGTTTTTCGACTAAACGCTTCCATTTTTCGTAGGAAAATTCGCTATGTCATTTATTATTTTATGATTTTTCCGAGAGATGAAATATTTTGGATTAACGGAGGGTGACACTTGTCACCCTCATGGACGCAAATGGGCTAGTTTGGACGATTTTTCTGCCTTTCCCTTGGCCGTCAAGGGTTAGGTAGGATATTTTGTGTAGATGGATAAGGTTGCACATGGCTAAATCTTGGCCTTACACTTGCTATACACTTGTCTTCATCTTGGCCATTGGTTGGCCTTCACTGACCTATAAATACCCCTCTAAGTTGAAGACTTTCTTCATCCTCACTGAGCAATCTATCTAAGTCTCAAAATACTCCTCCTCTTGTTCTTTCGCCCACCACACCCCCTCCCCTTCGAGAAGGCCCTTGGCCGAGCTTCCCCTCCCTTTGTTAGCGGGTACCCCCTAGCCTAGTTGTTTTCAGATACTACCCCCTCGTAGAAATGTATTCTACAAGTATTGTTATAATGCCCAAAATACTTTAGCCAAATACCTTGTAGTACTTTCCAAAGTACCCTTTATACTAAAAGCCCTAAAATACTATTATACTTTCCTTTAGCCACTAAACGAAACCCTAAGGAAAACCTTCATAGTCGGTTGAAGTGTTTAGTAGGTTGCGAGAACTTCTAAGGGTTGTTTGGAGCGGATGGAGCACTCTGAGTAGGAGCTAAACGTTGCTCAGGAGCCACTTTTTAACTTGGATAATTTTGGGCTCATCGAGGTAAATACTCATCGCCCTTCTAGTGTAATTGGAAATTACATCGTAGTAGTATAGTAATGAATATAAGATTCATAAGAGAATTGAACCGTAATGTAAGGATATTACAAGAAAGACTTGAATCAAATCATTCGTAGAATATAAGTAGAAGTTAAATCAGATTTACATAGATCAGTATACGAGATCGATAACCTTTATTGGTTGAATGTTTTGCAAGTAGCATGTGCTACTTAAGGTGGACCAAAGCAGCGTTATAGCCGTGGAGCGTTTGCTTATAGTCGATAAATCGTCGCGGTATGTGATTCTTCCTATACTCTTGAGCATGATATTTTAAAGGAAGATATATATAGTACGGCAATGTCTTTTAACTTAAGCCGAATAATATATAGTACTGACGACGTGTGCTAATTGAACGTAGTTATGCGGCAATGTCTTTTGACTTAAGCCCAATAATAAGAATTTTGAAGTATTTCAAAATTGTTAAGAAACCATTTTTGTTAAGAGTAACACTTGGTTTTAAAGGTTTTAAAAAGAGTTATACTAGCTTTATACGAGTTAGGTATAACGTCTTAAGAGAGGTAAAGAAGATGGTTTATCGATTTTAGAAGTTAAGAGACTTGATCTTATAAGATAAGAGACTTAACTTAAATGAATTAATATGGATTTTGTGTGAAACCTCATTCGTGAGTAATGAGTATTTGGTTTTAAAAGGAATAATGTTTTCTCGATTTCTAAATCGAACGTATCAAAAATCACTGCAGCGTTAATAAAGGAAAATGTATTGAATAATTAAGTATTATTAAAACCAGAGAAACCTCCATCCGCATGAAGCTAAGATGAGACAAAATGATATTACATTTTCTAGATCATGGCCGCTTAATAAGATTGATTATGAACAAGATTAACCTACTACCTACGGCATATGTTACTCTATTGTTTTAAAAAAGATTAAGACATTGAACTATGAAACTTTTCTAAAAAGAGACTTGCGTAATTGAAATTAGGCAAACCGAACTTTTAGGAAAAGGAAGGCATTGTGTTGTCTTAAATGGTTTAAAACATAAAGTGTTATAACGACTTTATGGGAAGTTGGTTATAACGACTTTATGAAAACAAAAGAAGTGGTTTTATCATTTGGTAACTTGACTTTTAAAAGAGAAGTATTTTGTCCAAAAGAAGGCATGGTATTGCCTTAATTTGGTTTTAAAAGGAAAGTATGAAAGTTGTTTTGGTTTACTTAAAAATATAAGTCACACATTTTTATATACTACGGTATCGGGTGACTTTTAGAAAAGGAATGAATCTCTTAAAAGGAATTTAACGACGTAGTACTTTAGAGTTAAAATCCGACTTTGACATAAAATGCAAGTACCTTGAGTTGTGTATAACTTGCCTATGCTTGTTGTTATGAAACTTGACCATGTTACGTGTGATAGCCTTCACAAGGCAAGTACGTGTTCTACTCGACTCACCGGTTCATCCGGAATGTATTTCACTCGACTCACGGCTCATCCGAATGTATTTCACTCGACTACCGGTTCATCCGGAATGTATTTCACTCGACTCACGGTTCATCCGAATGTATTTCACTCGACTACGGTTCATCCGGAATGTATTTCACTCACTACCGGTTCATCCGTTCATCCGGAATGTATTTCACTCGACTACCGTTCATCCGGAATGTATTCCACACGCTTTCTATATCGGGTCCATAAGATGGGCCGAGTCCCGTTATACGATCACATGATTTGTACCTCTAGACTGACGGCAGCTGAGGAAGGAGTTCCACGCACGTGAGGATGACTTTGAGGCGCGAGTCCCCGACTTGACATGACCGCTTATGTTGTGGAATCGTAGTTTGGTTATCATACATGTCTCCCGCTTATATAGACTATTATGATTTCATTTACGATTTTACGCTTCACATACTTGGTACTGCCAGATCGACCTCCTTCGGGGCCGTTCATGCCGCAGGTAAAGGTACCTCGACTGGCGATCCCCGCTTCTAGGATCACATTTCAGCGTGTGGGGAAGCTCGGTTCGTTCGGAGGCTTATCTTGGGTATGTTACCCTGAGTCGATAAGTTCTGGTACATTCAGGGGTCTGGCGGGGCCCAGTCCCGTCATAGTTGTTGTCACTTATTAGATGTCTGTAGTAATCGCTGTGGCGTAGTCCGTAAAAGGATAACTGTCGGGTATTTATGTATATATCAAGGCAACTATTTTGCTGGCTTTGTTTATTTATCATGTCTCTTAATTCATGTTCATGTTTTTATTTCCGCTGATTTTCTCGATGTTGTATCACTAGGGTGCCCGGTAGGCACCACCACGGCCCGGTTCGGTGACAATGAGGGTTAGCCCAGTTTAGTTAACCGAGACGAGTTCGTGGATGCGTTCGACCAAATGGTCGGCGATGGGGCAGCCCATCGTGTTCTTCGGGACCATTTACTTGTGTTGAGTTATCCGAAAGGTTGAAAGGCTGCGACGGTGCCTACCTTCACCTTATGTCGCATCAAGCCTGTGTTGTGGCTATTTTCGTTTTCTAAAAGTTTTACCAGCAGGATAGGAACTCAGTGAGTTTCAGACCACATTCGCCTCGGGCGTTTGGATTTCGAGGATAGTTGCGAGAATTGTTGTCTCCTGTTGAAGGAGTGTTTAAGCTACCATTTCGTGTTCTGATATCGCCTTAAGCCTGTAGGCGGAGGTGTAAGTTTCCTACGATTGGTTCGATGTTGGCAAGGTTCGCGATAAATGTTCGTGCTTGTTCCAACAGATCGGATAGTGAGCTTGTCTAGAAGTTACGGCTCGAGAAATCGTGCGGATAATCGCGATTCTTAGAGTCAGTCGGTCGGTCTTCAAGGTACCACCCGGTTTGGGTGCGACGAGTTTTGTAAACAGAGGAACTTAGCCCGAGTTACTTGGGCCTTTGAGTTCATGTAGGATAGGCCAGTTGCCTATATGTTAGCATTTGCCGTCCGACGAGGCAGGCGCGTCCGGCCTTCAGATTGTGATGTTCGGGAAGTATCGAAGATCCATCCGCAGTGTTCCCGCTTAATGATGACCACGTTAGTGATAGTAACCCGAAGTTTTGAAACGAAGCGATGTCGAGAATGTAAAGAGTTCGGACGACATCCTCGTGGATCGCAGCCCGGTACCATTTGTTGGATCGTCGGAGCAAGGCTCGCGACAAAGTGACAAAAGTGGTACCATTTGTTGGGTCGCCTGAGAAGGTTAATGCCTCAGGCAAAGTGACAAAATGGTATCTACGACGAGTAAAGAGAGAAGCGAGCATGTATGGCGGGCATAGATGTGATCATTTCTTTTGTAAAGAGAAGGTGTGAAGAAAGTCTATTTTAGACCCCGGTGAGGAGTGTTTTGTGGTGATGAGTAGAGGTGTTTCCTCGTGGAATTTGATGTAAGTATTTACGCAGGTGCTTCTGTGGCCAGCTGTGGCAGGATTGTTCTCGTAAGTATAGTAGTGAAGACTATACTGGCGCGCGTTTGTTTTGAGACTTAGAAGGAACATTCGGGACGAATGTTTCTGGCGAGGAGAATGTTATACCGTATTTTTATATGTACTAGACGCACGAGAAAATTTGAAACTTGTACTAAGGCTTGGCCGAATTAATTTTGTTCACAAAACCCGTTTAGAGTCGTTTTTTGACGAAACATTTTCAAATTTTCGTAGGGAATTTCCGCCATGTCATTTTTAATTTTTATGATTTTTCCGAGAGACGAACATTTTGGACCAACGAGGCGCCACTTGGCACCCTCTCATCGTGTGGCGATTGGACGAATGGGCTATGTAAGGCACGTTTTTTGTGCCTTGGCTAAAGTCAAGGGTTGGTAGGATATTTGTGTGTAATAAATCCTAGCCCTACACTTGCCTAACACTTGGTTCAATCTTGGCCTTTGTCACATCCCTGACCTATAAATACCCTCTCCTTTGATGAATTCTTCATCCTTTCCACAAATCTCTAAGTGTTAAAATCCCCTCTCTTGTTGTTGCTCGTCCCTCCTGGCCGAGCCCTCCCCATGTGTGGCCTTGTGGCCGAGACTTCACCCCTCCTAGTGGTGTTGTTCTCGTATAATATACCCCTCTTGGTAGAAATACTCAAAAGTATTGTTATAATGCCCAAATTACCTTAGCCAGATACCTTGTTGTATTCTAAGGTTATACCTATAAAAGCCAGAAAATACTATTATACTCTCACCACAAACCGAAACCCTAAGGAAAATCTTCACCCGTAGTTGAAGTCATAAGTAGAAGTTGGTTAGAACTTCTAAGGGTTGTTTGGAGCGGCCTGAGCGCACTGAGTGAGCTAAACCTTGCTCGGATCGACATTTAAACTAGGATAATTATGGGCTTATCGAGGTAATTATCTTGTCCTCTATTGTAATTGGAAATTACATATTGTTAGAATATATAGTTGAAGTATCTTATACCCGTATTTTCGAGTATGTACGTGAGGACGCATGTAGAAAATTTGAGCCTTAAGTTAGGCAAGTTTCAAATTTGTACACAACACCCGATTAGAGTCGTTTTTCGACTAAACGTTTCATTAGCTTTTGTTGGGAAAATTCCGCTATGTCATTTATAATTTTATGATTTTTCCGAGAGACGAACATTGTGGACCAACGGGAGGTGACATATGTCACCTCACATTGGAACAAATGGGCGTAATGGTGGACGAAAAAGAGGGCTTTAGTTGGTAGGATATTTTTGTGCAAGTTGTGGTAGATGGATAAGGTACACATGGTGGAAATCTAACCCTACACTTGCACCACACTTGTCTTCATCTTGGCCATTGGTTGGCCATGGCTTGACCTATAAATACCCCTAAGCTTGAAGAGTTCTTCATCCAAAAATGTGCCCAAGTCTTGAAATCTCCTCCTCTCCTCAGTAGTCGTCCGCCACACCCCTCCCCTTGAGAAGGCCCCGCCAAAGTACCCCCTTGCTTAGTGGCTCTGGCCGAGAGCAACCCCTAGCCTAGTTGTGCTAGTCAAAATACTACCCCTTGGTAGAAATGTATTCTACAAGTATCGTTATAATGCCCAAAATACTTTAGCCTAATACCTTGTAGTACTTTCCAAAGTACCTTTATACGGCCCTAAAATACTATTATACTTTCCTTTAGCCACTAAACGAAACCCTAAGGAAAAATCTTCACCCGTAGTCAAGTATTAAGTAGAAGTTGTGTAGACACTTCTAGGGTTTCTTGGAGCGCTTGGGAGCGCACTGAGTAGGAGCTAAACCTTGTTCAGAACGACATATAAACTCGGATAATTTTGGGCTTATCGAGGTAAACATTCTTGACATTCGTTGTAATTGGAAATTACATGTTGTTGGAATATATAGTTGAAGTACTATATATAGAATCAACATTATAAATGTCGCAATGTCTTTTGACTTAAGCTCGAATAATACTTACAGCAATGTCTTGCGACTTAAGCTGAATTTAAAGAAGAGAATCGAATCAGTAATTACATAGATCATTACATGAGACTTGTAGCATTACTATATTGTAGAATTATGCGCAGTCAGACGTGTTAACCTCGTTGGCTTGGTAGCTACCGATAGAGGAGATTTACGCTGTATGTGGGGAGGTCTCGCCAATTTTCTCGTAGAATATTCTACGTCGGGATCTAAAGATATTAATAGGCGTTTGTGGCCTTTATAGTGAAAGTACTAAGAGTAGCGTATTCTACTCGAGGAGTGGAAAGGGCTAGCAAGGTTGTAAGACTTGGAGCTTTTTGCTTATTGTCGATAATCGTCGCAGGTATGTGGACCTCTTCCTATCTCTCTAGCATGATATGTGTGAACTATGTAGTACGGTATAGATACGCATACGTGCTAAATGTATTTGATTGATTTAAAACATAAAGTGTTATAACGGCTTTATGGGAAGTTGGTTATAATAGCTTTATGTGGATAAGCACATACTTTGTGGTTTTTAAAAAGGTAACTGATTTGAATAATAACTGGCTTGATATGTGTTAATAAAGACTTGAAGCATTTCAAAAGATTTATGAATCGTTTTGAAAGAATGAGTATTACTTGGTTTTGAAAGCTTAAGAGTTATACTAGCTTTATGGGAAGTTAGGTATAACGGCTTAAGAATGTTTTACTGATTTCGGAAATCAGAATGTGTATCGACAAACCACTGCAGCGTTAATAAAAGGAAAATGTATTGACTAAAGAAGTATTATTAAAACCAGTAGAAACCTCCATCCGCAGAAGCTAAGATGAGACAAAATGATATTACATTTCCTAGATCATGGTCGCTTAATAAGATTGATTATAAACAAAGAATACCTACTCACTTATAAGACAGAGGTTTCTGAAAACGTTTAAAGGAGAATTATGTTTTAAAGGATTTAAAACTATGAACTACGAAACCTTTTTCTAAAATGGGAAACTTGAGCATTCGAAATTAGGCAACTCAACGTTTGGAAAATAAGGTTGTCACTTGATTTTACAAAGGAAAGCATTTTGGTTTACTTAACAATGTTAGTCACTCCAATTTTATACTACGGTATCGGGTGACCTTTGTAAAGAAATGGATCTTAAAAGGAATTTAGGACGTAGTACTCTAAGTTAAAATCCGACGTTGACATAAAATGAAAGTACCTTGAGTCGTGTGTAACTTGCTTATACTTGTTGTTATGAAACTTGACCATGTTACGTGTGATAGCCTTGTTGTGTAAGCATCGTGTTCTACTCGACTACCGGTCATCCGAATGTATATCACTTGATTACCGGCTCATCCGGAATGTATTTCACTCGACTACGGTTCATCCGGAATGTGTTTCACTTGATTCACGGTTCATCCGGAATGTATTTCACTTGAGGACCGTTCATCCGGAATGTATTTCACTTGACTACCGGCTCATCCGAATGTATTCCACTCGACTACCGGTTCACGGATGAACGAAACGATTCCACCCTTTTCTATATTGGGTCCATAAGATGGGCCGAGACTGCTATACGTATCACACGATTTGTACCTAGATCGCAGCGGTGAGAAGGAGTTCCACGCATGAGGATGACTTTTGTGGCGTGAGTCCTCGACTTGACATGACCGCTTCTATGTTGTGAATCGTAGTTTGGTTATCATACGTGTCTCGCTTTATATAGACTATTATGATTTCATTTACGATATTTGATTTCACATACTTAGTACTGTTATCTCGACCTCCTTCTGGCTGCGTCATGCCGCAGTAAAAGGTACATCGGCCGATCCCCGCTTAGGATCACCTTTCAGACGAAGCTCCGTTCCTTGGAGGCTTATCTTTTGGTATGTTACCCCGAGTGCATAGATGCTTATACATTCGGGGTATGGCGGCCCCGTCCCGTCATACCGTTGTAAAATCTTAGAGGTCCAGAGTAATCGCAGTGTGGCGGGGTTTGTAAAAAGGATAATCGTCGTATTTATGTATATATGATGAAGGCAACTGCTTGGTTGGCTGTTTATTTATCTTTTCTCTTAATTCATGTTCATGTTTCTATTTCCGATTTTCTCACGATGTTGTATCACTAGGGTGCCCGGTAGGCACTACCACGGGCCCGGTTCGGTCGTGACATATACTATATATAGAATCAACGTAGTTATCGGCAATGTCTTTGACTTAAGCTGAATAATACTTACAGCAATGTCTTGCGACTTAAGCCCGAATTTAAAGAAGAATCTTGAATCGTAATTTCATGAGTCTGATGGAGACTTGTGTAGTAGTACCGTGGAGTAGAATTGTACCCGCTAGGGTTAGGCGATAACCCCTCGTTGGCTTGGTAGCCGCCTCGATAGAGAGGAGATTTACGCTTGTTGCGGGGAGGTGCGCGAATTTTCGTAGAATGTCCTACGAGGATCTAAATGTTAATAAAGCGCCTTGTGGCCTTATAGGTCAAGTACTACGTGTGGCGCGATCTACTTGGCTTAAGGAGTAGCCGACGGTTGGAAGTACTTGAGCGTTTTGCTATTAGTCGATACTCGCCGCGAGGTATGTGAACCTCTTCCTATCTCTTCTAGCATGATATGTGTGAACTATGTAGTGCGGTGACGATACGTGCTAAATGTATTTGATTGGTTTAAAACATAAAGTGTTATAATACTTTATGGGAAGTAGTTATAACAGACTTTATGTTGGTAAGAAAATACTTGTGGTTTTAAAAGGTAATCGATTTGAACTATAATGGCGTGTTATATGTTAATAAAGAACTTGAAGTATTTCAAAAGATTTTGAATCATTTCGAAAGAAGAAGTAATACTTGATTTGTTTTGAAAACTTAAGAGTTATGCTAGCTTTATGGAAAGTTAGGTATAACGACTTAAGAATGTTTTCTTGATTTTCAAATCGTAATGTGTATCGACAAACCACCGCAGTTTATAAGAGGAAATGTTTTTAATAATTAAGTATTATTAAAACCAAGAGAAACTTCCATCCGCATGCTAAGATGAGACAAAATGATATTTCTAGATCATGGTCATTGTAATAAGATTGTTATAAACAAGAATATCCTACTCACATATAAGACTTATGTTTCTCGAGATAGTTTAAAGGAGAATTATATTCTTAAATGAATAAGAATATGAACTAAGAAACCTTTCTAAAATGAGAAACTTGAACATTGGAAATTAGGCAAACTTTAAAATTTGAAAAATAATGTTGCTACATCATATTACAAAGAGAAGTAATTGATTTACTTTAAAAGGATAGTCACTCTATTTTATACTACTGTATTGTGTGACATTGTGAAAGTAACGATCTTTTAAAGAGTTAATGTATGAAGTACTTTGGGGATAAAACCCGAACTTGTTGGCATATAGTAGGAAGTACCTTGTGTATAACTTGATTGTGTTGGTTTGTGATAGCACAGTACTACTTTCTTGTTGATTGATAAGTAAACATGCTAGGATGCTACGTGTGTTAGTATCTTGTGATGTTGTGTAAAGGGGTTTCCTTTGTTGTGCTTATGTTGTAACGATAAGCTGTTGTGTTAGTATTTTACATCACTCATCTCTTGAGATGATTCCCGGGTTGCCCTCCGACGCGGGGGTAGACAGCGTCGATGGACCTATGATTCGAGAATACCTCACGCAGTCCCGCGGGCCTATGCGAGCTACGAGTTCGTGTTAGTGTGCGTCCTTTATGGGCATGCGGTCCATGTGGCCACGCGGATCGCGAAGTCGGGGCGATGCCGGGAGTAGCTACCGACGCGGAATACCTCATGCGGGCGATGAGATTGGCCTACGCGGAGTGGGAGTTCGTGGTTAGACGCTGGCACATTGATAACGGCAAGTGGCCATCTTTGATCATGACGGTCTAGACAGATCTTATGATATAGTTCATGACCTTGTTGATCGGGGTTTTAGTAGTCGGCTATGCCTTCGTATTTACCCCGAAATGCTTTATTATGACAGGTGGGACCCGTGTTCATGTGTGTTCCTTGGTGCTTTTATATCATAAATACGGCGGTGAGGAAGGTATTCCACGCATGATTGATGTTGTGGGCCCGAGACCCATTGTTATACTTGAGTGACTTGAGGCGAGTCACGACTTGACATATTTGCTTGTTGTAAAGCGTAGTTTGGTTATCATACGTCTCCCGCTTTATATGACTATGATTTCATTTACTGATGTATTTTCGTTTCACATACTCTGTTATCGACTCTCCTTCGGGCTGCCTTCATGCCGCAGTTGAGGTGCACGCCGTTGATCCCAGCTCTCGGTCATTTCAGCGCTAGGAAGCTCCGTTTCTCCGAGACTTATGGTATAGTCCCTGTCGTAGTAAGTGTTTACATTCGTGGTTTGGCGGCCCCGCCACGGTTGTCATATCATTCGTAAGTGAGGTAATCTGTTGTGGGCGTGGTTTGTAAAAAGGATTAAACTGCTCATGTTGAAAAGATGTCATTTTTATATACGAAGGCAAGTTTTCTCAGTTATTGTTTCATATTTCATAATATGTCTTGTATCGTTTATGTTCCCTGATTACTGATGTTGTATCACTAGGTGCCCGTGGGTAGGCACGATCACGGCCCGAATCGGTCGTGACACCTACCTTCACCTTATGGCGCATGTGGAGCCTGTGGTACTACTGCTTTTGTTTCGAAGTTTTACCAGCAGGTTAAGAACTCGGTAAGTCTCAGATCGCATTCGCCGGGCGGTGCTTGGATTTCGGATAGTTGGGGATTGTTGTCTCTGTGGAGGAGTGTTTAAGCTACCATTTCGTTCGGATGTCACATTTTAAAGCCTTGTAGGCGGAAGTGTAAAGTTGTCGGTCGATTGGTTCAATGTTGGCAAGGTTCGCATACTGTTCAGCTTGTTCCACAGATCGTGGATAGTGAGAACCTTGTCTAGAAGAAGTTCTGGCACTGAGGAATCATGCAGATAATCGGCGCAGCTTAAAGTTCAAAGTTGACGGTCGGTCTTCTTGAAAGTACCACCCTGACAGTGGTGAGCTTTGAAGCAGAGAAACTTAGCCCGAGTTACTTTGGGCCTTTTGAGTTCAGTGAGAATAGGCGAGCTTGCTATATGTTAGCATTTGCCGTCCGACGTAGGAGGCGGTCCGTCCTTTCGTATTGTTATGTTCAGAAAGTACCAGATCCATCCGAGTATCCGCTTAATGATGACCACGTTAGGGATAGTAACCCGAGTTTGGAAACTGAGCGATGTCGTAACGTGGTAAGAGTTCGAGTCACGACATCCTCGTGGATCGCATGCAGTCGGCACCATTTGTTGGGTCGGAGTGACACTAGAACCTCGCGCAAAGTGACAAAAGTGGTACCATTTGTTGGGTCGCAGAAGGTTAATGCCTCGCAAAGTGACAAAGTGGTGTCTACTACGAGTAAAGAGAAGCGAGCATGTATGGCGAGCATAGATGTGATCTTTTCTTTTGTAAAGAGAAGCACGAAGGAAGTATATTTTAGACCCGGTGAGAAGTGATTTGTGGTGATGTAGAGGTGTTTCCTCGTGGACTTGGATGTAAGTTTTGCGCAGTGTTTCATGGCGGTGTGCGATTGTTCGTAAGTATAGTAGTAGAGACTATATCGCTTGTATGTTTGGGGACTTAGAACATTCGACGAATGTTTCTAAGGGGAAGAATGTTATACCCGTAGTTCCTGGTATGTATGCGGTGACGTGCGAGAATACGAAGAAAGATTGGAAAGGAAGAAAGAGGTGATTTTTCCACTAAAAGTTTCCGTTTTTTGAAGGAAAAGGTTCGTTAATGGGAATTGGATTCCCAGTTTGGTATTCTGACTTCGAATATTAGAGAATTATGGAATTTTATTTTGAATGGTCACGTGGGGCCCACGAGAAATTTACTAGTTTATTAGAGCCCACTTTGTTTTGAGATTTTGGCCATTGTGGATATTTTCTAAGATGTTTTATTTTGGGCCAATAGGAGGGTGACACGTGTCACCCCGCCTAGTGGCTTGGCCAATGACATTTGTGCACAACACCTGCCAGAGTCGTTTCGTAAACGCTTTACATAACTTCATAGGGAAAATTCGCTATGTCTTTTCTTATTTTTATGGATTTTTCCGAGATCGGAACATCTTGGACCAACGGAGGGTGACATGTGTCACCTCACATTGGAACAAGTGGGGCGCGACTGACGATTGGGGTGTCAAGTGGTAGATATTTTTGGTAGATATTTGTGAGGTTTTAAGGAGTAGGGACTAGGGGCACTTGGGCATATCTTGGCCCTACACTCTGCCTAGCACTTGGCTAGATCTTGGCCATTAGTTGGTCTTTGCTTGACCTATAAATACCCTCCTTGAAGACTTCTTCATCCCAAAATCTCTAAGTCTTGAAGCTTCTTCCTCCCCTTAGTGTAGTGTCTTCGCCGAGTCCCTCCCCTTGTGAGGCCTTTGGCCGAGAGCACCTCCCCTCGTCAGAGTTCCCCAGTGGGGTAGGCGAGGGTATACACCCTCCTCGTGGTGTTGTCTCGTATAAATACCCCTTGGTGAAATACTCAAAAGTATTATTACTATACCCAAATTACCTTAGCCAGATACCTTGTAGTATTCCAAAGAAACCTCTATACGTAGAGCAGGAAATACTACAGTATGTCCTTTTGTCTCAAACCAAACCCTAAGGAAATCTTCGTTGATTGATTGAAGTATTTAAGTAGAAGTTGGTTAGAACTTCTAAGGGTTGTTTGAGCCGGTTGAGCACCGAGTAGGAGCTAAGCGTTGCTAAGGATCGACATTTATACTTGGATAATTATGGGCTTATCGAGGTAATTATCTTGTCCTCTAATTGTAATTGGAAATTACATGTTGTTAGAATATATAGTTGAAGCATACTATATATAGAACTAAGCTTAGCATCGCGCAATGTCTTTTGACTTAAGCTGAAGAATAAAGAAAAGAATCGAATCGTATGTACATGGTATGTGCGATGAGACTTGTGTATCGAGTAGAATTGTACACGTCGGTTAGACGTATAAACCCCTGGTTGGCTTGGTAGCCGGCCTCGATAGAGAAGATTTACTGTTGTATGAGATGCTTTTGAATTTTCTGTAGAAATGGAACCTTGTGTTTTGAAGTTAATAGACGTTTGTGACCTTTTTAGGAAAGTACTAAGAGTAGCGTATTCTACTTGAGGAGTGGAAAGGGCTAGCGCGTTGTAGTACTTGGAGCATTTTGCTTATTATCGATGCTCGTCGCGAGGTATGTGAACCTCTTCCTATCTTTTCTAGCATGATATGTGTGAACTATGTAGTACGGCACGTACGTGTTAATCATGTTTGATTGTTTTAAAACATAAAGTGTTATAATGGCTTTATGGGAAGTTGGTTATAACAAACTTTATGTAGGTAAGAAAATACTTTGTGGTTTTAAAAGGTAATCACGTGAATTATAAGCGGCTTGTTATAATAAAGAACTTGATGTATTTCAAAGATTTATAAATCGTTTTGAAGGAGTAATACTTGGTTTTGAAAACTTAAGAGTTATACTAGCTTTATGGGAAGTTAGGTATAACGGCTTAAGAATGTTTTATTGATTTGGAAATCGTAACGTATCGCCAAACCACCGCAGCGTTAATAAAGGAAAATGTCGACTAATGAGTTGTATTATTAAAACCGGTAGAAACCTCCATCCGCATAAACTAAGATGAGACAAAATGATATTACATTTTCTAGGTCATGGTCAGAGTAAGATTATTATAAACAAGAATAACCTATTCACTCGTAAGACTTATGTTACTCAAATGTTTTAAAAGAGATTAAGACTATGAGTTATGAAACCTTTCTAAAATAAGTAACTTGAGCATTTTGAAATTAGGCAAACTGGACGTTTGGAAAATAATGTTGTTACTTGATTTTACAAAGGTAAGTGTTTTAGGTTTACTTTAAAAGACAGTCACTCTATTTTTATACTACGGGTATCAGGTGACTTATGGAAGGAGCGGATCTTTTAAAGATTTAATGTATGAAGTACTTTGGGACGGATACCCGAACTTGTTAATGTAAAGTACCTTGGTGAATAACTTGATTGTATTGGTTTGTGATAGCCTTGTAATACTTTCTTGTTGATTTGATAAGTAAACATGTTAGGATGCTACGTGTGTTAGTATCTTGTGATGTTAGTGTAAAGGGTTTTCCTCATTGCGCTTAAAGTTGTTTGACTATCACCGTTATGTTGGTATTGTACCACTCGCCTTGACTTGTGTCCGAGGTTGCCGCCTCCACGCTGGTAGACTCAGGCGATGCAGGACCATGATTCGAGAATACCTCATGCGGGTCCGGGATCCATGCGGAACTCTGAGTTCCGTGTTAGTTTACGCCCTTGTGGTCATGCGGTCTTTATGGCCATGCGGATCGCGAGTCCGGGGCGATGCCGGGAGTAGCTACCGACGCGGGGTTATACCTCATGCGCCTATGAGGTTGGCCTATGCGAGTGCGGAGAGTTCGAGCTAGACGCGCACATTTGATCGCGCGCGAGTGACCGACTTTCATCATGTGACGGTTCAGACAGATATCATGACACGATTTATGACCTTGTTGGTACCGTGGGTTTTAGTAATCGGCCATGCCTTCGTACTTACCCGCATGTTTTATTATAACATAGGTGGGACACGGTGTTCATGTGTGTTCCTTGGTGCTTTCATATCATGACGGCGGTGAGAATGTGTTCCACGCACGATTGATGTTGTGGGCGTGAGACCCATTGTTAAATTTGAGTGATGACTTGGCGTGAGTCCACGACTTGACATGACCGCTATTTATTGTGAAGCTGTAATTTGGTTATCATACATGTCTCTGCTTTGTATAGACTACTATGATTTCATTTCTGATTTATTTTTAGTTTCACATACTTGGTACTGTTATCGACCTCCTTCGGGGCGTTCATGCCGCAGTAAAGGTACACCATCATTGATCCTCGCTCATGGTCACAGTTGACGTTGGGAAAGCTCCGTTTCTCCGAGGCTTATCAGTGGTATAGTCCCTGTTGTTTTAGGTATTTACATTCGGGGTATGGCGGGCCTGTCCCGCCATTGTTGTCGTATCATTTCTTAGAGTGCAGTAATCTTGTTGTAGGGCGGGGTTTGTAAAAAGGATTAAAGCTGCTCATGTTGAAAAAGTTGTTATTTATATATATGCCGTAAGGCAAGTTTTCTCGGTCTTGTTTATACTTCATTTGTTTCACGCGAGTGTTTTATGTTCGTGATTACTGCGATGTTGTATCACTAGGGTGCCCGGTAAGGCACGATCCACGCCCCGAACGGTCGTGACAACTAAGCGATTGCGGGTTCTTCACCTTCCACAGCTAGGCAGGATGTTCGTACACCGGCGGGCCCCGTTAGAGGTCGCGGTGGGAGTTCCCAGTTTTAGCGGTCCTTTGAACCGCCTATTTTCAGGTATATCCTTAACCCTCTAGAGACTTATATGTATTGATGTTGATGATGTGTTTAGCATTATGTTGGTTATGAGTTAGAAAGCTTGGCTAGTTGAATGGTTATGTATGGGGCATGGAAAGTGTGAACTTAAGAATATTTCATGTTGAGACCTTAGATGTAGCGTCATCTTGAATAAAAGATTTTACGGTTAGTCCTTGTTGAAATACTTGGTTTGCATATACATATGTTGTGGGATAAGTCCATGGGTAGTGTGAAATGGAAGTGGTAGTTTTTCATGACCTGTATAGGTAAGATTGTTCCGGATCGAGAAACGAGAGAGTCGGCGTGACAGAGGCTCGGGTTGAGGACGTGTTGCGTGTCAACCCGTAGCCCGGAATGAGGTGGGGTCAGATCGAGGTGGTCCCTCCGTGGTAGGGTCACGGTGCTAGGCCCAAGTTTAGATGACCGTCGTATGAGTTCGTGGTTATGTTCGACGAGCGGATCATGAAGGCCGGAATGGCCTTAAGGAGATGCGGTTAGTAAGATGACCAAGTTGGAGGTAGTGACTCCAAAGTTTTGGAACTAAGCGATGGCGAAGTGTGGTACGTATACTAGAGGAGTTCATGTCCGAGAAGGGCACGACGAGTAAGCTTAAGGAAGAGAACGTGATATTTATTGGCGGTGTGGCGTTGGCAACTTGTTAGAAGAAATTCTTCGTTATCCGTCTCGAGAATGAACATTCGGGACGAATGTTTCTAAGGAGGGGAGAATGTTATACCCCGTATTTCCAGAGTATATACGTGAGGGCGTACGTATACAATTTGAGCCTTAAAGTAGTCATAGGTTCGAATTTGTGCATAGCTACCAAAAGTGCGTTTTTGACGAAACGTTTCCATAGCTTTCGAAGGAAAATTCCGGTATGTCATTTATAATTTTGCGGATTTTTCCGAGAGGCGAACATTTTGGACCAGCGGGAGGTGACATGTGTCACCTCGCATCGACGTGAAGTGGGCGGCAAAGGCAAGCAAAGGCACGTTTTTGTGCCAGGTTGGTAGGATATTTGTGCAAGTTGGTGTGGTAGATGGATAAGGTCCACATGGTTGAAATCTAGCCCTACACTTGCACCACACTTGTCTACATCTTGGCCATTGGTTGGCTTTCACTTGACCTATAAATACTGTTATACCCCGTATTTCCAGAGTATGTACGTAAAGGAATACGTACAAAAAGTTTTGGTCTTAAAGTTAGGCCTTGGACGATTTTTAGGCACAACTCACTAAGCTTAGCAGTTTTCCGACTAAACGCGTTTCCACGGCTTTTCATAGGATAAAATCCGCCATGTCATTTCTTATTTTTGCGGATTTTTCCGAGAGGCGTAACACTTGGACCAATGAGAGGCGACACTTTCCACCCTCTCATTGGTGGACTTGTCACGGCAATAGGGCCGATTGGAATGCCAAGCCTTGTCATAAAGTTGGATAGATATTTTGTGTGCAAGTTGGCCAAGGACACTTGCCTAAATCCTCACCCTACACTTGCCTTGCACTTGGCATCATCTTGGCCATTGGTTGGCCATGTCTTGACCTATAAATACCCCCCTTGTTGAAGAGTTATTTCATCCTAAATTGAGCAATCTATCTAAGTCTCAAATCCCTCCCTCTCCACTTGTTGTTTCGTACAACACACCCCCCCCTCCCCTTGAGAAGCTTGGACGAGGCTACCCCACCCCCTAGCCTAGCCGAAACCT
>CM056737.1:21983240-22172437 GCA_029844215.1 Przewalskia tangutica
ACTGCAGTACATGAGTCCAATCCGGCGTATGAATCTGGACCTGCAGGAGTTAAGCGAAATGTGACGGGACAAGGCCCGCGTACCAGCTGCAAAGCACATCTTGAAGGGCGTATACCAAAAGATAAACTCACGGATAGAGGGCTATCAAAACCACGGCGGGGATCTACACTGCCGATCACGCAAGCGGCGTACCTAAACTGGCGTGAGCGCGGCCCGAAGGAAGTCGGTCACGAAGAATGTACCAAGTATGTGAACAATAAATGCGTAATGAAATCATAACGATCTAAACAAAGCAGGAGACATGTATGATAGCCAGCCTACGGTACAAAACACATAAGCGATCATATGTCAAGTCGGGGGCAAGCCCTGAGTCACTACTCGGATATAACTATGGGTCGCCCGTAATATCAATCGTGCGAGTGGAATCGCCCGCCGGCTGGCGATCCATGATATAACATAACATCAAGTCCCAGCGGTGGTAGAGCATCTTGGGGGTTTAGCGCTCACTTATACTCTTACCCTGGAGAAGGTGGTAAAGCAGGTGGTAGAGCATCTTGGGGGTTTACCCCTCACTTATTCTCTTACCCTGGAGGAGGTGGTATAACGTCTTGGGGCTTGCCTCGTTATACTCTTACCACTATCTCGTGCGTCGAACAACACGTAAAGAAGGTGAGTGCTGTCTTTTGGGGTTTACCCTCGCTAATACTCTTACCTGGAGGGGTGGTATAACGTCTTGGGGCTTGCCTCATTTATCTCTTACCTATCTCGTAGACCATCAAACAAGACATAAGCACTACCGTATCTTATAAAAATCCGGGAATTTAACCCAGTACTACAAGTAGCGAAGCATACGTGGAATCCCACATCAACATCGATGCGTCCGGTAACTTCTGACAAGGCGATCGACCTTCCCAAGTCGCGACAACAATAAAACATAATACTTGCACTCAAAGGCTATTACCCGCGTATAGGCAAGTTCTCGATTAACCAAGCCAAAGTACTTATCAAGGCACACGTAGGATAATTCTCATTTTATCAAGCCAAAGTACTAATCCAAGGCATACATAGAATAATTCTCTTTTAACAAGTCAAAGTACTTATCAAGGAACATAGACAAATTCTCAATTTATCAAGCCAAAGTACTAATCAAGGCATACGTAGAATAATTCTCTTTTAACAAGTCAAAGTACTTATCAAGGCACGTAGACAAATTCTCAATTTATCAAGCCAAAGTACTAATCAAGGCATACATAGAATAATTCTCTTTTAACAAGTCAAAGTACTTATCAAGGCACAGACAAATTCTCAATTTATCAAGCCAAAGTACTAATCCAAGGCATACATAGAATAATTCTCTTTTAACGAGTCAAAGTACTTATCAAGGCACACTTAGACAAATTCTCAATTTATCAAGCCAAAGTACTAATCAAGGCATCATAGAATAATTCTCTTTTAACAAGTCAAAGTACTTATCAAGGCGCACTTAGACAAATTCTCAATTTATCAAGCCAAAGTACTAATCAAGGCATCATAGAATAATTCTCTTTTAACAAGTCAAAGTACTTATCAAGACACACTTAGACAAATTCTCAATTTATCAAGCCAAAGTACTAATCAAGGCATACGTAGAATAATTCTCTTTTAACAAGTCAAAGTACTTATCAAGGCACACTTTAGACAAATTCTCAATTTATCAAGCCAAAGTACTACATCGTGCATTCTTTTATAAAGACTCGCTCTATGTAAAGCTCGAATACTAACACAGTAGTATCAGCGTGTCTATTTTTCAAAGTAAGTTACTACACTTTTAGAAAACTCATTTCAAAGCTTGAAATCAAGTAACTCCAAATTTTCACAATCTAGGCAACTTATGTAGATTAATCAAAATAGACTTTCTAACCTTATAGCCGTGGTTATAACCGACTTCCCATAAAGCGTTATAACATTTATGGTTTTAGACATATCCGTTCCTTGATAACCAGAGACTTATACTATTAAAACCAAAGTATCACATACTTCAAATCAAGTTCTTAACTTTCAAAAATACTTCAAGTCTCTTGTAGTTAGAAAACAAGTTTTCTTCTACTTTTTAAACCTCGAGTAACTTCACCCTTAGCACAAGTTACTTCTCTTAAATCATGTCATTTCTCCTCTTTTAAATCAAATAAGTAAATCACTCCTTTGACTCACTAAAGTCATTATAATGACCTTTAGGTTTTAGAACTAAGGCGGCAGCCAAAAGATTTGAAACCACTTACTTTTCAAGTCTACATGCACTTTAAGAAAAATACCTTCACTTTTAAGAATCCAAACTTCCACTAAGAAATGGATTATACTACTTACAATTTAAACATCAAAGTACACTCGAGAAGTACATAGAACAAATTCTATTTTAGGCAAATCCAAATACAAGCAAGGAATGGATGGATTCAAGGAGTAGGACTTACTTTCTAACATTCTAGGAATCATGCTAGAAGAGGAGATAGTTCACATGCAGCACCTTTTCTAATATCACAAGCTAAGCCGAATCGCGATGCGATTAGAAGTGTCACCTATAATGGTCACAACAAGACTATCAACTTCTAGTCTCAGCGTAGAATAATACTAAGTATAAGTCTGCAATTACGGAAAATCGGGCGACACTTCCTTTGTTTCTACTCACTTTGCCACCTTTTTCCAGGTCGAATACAATAACCAACACGCCACGTTTAAGGCTCAAAACAACCAAACAAAGGGGATTACGCGCTACAATACGTGTAAAATTCATGCCCCACAATTAGAAAATACGAAATAGTCTAAGGCACCTAGCGATTCTCGGCCAACTTACATAGCAACACTAAGTCTTTTCCAATCCTTTTCCAATTCCAAGTTCTAAGGTCTAACATGTTATCTAGTCATAAACAACCCAACAACTCTGATTTCCTTAACTTTATACAACATCGGCGCTTAGACTAATAATCAGCTTGAATTGTAATCTTAACGCTAAACATGCTAGTTTTGGATTAGGGTTCGATAGCCAATAAACATATCAAACTTCATACTATATAACACATGCTTGCTAAAATCCATAGCTACAATGATAAGTAAGCCTTAACTATTAAAGCGACAAAATTTATACCTTTCAAAGCCCTTAAAATTTCCAAGATTAAGTCGCCTTAGCGATTCTTAGCTCCGTTCCTTAGGTTCCAATCCGCTCACGCACTCCTTGGCGGCCTATGAAGAACCGTGTTCAAGTTCCAGCTTCAAGTTGAAGAACTCCCGTAGTTTCCGCCTTGCGACTAACGTAAAAATACGTTTTTCGAAATCTTTCTATTGAGGTAATCTTACAATACCCTTGAGGACATTGGGTTAAAGTCTTATGGCTAATGGAGAAAATTACAAAATTTTCTTGTGAGGAGAGGGCCTGGCGAGAGCTCCATGTGAAGAACAAGGTGTGTGATTTTTCTAAGTGTAGAAATGAGCTTGTCTTGCACTAGCTTAGCACATAACACTATGGATGGCTTAGATAAAAACACTTGTGAGGCTAAGATGAAAATCACATGGATCGAGCTTATGTGGCAAGTTGACAAGTCAACAATGTCAAGCTTAGCAAGACTTATCTTCCACCATGGTAAATGACCATTTTACCCTTGGAATAATTCGACCAAGACCATGTGGGGGTGCCATGTGTCGCCCTCTCATTAGATCATAAAATTAAGTAACTCTCGTGGGCCCCAAAACATAAAATTCCTCGGGTGGGCTACGTGACCAAATCCGTAAAAATAAATTTTCATAATATTAATAAGTTCCATACTCTTCAAATAATGTATTTTGAGAATCGATTCTCAACAACGAACATTTTTCCTTTCCGGCGTCAGGAAGATTTTTAAGTCGGAAAAACAATTCTTCGCTTTAGTCTGAGTTTCCAAGTCTTGTGTTCCTTACGTACCTTCACGTACACATGTCCTGAACTTACGGGGTGTAACATTCTTCCCCCCTAAGAAACATTCGTCCCCGAATGTTCTTAGTCGGTTTCAAGCCATACAAACTCGGCATAAACTCTATCTTATGCCTCTCAATCAAAGCGCACAAGACCAGCGATGTCACACATGACCACCACATAACATATGTAAACATAATAATGGACCTTCCGTCCGTGGTCCCTTCTCACAAAACTCGAAGGTTACAGTCTTCCCAAACACGGGATCCTTAGAGGTTCCTTTCTTTCCTTACTTGTCATACTTTCTCGTACTTTCAAACTCATCTAGTACACGTACAAAATCTCAAATTCTGTTTCTGTTCCCCAATCCTTGGAGTTACTAACCAACTTGGCCATTATGCTACTTGAATTTCCGCTAAGGCCCTTCTCGGTCCTTACGACCTAGTTCCGGTGGAACGCGTCCACAAACTCGTACAACGATTAACTAAACTTGGGCTGGCATCGCCGGGACCACTATCGCATCGCGAGGACCGTTTCTAAGCGACATTACCCGTTTCAAACTATCGGCTGACCGAAATGAGTCCATAACCCGACTAAATGCGTCACTCGTAACTTCTCATTCTTAGTCTGAAATAAATCTCTATCTTATCTCAAGTTACTTCTTACCCTACCCACTATTCAATAGAGGTTATTCACTTAAGCAAAAGTATTTATACTTTACAATCTTCCTATCGGTCTTACAACATATCGGGTAATTACAAGTTGTGAACTACATACAACTATAGTCTCAGTTCACCTATCATTCTTGTCAACATTCTTACTTCTCCTTTACTAATCAAAGTATCCTAACTCGGGGTACTATCGCCTCTTGCTAGCCCGCTATCTTGGTCAAAGCATAGCGCTTCCTAAGCGACCTATAGTCTTCTCCTGGCGAGAAAGCGGAGGCTCAGTCTTTGGGGCCTAAAACTTTGGTGAGAAGGACTCGCCGAGCTGGAACAACATCTGGTATAACACAGGCAAGCCTATCAGCTCCACAGTCGACTAGTAGCTCCTGCTACTCTTTGCCATACAGGCGGTGTTGCCCTCGCGGAGGCATAAGCATGTTTAAACAATCGTCGGAGAGGAATTATCTTACTAACACGGCTCATGTACGATCTTAGAGTGAGAAGAATAGAAACTAACTCACAAATGTCACAGCAGCCTCACTGTTTATGGGTGTGGCGCGCAACACACCGATAATCAAGACTCTACTAGACACGATGCAGTAGACATTCAGGGCCCGACTGCTCTGATACCACTCTGTCACGCCCGAACCGGGCGTGGCGGTGCCCTACACAGGCACCCCTGCATAACAATACAAGTAAGCTGCGGAAATTAAATAACACCTCTTTTTTTTCTTTTAAAACAACCCGATGCGTGCAAGGGCAAAGCCGACAAGGCTTCCGTATATACGTAACCAAAAGACACTACACCGTGCGTGAGTCGATCCACGTATGAATCTGGACCTCTACAGGAGTTAAGCCCGAAATGTGACGGGACAAGGCCCGCCGTACCCAGCTGTACAAAGCACATCTTGAAGGACATATACCAAAAGATAAACTCTGGATAGAGGAGCTATCCAAAAACCACAGCGGATCCTACACTGCGATCACAACAATGTACCTAAACTGCGGCGTGAGCGGCCGAAAGTCGATGCGAAGAATGTACCAAGTATGTGAACAATAAATGCGTAATGAAATCATAACGATCTAAACAAAGCGGGAGACATGTATGATAGCCAACCTACGGTACAAAACACATAGCGATCATATCAAGTCGGGGGCCTTGACCGCCGAGTCACTACTCGAGATATAACTATGGGTCTCGCGCCCGTAATATCAATCATGCGTGGAATCGCTTCCATTGCCGCGATCCATGATATAACATAACATCCAAGTCAGCGGTGGTATAGCATCTTGAGGTTTACCCGCCGTATACTCTTACGGAGAAGGTGGTAAGCGGTGGTATAGCGTCTTGGGGTTTACCCGGCATACTCTTACCACAGGAGGTGGTATAACGTCTTGGGGCTTGCCCGCCATTTATACTCTTACCTATCTCAACCGGTAGTCAAACAACACAAAGAAGGTGGTACAGCGTCTTTGGGGTTTACCCTCACTAATACTCTTACCACGGAGGAGGTGGTATAAGCGTCTTGGGGCTTGCCGCCGTTTATACTCTTACCTATCTCGTGAGCCGTCAAGCAAGACATAAGCACTACCGTATCTTACATAAAAATCAGGGAATTTAACCCAGTACTCTGATAGCGAAGCATGCGTGGAATCCCATCAGCGCCGATGCGTCCGGTAACTTCTGACAAGGCGGTCGACCGCCCAGAAGTCGCGACAACAATAAAACATAATACTTGCACTCGAAGGCTATTACGGTACGTATAGGCAAGTTCTCAATTAACAAACCAAAGTACTTATCAAGGCACACGTAGGATAATTCTCATTTTATCGAGCCAAAGTACTAATCGAGGCATCATAGAATAATTCTCTTTTAACAAGTCAAAGTACTTATCAAGGCACACTTAGACAAATTCTCAATTTATCAAGCCAAAGTACTAATCAAGGCATCGTAGAATAATTCTCTTTTAACAAGTCAAAGTACTTATCAAGGCAACAGACAAATTCTCAATTTATCAAGCCAAAGTACTAATCAAGGCATACATAGAATAATTCTCTTTTAACAAGTCAAAGTACTTATCAAGGCACACTTAGACAAATTCTCAATTTATCAAGCCAAAGTACTAATCAAGGCATACATAGAATAATTCTCTTTTAACAAGTCAAAGTACTTATCAAGGCATGGCTTAGACAAATTCTCATTTTATCAAGCAAAGTACTAATCAAGGCATACATAGAATAATTCTCTTTTAACAAGTCAAAGTACTTATCAAGGCACACTTAGACAAATTCTCAATTTATCAAGCCAAAGTACTAATCAAGCATACATAGAATAATTCTCTTTTAACAAGTCAAAGTACTTATCAAGACACACTTAGACAAATTCTCAATTTATCAAGCCAAAGTACTAATCAAGGCATACATAGAATAATTCTCTTTTAACAAGTCAAAGTACTTATCAAGGCACACTTTAGACAAATTCTCAATTTATCAAGCCAAAGTACTACATGCGTGCATTAACTTTTATAAAGACTCCTTTCTATGTAAAGCTCGAATACTAACACCGTAGTATCAGCGTGTCTATTTTTCAAAGTAAGTTACTACACTTTTAGAAAACTCATTTCAAAGCTTGAAATCAAGTAACTCCAAATTTTCACAATCTAGGCAACTTATGCGATTAATCAAAATAGACAACTTTCTAACCTTCCATAAAGCGTTATAACCAACTTCCCATAAAGCCGTTATAACCGCTTTGTAGTTTTAGACATATCCATTCCTTCAATAACCGAGAGACTTATACTATTAAAACCAAGTATCACGTACTTACAAATCAAGTTCTTAACTTTCAAAAATCTTGAGTCTCTTAATAGTTAGAAAGCAAGTTTTCTTCTACTTTTAAACCTCAAGTAACTTCACCTTAGCGCAAGTTACTTCTCTTAAATCATGTCATTTCTCCTCTTTTAAATCAAATAAGTAAATCACTCCTTTGACTCCTAAAGTCATTATAATGACCTTTAGGTTTTAGAACTAAGGCACTAGCCAAAGATTTGGAAACCACTTCTTTTCAAGTCTCTATGGCTTTAAGAAAAATACCTTCACTTTTAAGAATCCAAACTTCCCTAAGGAAAGGGATTATACTACTTACAATTTAAACATCAAAAGTACACTCAAGGAAGTACATAGAACAAATTCTATTTTAGGCAAATCCAAATACAAGCAAGGAATGGATCATTCAGGAGTAGGACTTACTTTTCTTTATTCTAGAATCATGCTAGAAGAGGAGATAGTTCACATACCTTTTAGGCTAATATCCACAAGCTAAGCCGAATCGCTGCGTAGAAGTGTCAACCTATAATGGTGCAACAAGACTATCAACTTCTAGTCTCAGCGTAGAATAATACTAAGTATAGAATTACAATTCTAGGAAAATCGGGCGACACTTCCTTTGTTTTACTCACTTTGCCACCTTTTTCAAGGTCGAATACAATAACCAACACGCCACGTTTAAGGCTCAAAAACAACCAAACAAAGGGGATTACACGCCTTACAATACGTGTAAAATTCCATGATTCATACGAAATAGTCTAAGGCACATTAGCCAATTCTCGGCCAACTTACATAGCAACACTAAGTCTTTTCCAATCCTTTTCCAATTCAAGTTCTAAGGTCTAACATGTTATCTAGTCATAAACAACTTGACAACTACAATTTCCTTCTTTATACAACATGCGGCGCTTAGACTAATAATCAACGAATTGTAATCTTAACGCTAAACATGCTAGTTTTGGATTAGGGTTCCAATAGCCAATAAACATATCAAACTTCATACTATATAACACATGCTTGCTAAAATCCATAGCTACAACAATAAGTAAGCCTTAACTATTAAAACGACAAAATTTATACCTTTCAAAGCCCTTAAAATTTCCAAGATTCGAAATCGCGCCTTAGCAATTCTTAGCTCCATTCCTTAGGTTCCAATCCGCACCACGCACTCCTTAGCTGTTATACCCCGTAGTTCCAGGGTATGTATGCGAGGACGTACGTACGAGAATACGACAGAAAGATAGGAAAGGAAGAAAGAGGTGATTTTTCCACGGAAAAGTTTCCGGTTTTTGTGAAGGAAAAAGGTTCGTTAATGGGAATTGGATTCCCAGATTTGGTATTCGGACTTCCTGGAATATTAGAGAATTATGGAATTTTATTTTGGAAATGGTCACGTGGGGCCCACGGAGAAATTTACGGTTTTGTGGGAGCCAGCTTTGTTTTGAGATTTTGGCCATTGTGGATATTTTCGAAGATGTTTTATTTTGGGCCAATAGGAGGGTGACACGTGTCACCCCGCCTAGGTGGCTCGTAGGAATGGCATTGTGCACAACACGGTTAAGTCGTTTTTGACGAAGCGTTTTACATAACTGCGAGGAAAATTAGGCTATGTCTTTTCTTATTTTTGGATTTTTAGAGGCGGAACATTGTGGACAGCGAGAGGGCGCACTTGCACCTCTCATTGAGTGGGCAAGGTAGGCGTGACTTGGACGATTTGGGGTGTCAGTGGTAGATATTTTTGGTAGATATTTGTGAGGGTTTTAAGGAGTAGGGACTAGGGGCACTTGGGCATATCTTGGCCCTACACTTGTGTAGCACTTGGCTAGATCTTGGCCATTGGTTGGCCTTGGCTTGTAGTATAAATACCCTCCCTTTGATGAACTTCTTCATCCTTAAATTTGCTAAGTCTTGAAAGCTCTCCTTACTCCCTCCTCAGGTTGAGTTCGGCCGAGGGCCTCCCTCTGTGGCCGAGAGCACCCCCTCTCTGGGGTGCTAGCCGAGAGTGTACCCACTAGCTAGTTGCTTTAGTATAATACCCCCTTTGTGGTGTAGAAATACTCTCAAAAGTATTGTTGTAATGCCCAAATTACCTTAGCCGTATACCTTGTAGTATTCTAAGGTTATACCTATCTGAAAAGCAGGAAATACTATTATACTTCCGTCAGTCCTACAAAACCAGGAAAATCTCCATAGTCAGTTGGAGTATTGTGTGAAGTTGGTTAGAACTTCTAAGGGTGGTTTAGAGCGGGTTGGAGCGCTCGAGTTGGGCTAAGCGTTTGCCCAGATCGACTTTATACTTGGATAATTATGGGCTTATCGAGGTAAATATCTTGTCCTCTATTGTAATTGGATATTACATGTTGTTAGAATATATAGTTGAAGTATACTATATATAGGCGAACGTAGTTGTTGGCAATGTCTTTTGACTTAAGCACGAAGAATATGAGGAGGCGAAGCTGTAATTACATGGGCGTATTGGTAGACTTGTGTAGTATTGCGGTATAGTAGAATTGTACCGTTCGGGTTAGATGTATAACCCTCGGTTGGCTTGGTAGCGGCCTCGATAGAGAGAGGAGATTTCTGTTGTGGCGGGAGGTCTTTGCGAATTTTACGTAGAATGTCTACGATGTTAATAGCGCGCTGGCCTTATAGGTTGAAGTACTACGTGTGGCGCGTTACTTGGCTTAGGAGTAGCGAAGCGGTTGGGAGTACTTGGGCGTTTTGCTATTAGTCGATACTGTCGCGGTATGTGAACCTCTTCCTATCTCTTCTAGCATGATATGTGTGAACTATGTAGTACGGTGGCGTACATGTGCTAAATGTATTTGAGTGGTTTAAAACATAAAGTGTTATAACGGCTTTATGGGAAGTTGGTTATAACGACTTTATGTTGGTAAGAAAATACTTGTGGTCTTTAAAAGTAAGCGATTTGAACTATAAGCGGCTTGTTATGTGTTAATAAAGAACTTGAAGTATTTCAAAGATTTTGAATCATTTTGAAAGAAGAAGAAATATTTGGGTTTTAGAAAACTTAAGAGTTATGCTAGCTTTATGGAAAGTTAGGTATAACGTCTTAAGAATGTTTCTTGACTTTGGAAATCAGAATGTGTATCGACAAACCAACTGCGGCGTTTATAAGAGGAAATGTTTTAATAATTAAGCATTATTAAAACCGGTGAAACTTCCATCTGCATAGAAGCTAAGATAAGACAAAATGATATTTCCTAGATCATGGCTGTTGTAATAAGATTGTTATAAACAAGAATATCCTACTCACATATAAGACTTATGTTTCTCAGATAGTTTAAAGGAGAATTATATTCTTAAATGAATAAGACTATGAACTACGAAACCTTTCTAAAATGAGAAACTTGAACATTGGAAATTAGGCAAACTTGATCATTGGAAAAGAATGTTGCTACTTGATTTTACAATGAGAAGTAATTGATTTACTTTAAAAGGATAGTCACTCTATTTATACTGCGGGTATTGTGTGACATTGTGAAAGTAACGTATCTTTTAAAGAGTTAATGTATGAAGTACTTTGGGGATAAAACCCCGAACTTGTTAGCATATAGTAGAAAGTACCGGGTGTGTATAACTTGATTGTGTTGGTTTGTGATAGCCTTGTAATACCTTCTTGTTGATTTGATAAGTAAACATGCTAGGATGCTACGTGTGTTAGTATCTTGTGATGTTTGTGTAAAGGGGTTTTTCCTTTGTTGTGCTTACGTTGTTTAACGATAAGCTGTTATGATAGTATTATACATCACTCATCTCTTGAGATGATTAGGGTTAGCGCCCTCCGATGCGGGGTAGACTTCGTGGTCGATGGACCTATGATTCGAGACTACCTCATGCGGGTCGAGGGCCTATCGCGGGCTGCGGAAGTTCCGAGTTAGGATGCGGCCCTTGTGGTCATGCGGTCACTTGTGGCCATGCGGGCGGCGAGTCGGGGCAGCTGCAGGGAGTAGCTACGCCCGATGCGGGGTTATACCTCATGCGGGCGATCTGATTGGCCTATGCGGGCTGCGGAAAGTTCGAGCTAAGCGCACATTAGATCTGCGGGCAAGTGGTGGCTTTGATCATGTGCCGGTCAGACAGATCTTATGATCTGATTCATGACCTTGTTGGTGCGTAGGTGTTAGTAGTCGGCTATGCCTTCGTACTTACCGCATGCGTGTTATTATGGCAGTGGGACACGGTGTTCATGTGTGTTCCTTGGTCTTTGTTATATCATAAAGCTGGCGGTGAGGAAGGTATTCCACGGGCATGATTGATGTTGTGGGCGTGAGACCCATTGTTATATTTGAGTGATGACTTGAGGCGTGAGTCACGACTTGACATGGCGCTTATTGTGTGAGCGTAGTTTGGTTATCATACATGTCTCTGCTTTATAGACTATTATGATTTCATTTCTGATATTATTAGTTTCACATACTCGGTACTTATGCCCGACCTCGCCGGCTGCGTTAAATGCGCGAGTAAAGGTACACGATCGTTGATCCTCGCTCTTAGGGTCACGATTCGGCGTGGGAAGCTCCGTTTCTCGGAGGCTTATCTTGGTATAGTCCCTGTTGTTGTAGGTGCTTACGTTAGGTATGGCGGGAACCTGTCCGCCCATTGTTGTCGTATCATTTCTTAGAAGTGCAGTAATCTTGTTGTGGGCGGGGTTGGTAAAAAGGATTAAAGCGTTCAGTTGTAAAGTTGTTATTTATATATCTTGAAAGCAAGTTTTCCTCAATTCTTGTTTTGTACTTCACTTGTTTCATGTATATGTTTTATGTTCGTGATTACTCGATGTTGTGTCACTAGGGTGCGGGTAAGGCACGATCCGCGGGCCGATTTGGTCGTGACAAAAGTGGTATCGAAGCGATTAATCCTCGGAAAGTGTCTACGAGCCGTATCCGATGAAGTCTTGATTATCGGTGTGTTGTGCACGCCAATGTCGAGAGGCTATAGGATATTTAGGATTGGTTTCTATTCTTCTCACTCTGAGTCGTGCCTTAGAGCTGTGTTTTAAGTTGGACCTCTAAACGTATTTCTTTCCCTTACCGTTATGCCTCGCGTGAGCAGCCGGGCAAGGCGAGCGGCGAGGAGGCTGAGTAGAGTTCGAGAAGGTGGCGAGAGCAGCCCAATCATTACCTAGGGTAGTGCTTCATTCGGGGATTTCTGCGGCGTCTAGCCCAGAGAGTTTAACGCGGCGGCGGTTCTGCTGCGTCCATGATATTTGAACCTTGGTTCCACGGCCAGAGCGGTGAATATAGATTGCAAAGAAGCGACCTTTACTAGCTATGGATTTGGCTACGAGAGATTATACCGATGTACCGCGAGTCTTGATGACTACCTAAGAAAGGGTTGTGCGAAGTAATTCTTGATTGGGCTTGAGCATGGCACGTATGCGGGCTTATGCGCGCGGCGAAAGCGTAGAGATCGGCCGGGTTAACGAGGGCGAGAAGAGGGCGGGCGGCGAGGTCCTTGGTAACATTCAAGGTGAGTATACCTTAAGTGCTATGTTACGATAGCGGTGTGTTAGTTGTGATTAGAAATCATGGTGGGTTAGCAGGAGTAAGAGTTTGGAGGATAGAAAGTGTGAGCCTTAGAGCTTTATCTGCAAAGACCTTAGAGGTAAGGCCGTCTCGGGTAGAGGCGTATGTTTATGTTTGACCACTTATAGGAGTGCATAGTGCGTGGCGTGTTTGGGATAGGTCCCAAGTAGTGTGAAATGAAGAGGGTAGTTGAGCTAAGAAGACCTAGGTTTTAAATAGCGTGTTTTGTGAGATTGTTCCTTGGGAGATGGTATTTTGCGCCTTGGGTCGGGTTGAGGCCGCGTTGCGGGTCAACCCGCGGCATGTTTGGTGGTGGGGTCTGTTGTGGTGGTCGCCTTGTGGTAGGGTCACGAGGTGTTAGGCTCGAGTTTAGTTAACTAACGTCTGAGTTCGTGGATGCGTTCGACCGGTGGTGGCGATGAAGCGAGCCATGTATTCTTGATCGGGACCGTTCACTTGCGATGTTGATTTATCGAAAGGTTGTAAAGTGCACGGGTGCCTACCACCTTATGGCGAGACAGTGGAGCCAGTTACGGCTGTTTTGTTTCGAAGTTTTACGAGCGGGGTTAAGGACTCGGTGAGTCTCGAATCGCGTCGCCCTCGGGCGGTATGTGGAATTGGTAGTTGTGAAGATTGTTGTCTCTGTGGAGGAGGCGTTTAAGCTACCATTTCGGTGTTCGGATGTCGCGCATGAAGCCTTGCGGGCGGAAGTGTAAGTTGCTTAGGTCGATTGGTTCGATGTTGGCGGGGTTGAGATAGTTGGTTGATCTTGTTCCGGCGGTGTGGATAGTGAAGCTTGTCTAGAAGAAGTTACGGCGGCTCGGAGGAATCGTGCGGATAATCGGCGGCGACTTAGAGTTGAGTTGGCGGTCGGTCTTCTTGAAAGTACCACCGGACGAGTGTGGCGAGTTTTGAAGCGAAGGAACTTAGCCGAGTTACTTTGGGCCTTTGTGAGTTCATGTGAAGAATAGGCGGGTTGCTATATGTTAGCATTCTTGGTCCGACTTAGGAGGAAGGGCGTCCGGATCTTCGTATTGTTATGTTCGGAAAGTATCGAAGATCCATCGAAGGTTCCGATTAATGATGACCTCGTTAGAGATAGTAACCGAGTTTTGGATACTAAGCGATGTCGAAATATGGTAAGATTCAGTGTCTGGCGACGGTGATCGCATGCAGCCCGGTACCATTTGTTGGGTCATTGGAGCAAGGCTCGCGACAAAGTGACAAAAGTAGTATTATTTGTGGTGATGTTAGAGGTGTTTCCTCATGGACTTGGATGTAGGTATTTTGCGTGGGTATTTCTGTGGCCAGCTGTGGCAGGATTGTTTCGTAAGTATAGTAGTGAAGACTATACTGGCACGCGTTCGTTTTGAGACTTAGAAGGGACATTCGGGACGAATGTTTCTAAGGAAGAATGTTATACCCGTAGTTCGAGGTATGTATGCGAGGGCGTGCGTGCGAGAATCTGACGAAAGATAGGAAAGGAAGAAAGAGGTGATTTTCCACGGAAAAGTTTAGGTTTTGTGAAGGAAAAAGGTTCGTTAATGGGGTGGATTCCCAGTTTGGTATTCGGACTTCTGGAATATTAGAAATTATGGAATTTTATTTTGGAAATGGTCACGTGGGGCCCACGGGAGAAATTCTGATTTTGTGAAGCCAGCTTTGTTTTGAGATTTTGGCCATTGTGGATATTTTGGAAGATGTTTTATTTTGGGCCAATAGGAGGGTGACACGTGTCACCCCGCCTAGAGTGGCTTAATAGAATGGCATTTGTGCCTGACACCGGTTAGAGTCGTTTTTGTGAAGCGTTTTACATAACTGCGAGGAAAATTCGGCTATGTCTTTTCTTATTTTGCGGATTTTTAGAGGCGGAACATTGTGGACCAACGAGAGGCGGCACTTGGCACCTCTCATTGGTGGGCAAGGTAGCGGCCTTGGACGATTTAGGGTGTCAGTGGTAGATATTTTGGTAGATATTTGTGAGGTTTTAAGGAGTAGGGACTAGGGGCACTTGGGCATATCTTGGCCTACACTTGTGTAACACTTGGCTAGATCTTGGCCATTGGTTGGCCTTGGCTTGTAGTATAAATACCCTCCCTTTGATGAACTTCTTCATCCTTAAATTTGCCTAAGTCTTGAAAGCTCTCTCATACTCCCTCCCACTTGTGTTGAGTTCGGCCAAGGGCCTCCCATGTGGCCGAGCACCCACTCTCTAGGGGTGCTAGCGAAGTGTACCCACTGCCTAGTTGCTTTCGTATAATACCCCTTTGTGGTGTAGAAATACTCTCAAAGTATTGTTGTAATGCCCAATTACCTTAGTATACCTTGTAGTATTCTAAGGTTATACCTATCTGAAAAGCTTGGAAATACTATTATACTTCCGTCGATCCACAAAGCGAAACCACAGGAAAATCTCCATAGTCAGTTGGAGTATTGTGTAGAAGTTGGTTAGAACTTCTAAGGGTGGTTTAGAGCGGGTTGGGCGCTCGGAGTTGGAGCTAAGCGTTTGCCAGGATCGACTTTATACTTGGATAATTATGGGCTTATCGAGGTAAATATCTTGTCCTCTATTGTAATTGGAAATTACATGTTGTTAGAATATATAGTTGAAGTATACTATATATAGAGCGTGGTTAGTTGGCAATGTCTTTTGACTTAAGCTGAAGAAGCGCAGAAGCGTATTCTGATGGACTTGTGTAGTAGTCTTGTGGAGTAGAATTGTACCAGTTCGGGTTAGATGTATAACCCCGCGGTTGGCTTGGTAGCGGCCAGTTAGAGAGGAGATTTCTGTTTGTTGCGGGAGAGTCTTTGCGAATTTTGTAGAATGTTCTGCGTTGAGATCTAAATGTTAATAGCGCGCGTGGCCTTATAGGTTGAAGTACTACGTATGGCGCGATCTACTTGGCTTAGGAGTAGCCGACGGTTGGAAGTACTTGGGCGTTTTGCTATTAGTCGACACTCGTCGCGAGGTATGTGAACCTCTTCCTATCTCTTCTAGCATGATATGTGTGAACTATGTAGTGCAGTAGGCGTCGTGTGCTAAATGTATTTGGAGTGGTTTAAAACATAAAGTGTTATAACGGCTTTATGGGAAGTTGGTTATAACAGCTTTATGTTGGTAAGAAAATACTTGTGGTCTTTAAAAGGTAACTGATTTGAACTATAACTGGCTTGTTATGTGTTAATAAAGAACTTGAAGTATTTCAAAAGATTTTTGAATCATTTTGAAAGAAGAAGAAATATTTGGGTTTTTGAAAACTTAAGAGTTATGCTAGCTTTATGGAAAGTTAGGTATAACGTCTTAAGAATGTTTTACTGACTTTGGAAATCAGAATGTGTATCGACAAACCACTGCAGCGTTTATAAGAGGAAATGTTTTTAATAATTAAGCATTATTAAAACCAGTAGAAACTTCCATCTGCATAGAAGCTAAGATAAGACAAAATGATATTTCCTAGATCATGGTTGCTGTAATAAGATTGTTATAAACAAGAATATCCTACTCACATATAAGACTTATGTTTCTCAGATAGTTTAAAGGAGAATTATATTCTTAAATGAATAAGACTATGAACTACGAAACCTTTCTAAAATGAGAAACTTGAACATTGGAAATTAGGCAAACTTGATCATTGGAAAAGAATGTTGCTACTTGATTTTACAATGAGAAGTAATTGATTTACTTTAAAAGGATAGTCACTCTATTTATACTGCGGGTATTGTGTGACATTGTGAAATGCGTATCTTTTAAAGAGTTAATGTATGAAGTACTTTGGGGATAAAACCCGAACTTGTTAGCATATAGTAGAAAGTCGGTGTGTATAACTTGATTGTGTTGGTTTGTGATAGCCTTGTAATACCTTCTTGTTGATTTGATAAGTAAACATGCTAGGATGCTACGTGTGTTAGTATCTTGTGATGTTTGTGTAAAGGGGTTTTTCCTTTGTTGTGCTTACGTTGTTTAACGATAAGCTGTTATGATAGTATTATACATCACTCATCTCTTGAGATGATTAGGGTTAAGGCCCTCCGTCTGGGGTAGACTCGGTGGTCGATGGACCTATGATTCGAGACTACCTCATGCGGGTCGAGGGCTATGCGGGCTGCGGAAGTTCGAGTTAGGATGCGGCCCTTGTGGTCATGCGGTCCTTGTGGCGTGCGGACGGCGAGTCGAGGGCGGCTGCCGGGAGTAGCTACCCTCGATGCGGGGTTATACCTCATGCGGGCGATCTGATTAGCCTATGCGGGCTGCGGAAAGTTCGAGGCTGAAGGCGCGCATTAGATCTGCGGGCAAGTGGTGGCTTTGATCATGTGGCGATGCAGGCGGATCTTATGATCTGATTCGCGACCTTGTTGGTGCGTGGGTGTTAGTAGTCGGCTATGCGCCGTACTTACCACATGCGTGTTATTATGTACAGTGGGACACGGTGTTCGTGTGTGTTCCTTGGTCTTTGTTATATCATAAAGCTGCGATGAGGAAGGTATTCCACGGGCATGATTGATGTTGTGGGCGTGAGACCCGTTGTTATATTTGAGTGATGACTTGAGGCGTGAGTCACGACTTGACATATGCTTATTATTGTGGCTGTAGTTTGATTATCATACATGTCTCTGCTTTATAGACTATTATGATTTCATTTCTGATATTGTTAGTTTCACATACTAAATTTTTGTTGCTTGACCTCGCTTGAAGCTGCGTTCATCTGCAGCGAGTAAAGGTACACGATCGTTGATCCTCGCTCTTAGGGTCACGATTCGGCTTGTGGGAAGCTCCGTTTCTCGAGGCTTATCTTGGTATAGTCCTGTTGTTGTAGGTGCTACGTTCGAGGTATGGCGGGCCACTGTCCGCCATTGTTGTCGTATCATTTCTTAGAAGTGCATAATCTTGTTGTGGCGGGGTTGGTAAAAGGATTAAAGCATTCGATTGTAAAAGTTGTTATTTATATATCTTAGAAAGGCAAGTTTTCTCAGTTCTTGTTTTGTACTTCACTTGTTTCATGTATATGTTTTATGTTCGATTACTACGATGTTGTGTCACTAGGGTGCGGGGTAAGGCACGATCCACGGGCCGATTTGGTCGTGACAAAAGTGGTATCGAGCGATTAATCCTCGGAAAGTGTCTACAGACGTATCCGATGAGTCTTGATTATCGGTGTGTTGTGCACCACGCCAATCATCAGGAGGCTATAGGATATTTAGGATTGGTTTCTATTCTTCTCACTCTGAGGTCGTGCCTTAGAGCTGTGTTTTAAGTTGGACCCTCTAACGTATTTCTTTCCACTGCAGTTATGCCTCGCGTAGAAGCCGGGCGGGAGGCAAGCGGCCGAGGAGGCTGAGTAGAGTTCGAGAAGGTGGCGAGGAACAGGCCCAATCATTACCTAGGGTAGTGCTTCGTTCGGGGATTTACTGCGGCGTCGCTAGCCAGCGAGTTTAGCACGGCGGCGGTTCTCTGCGTCCATGATATTTGAACCCGGTTCCACGGCCAGGAGCGATGAATATAGATTGCAAGAAGCGACCACATTACTAGCTATGGATTTGGCTACGGAGATTATCCGATGTACCGAGTCTTGATGACTACCTAAGAAAGGGTTGTGCAAGAGTAATTCTTGATTGGGCTTGAGCATGGCACGTATGCGGGCTTATGCGCGGCAGGTAGCGTGAGATCGGCGGGTTAACGAGGCGAGAAGAGGGCGGGCGGCAGGTCTTGGTAACTTTCAAGGTGAGTATACCTTAAGTGCTATGTTACGATAGCGATTGTTAGTTGTGATTAGAAATCATGGTGGGTTAACCGAGTAAGAGTTTGGAGGATAGAAAGTGTGAGCCTTAGAGCTTTATACGCAAAGACCTTAGAGGTAAGGCCGTCTCGGGTAGAGGCGTATGTTTATGTTTGACCACATAGGAGTGCATAGTGCGTGGTGTGTTTGGGATAGGTCCCAAGTAGTGTGAAATGAAGAGGGTAGTTGAGCTAAGAAGACCGCTAGGTTTTAAGTAGCGTGTTTTGTGAGATTGTTCCTTCGGGAGATGGTATTTTGCGCGCTTGGGTCGGGTTGAGGCCACGTTGCGGGTCAACCGCGGCATGTTTGGTGGTGGGTCTGCAGTTGTGGTGGTCGCCTTGTGGTAGGAGTCACGAGGGTGTTAGGCTCGAGTTTAGTTAACTAACGTGCGAGTTCGTGGATGCGTTCGGCCGGTGGTGGGCGATGGGGCAGCCCGTCGTGTTCTTGATCGGGGCCGTTCACTTGGCGATGTTGATTTATCGGAAAGGTTGTAAGGCTGCGCGGTGCCTACGCTTCACCTTATGGCGACAGTGGAGCCAATTCGGCTGTTTTGTTTTGGAAGTTTTACGAGCGAGTTAAGGACTGGTGAGTCTCGAATCGCGTTCGCCACCGGGCGGTATGTGGTCGAGGGTAGTTGTGAAGATTGTTGTCTCTGTGGAGGAGGCGTTTAAGCTACCATTTCGGTGTTCGGATGTCGCCTTATGAAGCCTTGCGAGGCGGAAGTGTAAGTTCTTGGTCGATTGGTTCGATGTTGGCGGGGTTGAATAGTTGGTTCGATCTTGTTCCGGCGGTGTGGATAGTGAAGCTTGTCTAGAAGAAGTTACAGCGGCTCGGAGGAATCGTGCGGATAATCGGCGGCGGCAGAGTTGAGTTGACGGTCGGTCTTCTTGAAAGTACCACCGGACGGTGTGGCGAGTTTTGGAAGCGAAGGAACTTAGCCCGAGTTACTTTGGGCCTTTGTGAGTTCATGTGAAGAATAGGCGGGTTGCCTATATGTTAGCATTCTTGGTCCGACTTAGGAGGAAGGGCGTCGATCTTCGTATTGTTATGTTCGGAAAGTATCGAAGATCCATCGAAGGTTCCCGATTAATGATGACCTCGTTAGAGATAGTAACCGAGTTTTGGATCTAAGCGATGCTCGAAATATGGTAAGAATTGAGTGTCACGGCGACTTGGTGATCGCGTGCGGCCGGTACCATTTGTTGGGTCATTGGAGCAAGGCTCGCGACAAAGTGACAAAAGTAGTATTATTTGTGGTGATGTTAGAGGTGTTTCTCGTGGACTTGGATGTAGGTATTTTGCGTGGGTATTTTACGTGGCGGTGTGGCGAGGATTGTTTATAAGTATAGTAGTGAAGACTATCTTCGCAGCGTTCGTTTTGAGACTTAGAAGGGACATTCGGGCGAATGTTTCTAAGGGGAAGAATGTTATGCCGTAGTTCCGGGGTATGTATGCGAGGGCGTGCGTGCGAGAATCTGACGAAAGATAGGAAAGGAAGAAAGAGGTGATTTTCCACGGAAAAGTTTCGGTTTTGTGAAGGAAAAAGGTTAGTTAATGGGGTGGATTCCCAGATTTGGTGTCGGACTTCTGGAATATTAGAAATTATGGAATTTTATTTTGGAAATGGTCACGTGGGGCCACGGGAGAAATTCTGGTTTTGTGGGGCCACTTTGTTTTGAGATTTTGGCCATTGTGGATATTTTGGAAGATGTTTTATTTTGGGCGATAGGAGGGTGACACGTGTCACCCACTAAATGGCTTAGTAGAATGGCATTTGTGCCTTTGCCGGTTAGAGTCGTTTTTGTGAAAGCGTTTTACATAACTGCGAGGAAAATTCGGCTATGTATTTTCTTATTTTTGCGGATTTTTAGAGAGGCGGAACATTGTGGACCAACGAGAGGCGACGCAGCACCTCTCATTGGTGGGCAAGGTAGCGCACTTGGGCGATTTGGGGGTGTCAGTGGTAGATATTTTTGGTAGATATTTGTGAGGGTTTTAAGGAGTAGGGACTAGGGGCACTTGGGCATATCTTGGCCCTACACTTGTGTAACACTTGGCTAGATCTTGGCCATTGGTTGGCCTTGGCTTGTAGTATAAATACCACTCCTTTGATGAACTTCTTCATCCTTAAATTTGCCTAAGTCTTGAAAGCTCTCCTTCCCTCCCACTTGTGTTGAGTTCGGCGGGCCTCCCATGTGGCCGAGCACCCCACTCTAGGGGTGCTAGCCGAGTGTACCCACTGCTAGTTGCTTTCGTATAATACCCCACTTTGTGGTGTAGAAATACTCTCAAAGTATTGTTGTAATGCCCAATTACCTTAGCCGTATACCTTGTAGTATTCTAAGGTTATACCTATCTGGCTTAGGAAATACTATTATACTTCCGTCGGTCCAACCAGAAACCACAGGAAAATCTCCATAGTCAGTTGGAGTATTGTGTAGAAGTTGGTTAGAACTTCTAAGGGTGGTTTAGAGCGGGTTGGGCGCTCGGAGTTGGAGCTAAGCGTTTGCCAGGATCGACTTTATACTTGGATAATTATGGGCTTATCGAGGTAAATATCTTGTCCTCTATTGTAATTGGAAATTACATGTTGTTAGAATATATAGTTGAAGTATACTATATATAGGCGAGCGTGGTTAGTTAGCAATGTCTTTTGACTTAAGCAAGAAGCTGACGTATTCTGATGAGACTTGTGTAGTAGTCTTGTGGAGTAGAATTGTACCGTTCGGGTTAGATGTATAACCCCACTGGTTGGCTTGGTAGCCGGCCAGTTAGAGAGGAGAGATTTCTGCTGTTGCGGGAGAAGTCTTTGCGAATTTTCGGTAGAATGTTCTACGTTGAGATCTAAATGTTAATAAGCGCCGTGGCCTTATAGGTTGAAGTACTACGTATGGCGCGATCTTGGCTTAAGGAGTAATGACGGTTGGAAGTACTTGGGCGTTTTGCTATTAGTCGACACTCGTCGCGAGGTATGTGAACCTCTTCCTATCTCTTCTAGCATGATATGTGTGAACTATGTAGTACGGTGAGCGTCATGTGCTAAATGTATTTGGAGTGGTTTAAAACATAAAGTGTTATAACGGCTTTATGGGAAGTTGGTTATAACGACTTTATGTTGGTAAGAAAATACTTGTGGTCTTTAAAGGTAATCGATTTGAACTATAAGCGGCTTGTTATGTGTTAATAAAGAACTTGAAGTATTTCAAAAGATTTTGAATCATTTTGAAAGAAGAAGAAATATTTGGGTTTTGAAAACTTAAGAGTTATGCTAGCTTTATGGAAAGTTAGGTATAACGTCTTAAGAATGTTTTACTGACTTTGGAAATCAGAATGTGTATCGACAAACCACTGCAGCGTTTATAAGAGGAAATGTTTTTAATAATTAAGCATTATTAAAACCAGTAGAAACTTCCATCTGCATAGAAGCTAAGATAAGACAAAATGATATTTCCTAGATCATGGCTGCTGTAATAAGATTGTTATAAACAAGAATATCCTACTCACATATAAGACTTATGTTTCTCAGATAGTTTAAAGGAGAATTATATTCTTAAATGAATAAGACTATGAACTCTGAAACCTTTCTAAAATGAGAAACTTGAACATTGGAAATTAGGCAAACTTGATCATTGGAAAGAATGTTGCTACTTGATTTTACAATGAAGTAATTGATTTACTTTAAAAGGATAGTCACTCTATTTATCTGCGGCTATTGTGTGACATTGTGAAATAACGTATCTTTTAAAGAGTTAATGTATGAAGTACTTTGGGGATAAAACCCGAACTTGTTAGCATATAGTAGAAAGTGCAGGGTGTGTATAACTTGATTGTGTTGGTTTGTGATAGCCTTGTAATACCTTGTTGATTTGATAAGTAAACATGCTAGGATCTTTACGTGTGTTAGTATCTTGTGATGTTTGTGTAAAGGGTTTTCCTTTGTTGTGCTTACGTTGTTTAACGATAAGGCGTTATGATAGTATTATACATCACTCGTCTCTTGAGATGATTAGAGGTTAAAGCCCTCCGTCTGGGGTAGACTTCGGTAGTCGATGGACTATGATTGAGACTACCTCATGCGGGTCGAGGGCCTATGCGGGCTGCGGAAGTTCGAGTTAGGATGCGGCCCTTGTGGTCATGCGGTCCTTGTGGCCATGCGGACGGCGAGTCGGGGCGGCTGCGGGGATGGCTACCCTCGATGCGGGGTTATACCTCATGCGGGCGATCTGATTGGCCTATGCGGGTCGCGGAAAGTTCGGGGCTGAAGCGCGCGCATTAGATCTGCGGGCAAGTGGTCGGCTTTGATCATGTGGCCAGTCTGAGCGAGATCTTATGATCTGATTCGCGACCTTGTTGATGCGTGGGTGTTAGTAGTTGGCTATGCCTTCGTACTTACCACATGCGTGTTATTATGTACGCAGTGGGACACGGTGTTCGTGTGTGTTCCTTGGTCTTTGTTATATCATAAAGCTAGGCGGTGAGAAGGTATTCCACGGGCATGATTGATGTTGTGGGCGTGAGACCCGTTGTTATATTTGAGTGATGACTTGAGGCGTGAGTCACGACTTGACATATGGCTTATTGTGAGCGTAGTTTGGTTATCATACATGTCTCTGCTTTATAGACTATTATGATTTCATTCTGATATTGTTAGTTTCACATACTAAATTACTGTTATGACCTCGCCCTTGAGTGCGTTCATCTGCGAGTAAAGGTACACGATCGTTGATCCTCGCTCTTAGGGTCACGATTCGGCTTGTGGGAAGCTCCGTTTCTCGGAGCTTATCTTGGTATAGTCCCTGTTGTTGTAGGTGCTTTACGTTCGGGGTATGGCGGGAACCCATCCGCCATTGTTATCGTATCATTTCTTAGAAGTACGTAATCTTGTTGTGGCGGGGTTGGTAAAAGGATTAAAGCGTTGATTGTAAAAGTTGTTATTTATATATCTTAGAAAGCAAGTTTTCCTCAGTTATTGTTTTGTACTTCACTTGTTTCATGTATATGTTTTATGTTCTGATTACTCGATGTTGTGTCACTAGGGTGCGGGGTAAGGCACGATCCGCCCGATTTGGTCGTGACATTAGCGGCTATGAAGAACCCGTCTTGATTCCAACTTCAAAGTTGAAGAACTCCTTAGTTTCATGCTGCGACTAACGTAAAAATACGTTTTTTCCGAAATCTTTCTATTGAGGTAATCTTACAATACCCTTGGGGACATTGGGTTAAAGTCTTATGGCTAATGGAGGAAAATTACAAAATTTTCTTGTGAGGGAGGGCACAAAGCCGAGAGCTCCCATGTGAAGAACAAGGTGTGTGATTTTTCTAAGTGTAGAAATGAGCTTGTCTTGCACTAGCTTAGCACTTATAACACTATGGATGGCTTAGATAAAAACACTTGTGAGGCTAAGATGAAAATCACATGGATCAAGCTTATGTGGCAAGTTGACAAGTCAATGATGTCAAGCAGCAAGACTTATCTTCCACCATGGTAAATGACCATTTTACCCGGAATAATTCGACGAGACCATGTGGGGGTGCCACGTGTAAGCCTCTCATTCGTCCATAAAAATTAGTAACTCGTGGGCCACAAAATATAAAATTCCTCGGGTGGGCCCCACGTGACCAAATCGTAAAAATAAATTTTCATAATATTAATAAGTTCCATACTCTTCAAATAATGTATTTTGAGAATCGATTCTCAACAATGAACATTTTTCCTTTCCGACGTCAGGAAGATTTTCCGTCGGAAAAACAATTCTTCTTTAGTACAAGTTTCCAAGTCTTGTGTTCGCCATTACGTTCACTTACACATGTCACGAACTTACGGGGTGTACGATCTGGCGATGTGGAAGATTCCGCAGGTATGCTTCCATTATTATTGTTACATGGGCATGTCTACAGATGATGGATTACGTGGGCGTGTGACCATTATGGTTGTTTATGGCGACTTAAGTGACTTACGGTTGTGATGCGGAGCATAGCACTTTGTTTGCCGTCATTCGTGGCGGTGGATCTGGTATAGGTTATCACACTTGCCACGTGTCAGCTTCGCGGCGAAGTATCGTGACTTACGGTTGTGATCTGGTGCTTAGTCTGGTTACTTGCCCCCGTCATCTGCATGGCGCTGGGAAGATCTGGTAGAGGCTATTGCACTTGCCACGTGTCAGCTTCGCGAGTCAGTGTTTGGATGAAGCTTCGTCACTTACGGTTTTTATCTGGAGCATAGCCTATTTACTTTCCCCCGTCAGCTACGTGACGCAGGTGGATCTGGTATAGGTTATCGCACTTGCCACGTGTCAGCTTCATGTTATGATTATTTCCCGTACGGTCTCTTTATGACCAGTGGGACACGATGTTGGTGTACTTCTTGGTGTTATCATATCATAGGCTAGGCGGTGAGGAAGGTATTCCACGGACATGATTGATGTTGTGGGCGTGAGACCCATAGTTATATTTGAGTAATGACTTGGAGGGCGTGAGTCCCTGACTTGATATAACTGTTCATATGTGTGTACTGTAGTTTGGTTATCATACATGTCTCTCCTGCTTTATATAGACTATTATGATTTCATTTCTGATTTTGATTTCACATACTTGGTACTGTTGTCTTGACCTCGCTTGAGGCTGCGTTCATGCGCTAAGAGTACATTTGTCGATCCCGACATAGGATCACATTTGGCGTATTGGGAAGCTCCGTTCCTTGGAGGCTTATCTTTTGGTATGTTACCACTGTGCAGCAGGTTCTTGTACATTGGGGTATGGCGGGCCCTGTCCGTCATAGTTGTTGTAAAAATCTTAAGTGCATGCTTTGTTGTGGGCGGGGTTGTAAGGATTATGCTTATTCAAATGTCGATATTTATATATTTGCGAGAAAAGCAACCGTTTTGGTTGGCCTATTTTCTTTATCTTGATCCATATCTAATTGTATGTTTTAAGTTTTTATTTATTTGGTTTTCTCGATGTTGTATCACTAGGGTGCGGGTAAGGCACGATCCACGAGCAGGTTGGTCGTGGATTATTACCAGTAATTCGGGACATATTTATAAGAATGTACGTAAGAACTCAAAAATGTTAAGATTTGAGACTAGTAAAAATTTATCGGAATTATGGAAATATCGGGAAATGAAATATTGTGATGAATAGGAGGGTGACATGGGTCACCCCTGTTACACCCCATAATTTCAGAAAGATTAGATAAGTTGACAAATATGTGTTGGACGGATTTTGAGTCTACTTTGGAGTGCTGTACCCCAGTTACTAAAAATTGAGAGGTGTTTAGCAAGCCTAGTTTAAAGTTTGATGAGTCTAGTTTCTAACGCAACAAACCGCTCGTCGATAGGACATCGGAGTGGAGAGGTATGGGCGTTAGAAGTTCAGTGGACAGGCGTGGAGGAAAGATTTTTGAATCAGGTGTCGCTTGGCCGGGCCGTTAACGAGGGCATGGCGCCACTAATCGAAGATCCTCAGCGGGATTTTTCGCGGAAAGGGTGAAATCGGGGATATTTTGAAAAGGCTTATGGGAGGGTGACAAGTGTCCCTCCCATCTTGTTGCCTAAGGAAAGGGTCCTATTGTAAGACCAAGGCTTGAAAGACTTGGTCATTTCTTCCTAGAACTCCTCTCCCTTTTCTCTCTAGAGATTAAAGAAAAAGCCTAGCTTAGTGGGTATTGATGGAGCGGCGGTAAGAAGGCAAAGTGTTGATAAACTGGTGGGAAGCTCGCGTGGACGAGTTTGACGGAAAAAGGAGTTGAAGAAAAAGGGTTTTAGTGGGCTAATCCAAAAGGTAAAAGACTTCCTCTTCTCTTGGAAATTTATAATAATCCTTGTTATAGTTGAAATTGACCACGTGAATCATGTTTTAGATTGATATGTATTATAGGTATTGATAGCCATTTGAAATGTGAAATACAAAGGAAATCGATAGTTTAGTTGTCGCATGTTATTTAAATGGAAGGTTAAGGTTGTCAAAGTTGGTTGCGGCTATATAACATGCGAAGGCAACTTTGTGGATGAAAGACTTGTTGTGGTTATATTTGTAGTCAAAATGGTCGTTAATATTGGATTGTTGTACATGAATTGTGGGGCGGAATTTTATACGTCTAGTAGGCGTGTAATCCCCTATTGTTGATTGCATTGATTAGGCCTTAAATAAGGCGTGTTTGGTTATTGTATTCGGCCTTGAAAAAGGTGGCAAAGTAAGTAGAAACAAAGGAGAGTCTTTGTCCGATTTTCCGTATAATTTAGAGACTTTACACTTATAATATTCTACGTTTGAAGTAAGGCGTTAATAGACGTATTGTGAATATTATAGGTTGACATACTACAGGCGGGACATTGTACTTGGCAAGTGGTTTGACCCGAAGAGGTATGTAGAACTTTTCCTATCTTTTGAGCATGACTAGTTACACGTATATAGTACGGTAGACGTACAAGATCTTGATATCCTTTACTAGTTTTATGAATGGCCAAGTCGGGTGAGTTAGGAGATTAACTCGCTTCTTTGAAATTATTAAGGATGTCTTAAGTTTTATTAAAGTTAAGGGACTTGAAGAGTTTTAAAGTATGTGATACTTGTTCCGTTTTAAACGTATAAGTCCCTTGGATAGGAAATTGTATTTGGCTAAAGTATAAAGTGAATATAACGACTTTATGGGAAGTTGGTTATATTTGCTTTAAGGAAAGATAAATGACTTGATTGTAAGGAAAAGACAATTTGATTTTAAGGCATCAATTGCCTAAGGTTTTATAAGAGAAAGGACTCACTTGATTTAGAAACCTAACTTTATTTCTAAAGGTATTGTGACTTGTCTTGAAAAGTAATTTTGACTTGATACTACGGTTAATAGTATCTTGGAAGTTTTATATGAAAGAGAGTCATTTTTAAAAGAGTGGAAGTATGTAGTACTTTGGGTTAAATTCCCGGATCTTTATAAAAGAAAAAGACATGTTAGTGCCTTAAGTAAACTAAAATGAGAGTGTATGTGAACAAGAATAATAAGAAGTTAGGGGGATTCTTAACTTGCTTATATATTGTATGATAGCCGGTTTTGTGCTAGTGGTATATTATTCATTCTGGGGTCATTCCGGGTTTGTGGCATTGCATATTGAGTGGATTTGCTACCACGATCTGAGGAATACCTCATGCGAGTCCGCAAGGTCTTATGCGGGTGAAATAGTCCCGTGCGGCGGATCTGACCTATCACGAGGAATACCTCATGCGAGTCCGTAAGGGCTTATGCGGGTGAAATAGTCCCGTGCGAGGAATACCTCATGCGGGTCCACGCGACCTATCGGGTGGAATAGTCCCGGAGTAGGATTGCTTAATGATCTTTGCGGCGGGTGGTCTGCTTTGATCGTGAGCTTCTATTTTATATTGTAAGTATACTACTATTTACTCTCATTGTTAGTAAGGCACGATTATCTTGTAATTTGATTATCATACATGTCTCGGCCGTTTTAAACTATGATGTAATTATAGTATTTTCTTGATTTACATACTTAGTACATATTGTGTCTTGACCCCCTTCCTCGGGGCTGCGTTAAATGCAGCAGTAAGGGTAGCAGTGGTGGATCCTCATTCTTAGGATCACTTATCGGGCGTCTGAGCTCCATTTCTCGGAGGCTTGTCTTTTTAGTGCAGATCTTTCCTGAAGTTGTAGATTTATGTACATTCGGGGTATGGCGAAACCTGTCCATACTTGTTGTTATTCCTAGAAGTGCATTAGTCACATGTTGTGGTTTGGGAACAGAACAGAGTTATCTGAGTTTTCTTGGATTATGCAGATTTTATGGAAGCGGCCTTATCGGCTAGCTTTGTGTTATTATTATCTAAATGTTGTATGTTGTGTATGTTCATTGCTATTCTCGATGTTTACAGGCAGGGTGCCCGGGTAGGGCACCGATCGCGGCCCGATGGCGGAGTCGTGACAAAAGTGGTATCGAGCGATTAGTCCTCGGAAAGTGTCTGAGCCGTGTCTAGTAAGTCTTGATTATCGGTGTGTTGTGCACCACATCTATAATCGAGGAGGCTGCGAGACATTTAGGATTAGTTTCCATTCTTCTCTCTGCGAGATCGTGCGGTAAAACTGTCTTATTAGGTTGCATCCTCTCGACCTATTCTTGAAAGCGATTATGCCTCGCGGAGGCGACCGGGCCTAGAAGGGCAAGCGGCGACGAGCTGCTAGCGGTACTCGAGAGGTTACGGACTCGAGCACAGACTATGCGAGGTAGTAAGCGGTCAGCGAGTTCACCACGCCGGCGATTAGAAGAGCCAAGAGCGGCGGTAGCTCGAGGTTCCGATGCGAGCCTCGATCCCATGCGGGGTGAGTATAGAACTACGGGAAGCGGTCGGTTATTGACCCGATATAATGCGAGGCGGCAAGCGGGAAGCGGTAGCTAACCCTAGATCAAGCGGTTTGCGGATTCGGGATTTTACAGGTTGTCATCCGCCCGAGTTTTATTGTTCGAGTGCGAGGAGGATCCGCGGTGTTCATTCGGCGGCTACGGACTATGCGAGTTCTTAGAGCCTCTTAGGATTCTGCGATATTGCGTTGGCGGGTTTGAGTCACAGGAGTGTCGAGAGGTGAGGATGCTCTTCCGGTGTTTGGGAGGAGTTCACGAGGCCTTCAAGGATCACTTTTTGCCTCACGAGATGAGGAGAGCCGTGTAGATAGATTATTGACCTTGAGGCGAGAATGGGAGGACTATCGGGAGTATAGCACGAGTTTGACTCCTTGGCAGGCATCGCACACCATTGTAGGCGGCATGGCGGATAGAGTTCATCGTTATGTGATGGGGCTAGGCAGTCGTATGATTACCGCTTGCAGGGTGGCTCTTGGCCCGGTATGGACATTGCCGGAGATGCGAGCCTATCTGCGAGATAGAGATAGAGATGGAGGACGGATTGACTCAGGCGGCCCGAGGGCGGGACATCAGTCTCGGGCGATTTCGAGGCGGACGGCCTCGGCGGCGAACTAGGTCCACATTTCAGCCCGGCCGCGAGTGCTCGTCCGCGATTTTACGGCGGGAGGTCGATCGGCCAGTCGTAAAGAGCAGTCGGGGCTCGAGAGCGTGGTTTCGAGGCGAGATAAATCGCCGATCGAGACCACCAGCGTCTCGGTGTGCTCGATGCGGTATATCTCGCGAGCAAGTGTCGTGTTCCTGCGGGAGCTTGTTACTCTTGTGGCCAGCTGGGCCATTTGAAGAGAAATTGTCCGTCGAGAGGAAACATGGGTGGTGCAGTGCGGTAAACGGGATCGATTCTTTGGGTCTTCCTCTCATACGTGGTTATGCGCCGGGCGAGGTACTCGCGGGCCGTGACGCGGTAGAGTCGTAGTGGTGGTTCGATTCTAGCGGTCCCGAAGCGCATTTATTCGATTAGCCCGCCAGATCGGGAGGCTTCCACGGCGTCATTACGGTACATTATTGATTTCATCTTTGTAGCGTTTATGCTTTGATAGATCCGAGTTCTACCTTGTCCTATGTGTCCCCTCTTGTGCGGGTAGAATCGGGATAGAGCGAGTCGATAGAGCCTTTTGAGGTAGCTACGCGATGGTGATTCGGTGTTAGGCGGCGGGTGTATAGAGGTTATGCGGTATTTATTCTGATCGTCGGACCCTTGCGAACTTGATAGAGTTGGAGATGACAAATTTTGATGTCATTATGGGTATGGGTAGTTGGCTTCTTGTTATGCCAACGTTGGTAGTAAAGAGTTGGTTCGGTTCGATTTCTGGCGAGCGATTATCAGTGGAAGGCAACACGGCGTCGAGAGGTAGGTTTATTTCTTACCTCAAGGCTAGGAAGATGGTGCGAGAAAGGTACATCTATCATGGTTCGGGTATTTGTCTGGTGAGGTGCGATTCTTGATCGGTGCCGATGGTTAGGGAGTTTCGGATGTGTTCCCAGGCGATCTTGGGTATCCCTCCTGAGAGAGATTGACATTTGTATTGACACGTTGCGGACACTCGACCTATTTCCATTCGCCCATACAGGATGCTTTCTTTGAGTTGAGGAGGCTGAAGGACCGGTGAAAGATTTCTTGGAAAAATGCTTTATCGGGCCTAGTGTTTCTCCACAGGATCAGCGGTTTTGTTTGTGAAGAAGAAGGATGGGGCCAGCTGCGTATGTGTGTTGATTACTGAGCGGCAATAAGGTAACCATCAAGAATAGGTACCCCTCCCGGGATTAATGATTTGTTTGACGGTTGCGAGTGCGAGGTGTTTCTCAAGATAGACTGCGATGCAGTTATCATCAGTCTGAGTTCGAGGCGGATATCCCAAGCGCATTCGGGACCGGTATGGGCACTATGAGTTCGGGGTTACTTCTTTCGGTTTGACCAACGCTCCGGTATTTATGGATTTGATGAACGGGTGTTCAAGCCATTTTGGATACATTTGTGATAGTATTCATTGATGACATCTGGTTTATTCGCGGACGAGCGAGGCATGCGAATCGGCTTGAAGCAGTACTTGGGGTTCTCGGGCAGCGATTATTCGCCAAGTTCTCCAAGTGTGAGTTTTGGTTGGCCTCGATGGCATTCTGGGGCATATTATTGGGGTGATGGTGTTGGTGGATCGACAAATATTGAAGCGATCAAGTCTTGGCGAGACCTACTACTCCGGCCAAGTGCGCGATTTCTTAGAAATTTTGGCGAGTTATTATCGTAGGTTTGTGGAAGCGGTTGCTTGATTTCAGCACCGTTGACTAGGGTGACTCGAGAAAGCGACCAAGTTCGGTGGGCGAGGCTTGCGAAGGGTTTCCAATTCTTGAAGGAAAGGTTGACTCGACTCCGGTTCTTACTCTTCTGAGGGTTAGGCAGTGCGTGATCTATTGTGATGCCTCGGGTGTCGGGTTAGGGTGTGTTTTGATGCGGCCACGGCAGGTTATAGCCTATGCTTCCGGCGATTCTGGAAGCATGAGAGGAATTACCTACCGCGACTTAGAGTTGGCGCGATTATTCATGCCTTGAAGATTTGGAGACATTATTTGTATGGGGTTCATGTGGAAATTTATACAGACCACAAGAGCCTCCAGTATATCTTGAGCGAGAGGAGTGAAATTGCGGCGAGGCGGTGGTTAGAGTTCTTTGAAAGATTATGATGTTGATATTCTATACCATGCAGGAAAGGCCAGCGTAGTTCTTGATGCCTTAGTCGTAGATCGACGGGAGCTGTCGGAATGCGGCCGGAGAGCGAGGACATGGTCGTCGAGATCCACCATTAGCGAGCCTTGGGGTTCGGTTGATCGTCTGACGATAGTGGGTGCGGGTTCGTGAGGTTGCGAGTCTTCCATCGTTGATGAGGTGAAGAAGCGGCGATTTGAGACCCGTGTTGGTGCGGTATCGAGATGCGACTCTTGGAGGAGAAGAGCCTATTCGAAGTGGCGCTGATGGGGTGCTAAGATTTGAGGGCGGTTGTGTGTTCCGTGTAGCGGGACTTCATCAGATTTTGGGAGGCACGCGGTGCTCGTTATTCTATTCATCCGGTCGACCAAGATGTACCATGACCTCGAATGTTTGTATTGGTGGGATGGCACGAAGAGGGCGTGGCGAGTTTTGTTGCCTGATGTCCTAATTGCCCGGCGGTCAGGTCGAGCACGGAGGCCCAGTGGATTATTGCGCTATTGAGATTCCTACTAGGAAGCGGGAGGTGATCAACATGGACTTTATTCTGAGGTTACCTCGTACTCGGAGGAAATGCGACTCCATTTTGGTTATTGTTGTGGTGACGAAATCAGCCCATTTCCTTCGATCGGGGCGGCGTTTTGGTGAGACTATGCGGTGTACATCGAGAGATTGTGAGGCTGCGGTGTCGGTGTCGATTATATCGATAGGAGCCCGATTCTGGCTAACTTAGGTCTTTCGGAAGGATTAGGGACAGGTGAGTCTCGATACAACATTTCATCCTCGGTAGCGGGCGGCGGGCGTACTATCCGACAACGAGGATATCTGCGAGCTGCGTGATTGATTCGAGGGTAGTGGGAGGATCATTTGCCTCTCGTGGAGTTTGCTTATAATAACAACTACCATTCCAGTATACAGATGGCGCCATACGAGGCTTTATATAGGCGGAAATGTAGATCGCCGCTTGGTTGGTTCGACGTGGGCGCGGTGCAGTTAGTTGGCCCAGACTTGGTTCAGCAGGATGTGGATAAGGTGAAGCTTATCCGGGAGGCGATAGCGGCTGAGTCGGCGAAGTCATATCACGGATAATCGGCGTCGGCATTTGGAGTTTCAGGTAGACGATTGGGTCTTCTTGAAGGTATCACCCATGAAGGGTGTGATGAGATTCGGTAAGAAGGGGAAACTCAGCCCAAAACATGATTCACGTGGTCAATTTCAACTATAACAAGGATTGTTATAAATTTCCATGAGAAGAGGAAGTCTTTTACCTTAAGGATTAGCCCACTAAAACCCTTTTTCTTGACTCCTTTTTACATCCAAACTCGTCGCGCGAGCTTCACGATTTATCAACATTTTGCCTTCTTACCGCCGCTCCAACAATACCCACTAAGCTAGGCTTTTTCTTTAATCTCTAGAGAGAAAAAGGGAGAGGAGTTCTAGGAATAAATGACCAAGTCTTTCAAGACTTGGTCTTAAAATAGGACCCTTTCCTTAGTCAACAAGATGGGAGGGACACTTGTCACCCTCCCATAAGCCTTTTTCGAAAATATCCTGACGATTTTCATTTGTGCTTTCGCGGAAAAAATCCCGCCGCGACTCTGCTTGTGCGGCATGACAGCTGCAACCTCAGAGGATCTTCTGGATTAGTGGCGCCATGCCCACAATGGCGCGTGCCGCTGCGACCACGAAATCTTTCCTCTCTTTCCTCCTTTGTCACGAACTTAACGCCCATACCTCTCCGATGTCGATCCGAAGCGGTTTGTTGCGTTAGAAACTAGACTCATCAAACTTTAAACTAGGCTTGCTAAACAACTCTCAATTTTTAGTAACTGGGGTACAGCACTACAAAGTATACTCAAAATCCGTCCAACACATATTTTTCAACTTATCTAATCTTTCTGAAATTACGGGGTGTAACATTCTTCCTGTTACACCCCGTATTTTTTTTCAGGACATGTTTTAAGAACGTACGTAAGAACTCACAAGTGTTAAGATTTGAGACTTGTAAAAATTTATCGGAATTATGAAATTGTCGGAAAACGTATTATTATGACGAATGGGAGGGAGACACGTGTCACCTCCCTTAATGATGCCTTGGACGAATTTTGCAAGGGCAAGAGGGTCATTGGACCTTTGTTAGCAAGACAAGTCTTGCAACTTGAGAGCTTGAGATTCTTGACTATGTCAAAGGACCCACAAGGCTTGATATTTGTTAAGAGCTCATCCAAACCACCCATTTGGTTGCATCTTGACCCTTCATTGCACTATATAATACTACTAGTAGCAAGAGTGAGTCCAACACTTAGAAAATTTTCATGAAATTTTAAGAACAAGAGCTAGTGTTCTCGGGTTCACTCTCTAAGAAAAAGATTTTTTTTTGTTTCGTGTTCATTAAGCTCCCCACTTTAAACCAAGGTTCTTGAGTGTATTGTAAGCATATCTCAATAGAAAAATCTCGGAAAAAGATAGTTTTGGGTTAGTCATGGCGAAAACCTAGTTGTCTTTCTAGGTTTTGTTTGGAAGTTTGAAGGAAATTTGTTGGTGTTGTTCTAAGGGTCTCAATTAGCGGATTGAAGTGTCTTGAAGAGGCTCTAAGTTGCTAAGGAGCGACTTCGGATTTGGAGTTGGATTAAGATTCGTTAAGGTATAATCTTGTCCCTTAAAAGTGTTACAAGATTATTTATATTGTTGTTAGCTTTACATGTTGCTAGCATGAAGTATATGTATTGAAGTTTATCAGTATTATGGATTGCTTGTAGCCTTAGAATCCGAAATTGTAATGTAAGTCATGTGAAGTTGGATTACAATTTGATCGTTTACAAAAATAGTCGCATGTTACTTACTTGAAGATTATAGTAGTATAATCGATTGCGACTTGATATCATGGTATGCTAACAATTTGGATTGAAATGGAAATTTGATAAGAATTGGTATTGTTGTACTCTATATGGCCGAAATTGGACTAGTAGTTGTATTAGTTTGATATCTATTGTGGGGCGGAATTTTACACGTCTAGTAGACGTGTAATCCCCTATTGTTGATTGCATTGATTGGGCCTTAAATGTGGCGTGTTTGGTTATTGTATTCGGCCTTGAAAAAGGTGGCAAAGTAAGTAGAAACAAAGGAGGTGCTGTCCGATTTTCCGTAGAATTTAGAGACTTTACACTTATAATATTCTACGTTTGAAGTAAGTCGTTAATAGAAGTATTGTGGATATTATATGTTGATATTCTACGGACGGGAAATTGTATTTGGCACATGGTTTGACCCGAAGAGGTATGTAGAACTTTTCCTATCTTTTGAGCATGACTAGTTACACGTATATAGTACGGTAGACATACAAGATCTTGATATCCTTTACTAGTTTTATGAATGGCCAAGTCGAGTGAGTTAGGGGATTAACTCACTTCTTTGAAAGGATTAAGGATGTCTTAAGTTTTATTAAAGTTAAGGGACTTGAAGAATTTTAAAGTATGTGATACTTGTTTCGTTTTAAACGTATAAGTCCCTTGGATAGGAAATTGTATTTGGCTAAGGTATAAAGTTAATATAACGACTTTATGGGGAGCTGGTTATATTAGCTTTATGGAAGGATAAATGACTTTATTTTAATGAAAAGACAATTTGATTTTAAGGCATCAATTGCCTAAGGTTTTATAAGAAAATGAGTCACTTGATTTAGAAACCTAACTTTATTTCTAAAGGTATTGTGACTTGCCTTGAAATGTAATTTGGACTTGATACTATGGTTAATAGTATCTTGGAAGTTTTATATGAAAAAGAGTCATTTGTTTTAAAGAGTAAAAGTATGTAGTACTTTGGGTTAAATTCCCGGATCTTTAAAAAGACATGTTAGTGCCTTAAGTAAACTAAAATGAGAGTGTATGTGAACAAGAATAATAAGAAGTTAGGGGATTCTTAACTTGCTTATGTATTGCATGATAGCCGGTTTTGTGCTAGTGGTATGTTATTCTTTACGGGGTCATTCCCCGGGTTTGTGGTATTTGCATATTCCGTGGATTTGCTACCCACGATCACGAGGAATACCTCGTGCGAGTCATGAGGGCTTATGCGGGTGAAATAGTCCCATGCGGGCGGGTCCAGCCTATGCGAGGAATACCTCATGCGAGTCCGTAAGGGCTTATGCGGGTGAAATAGTCTCATGCGAGGAATACCTCACGCGGGTCCACGCGACCTATGCGGGTGAAATAGTCCCAGGAGTAGGATTGCTTAATGATACTGCGGGCGGGTGGTCCTGCTTTGATCGTGAGCTTCCTATTTTATGTTGTAAGTATACTCCTATTTACTCTCATTGTTAGTAAGGCACAATGTACTGTAATTGGACTATCATACATGTCTCCGGCTTTGTTTTAAACTTGTGATGTAATTACAGTATTTTCCAGTTTTACATACTTAGTACATATTGTGTACTGACCCCCTTCCTCGGGGGCTGCGTTCATCTGCGGTAGGGGTAAGCAGTTGGTGGATCCTCATTCTTAGGATCACTTATCGAACGTCGAAGCTCCATTTCTCGGAGGCTTGTCTCTTTTAGTGATCTTTCCTGATATTGTAGATTTATGTACATTCGAGGGTATGGCGAGGCTGCTCGTCCACACAATTATTATTCTAGAGTGCGTATTCACGTATGTGGTTGGGTGTAGAAGAGTTATGCAGATTGTACTTTGATTATGTTTATATTATGGAAAACGACCTTATCGGCTAGCTTTGTGTGTTTATTGTTTACGTATGTTTATGTTGTGTATGTTCATTGCTATTCTCGATGTATACAGGCAGGGTGCCCGGTAGGGCTCGATCGCGGCCGAGGTGGGTCGTGACAAAAGTGGTATCGAGCGATTAGTCCTCGGAAAGTGTCTGAGCGTGTCTAGTAGAGTCTTGATTATCGGTGTGTTGTGCACCACATCTATGTCGAGGAGGCTGCGAGACATTTAGGATTAGTTTCCATTATTCTCTCTGCGAGATCGTGCGATGAGGTCTTATTAGGTTGAATCCTCTACGACCTACTCTTACAAAGCAGTTATGCCTCGCGGAGCGACCGGGGCGAAGGGCAAAGCGGCGGCGAGGCTGCTAGCGGTACTCGAGAGGTTACGGACTCGAGCACAGACTATGCACGAGATAGTAGGTGGGTCGGCAAGTTCAGCCACGCAGCGGTATTAGAAGGCAGGCGGCGGTAGCTCGAAGGTTCGGTGCGAGCCTCGATCCCGGCCGGGGCGAGTATAGAACTACGGGAAGCGGTCCGGTTATTGACGATATAGTAGCGAGCGGCGTAAAAGCGGCGGTAACCCTGGCCGGTTTGCGGATCGGGATTTTCTGGGTTGTCATCGCGAGTTTTATGGTTCGAGTGCGAGGAGGATCGCGGGAGTTCATTCGGCGACTACGGACTATGCGAGTTCTTAGGGCTTGAGGCAGTGCATTACGCTAGCCTCTTCTGGGATTCTGCGATATTGCGTTGAAGCCGGTTTAAGTCGTGGTTCTTTTCGAGAGGTGAGGATGCTCTTCCGGCTGTTTGGGAGGAGTTCTGAGAGGCCTTCATGGATCACTTTTGCCTCACGAGATGAGGAGGGCCGCGTGAATAGATTTTTGACTTTGAGGCGAGAATGGGAGGACTATCGGGAGTATAGCACAGGTTTGACTCCTTGGCCGAACATACGCACACCATTGTAGGCGACATAGCGGATAGAGTTCATCGTTATGTGATGAGGCTAGGCGTCGTATGATTCTTGCACATTGGGTGGCTCTTGGCCGATATGGACATTGCGGAGATGCGAGCCTATGCGCGAGGATAGAGGATAGAGAGGAGGACCGGATAGACTCGAGCCGGCCCAGAGGCGGGGCGGTAGGAGTCTCGGGGCGATTTTAGCGGGCCTCAGCGGCGAACTAGGTCTACTTTCAGCCCGGCCTGAGTGCTCGCCTTCACGGTTTACGGCGGGAGAGTGCGAGCGGCCAGTCATTCGGGAAGCGGTCGGGCTCGGGGCTTGAGGTTTCGAGGCGAGAGATCATCGCCGTCGAGACCACCACGCCTCGGTGTGCTTGATGCGATGATCTCACCCATACGAGTGTCATGTTCTGCGAGAGCTTGTTACTCTTGTGGCGTGGAGCCGTTTGAAGGAGATTGTCGTCCAGAAGCGATATGGGTGATACGGTGCGGTAAGCGAGATCGATTCTTTGAGTCTTATCTCCTTACGTGGTTATGCGCCCGGAGAAGCGGTACTCACGGCCGGCGAGCGAGTAGAGGTCGTGGTGGTGGTTCGATTCTAGCGGTCCTGAGCGCGTATATTCTCTAACCCGCCCGGGATCGGGAGGTTTCCACGGCGTCGTCAGTACATTATTGATTTCATCGTAGCGTTTATGCTTTGATAGATCGAGTTCTACCTTGTCTATGTGTCCCCTCTTGTGCGGGTAGAATCGGGATAAATAGGAGTCGATAGAGCCTTTTGAGGTAGCTACGCGATGGGTGATTCGGTGTTAGGCGGCGGGTGTCTGAGAGGTTGTCGGTATTTATTCTGATCGTCGGACCACTTGCGAACTTGATAGAGTTGGAGATAACAAATTTTGATGTCATTATGGGTATAGGTGGTTGGCTTCTTGTTATGCCAACATTGGTAAAGACGAGTTGGTTCGGTTCGATTTCTGGCGAGCGATTGCTCGAGTGGAAGAGCGACAGCGTCGTAGAAGTAGGTTTATTTCTTACCTCGGCTAGGAAGATGGTGCGAGAAAGATACATCTATCATCTGGTTTGGGTATTTGATCTGGTGAGTGCAGTTCTTGATCGATGCCGATGGTTAGGAGTTTCGGATGTGTTCCCGGATGATCTTGGGTATCCCTCTGAGAGGAGATTGAGTTTTGTATTGACACGTTGCGGACACTCGACTATTTCCATTCCGCCATATAGGATGCTTTCTTGAGTTGAGGAGTGAAGGACCAGTGAAAGATTTCTTTGGAGAAAGGCTTTATCAAGCCTAGTGTATCTCCGCAGGGAAGCGGTTTTGTTCGTGAAGAAGAAGGATGGGGCATTTGCGTATGTGTGTTGATTACGAGCGGTGAATAAGGTAACCATCGAGAATAAGTACCCTCCGCGGGATTGATGATTTGTTTGACGATTGCGAGTGCGAGTGTTTCTCAAGATAGACTGCGATGCAGTTATCATCAGTGCGAGTCACGAGAGATATCCCAAAGCGCATTCGGGACCGGTATGGGCACTATGAGTTCGAGGTTATGTCTTTCGGTTTGACGATGCTCGGCGGTATTTATGGATCGATGAACGGGTGTTCAAGCCATTTTGGATACATTTGTGATAGTATTCATTGATGACATCTGGTTTATTTGCGGGCGAAGCGAGCATGCGAATCGAGAAGCGGTACCAGGGGTTCTCGGGCCGGCGATTATTCGCCAAGTTCTCCAGTGTGAGTTTTGGTTGGCCTCGGTGGCATTCTGGGGCATATTATTGGGGCGATGGTGTTGGGTGAATCGACAAATATTGAAGCGATCAAGTCTTGGCGAGACCTACTACTCGGCCAAGTGCGCGATTTCTTAGAAATTTGGCGAGTTATTATCATAGGTTTGTGGAAGCGGTTGCTTGATTTATACCAGATTGACTAGGTGACTCGGAAGGCGCCAAGTTCCGATGGAGCGAGGCTTGCGAGAAGGGTTTCGATTCTTTGAAGGAAAGGTTGACTACAACTCCGGTTCTTACTCTTCACGAGGGTTAGGCGGTGCGTGATCTATTGTGATGCCTCGGGTATCGGGTTAGGGTGTGTTTTGATGCGTACGATAAGGTTATAGCCTATGCTTCCGGCGATTCTGAGCATGAGAGGAATTACCTACGCGACTTAGAGTTGGCGCGATTATTCATGCCTTGAAGATTTGGAGATATTATTTGTATGAGGTTCGTGGAAATTTATCTGGACCACAGAGCCTCGATATATCTTCGAGCGGAGAGGCTGAACTTGCGACAAAGGCGGTGGTTAGAGTTCTTTGAAAGATTATGATATTGATATTACATACCATCGGAAAGGCAGCGTAGTTCTTGATGCCTTAGTCGTAGATCGATGGGGAGCTGTCGGAGTACAGCCGGAGGCGGGACATGGTCGTCGAGATCCACCGGTAGCGAGCCTTGGGGTTCGATTTGTCGATCTGCGATGATAGTGGGTGCGGGTTCGTGAAGTTGTCGAGTCTTCCATCATTGATGAGGTGAAGAAGCGGCGATTTGAACCGATGTTAATCTGATATCGTGATGCGACTCTTGGGAGAGAAGAAGTCTATTCGAGTGGCGCGATGGGGTGCTAAGATTTGAGGGCGGTTGTGTGTTCCGATGTGGCGAGGCCGTCGGCGAATATTAGGGAGCGCTGCGGTGCTCGTTATTCTATTCATCAGAAGTCGACAAGATGTACCATGACCTCGGATGTTTGTATTGGTGAGATAGTGCGAAGAGGGCGTGGCGAGTTTTGTTGCGATGTCTAATTGCCCGGCGAGTCAGTCGAGCACGAGGCCCGGATGGATTATTGCGAGCTATTGATTCCAACATGGAAGTGGAGGTGATCAACATGGACTTTGTTACGGGGTTACCTCGTACTCGGAGGAAATGCGACTCCATTTGGGTTATTGTTGTGGTGTGAAATCAGCCCATTTCCTTCGATCGGGGCGATGTTTTGGTGAGGACTATGCAGTTATACATCGAGAGAGATTGTGAGGTGTGCGCGGTGTCTCGGTGTCGATTATATCGATAGAGCCCGATTTAAGGCTAACCGGAGGTCTTTCGGAAGGATTAGGGACCAGTGAGTCTCGATACAACATTTCATCCTCGGTAGCGGCGGCGGGCGTACTATCGGACACGAGGATATCTTTGCGAGTGTGTGATTGATTTGAGGTAGTGGGAGGATCATTTGCCTCTTGTAGAATTTGCTTATAACACGACTACCATTCCGGTATCTGAGATGGCGCCATCTGAGGCTTTATATGGCGGAAATGCAGTCGCCGATTGGTTGGTTCGGCGTGTGCGAGTCTGATTAGTTGGCCCGGACTTGGTTCGTGGTGTGGATAAGGTGAAGCTTATCGGGAGGCGATAGCGACTCGAGTCGGCGAGAAGTCATATGCGGATAATGGCGTCGGCATTTGGAGTTTCGGGTAGGCGATTGGGTCTTCTTGAAGGTGTCACCCATGAAGGTGTGATGAGATTCGGTAGAAGAAACTCATCCCAAGGTACATTAGGCCTACCGGATCGTCAGTAAGTGGGCAAGGTTGCCTATGAGTTGGATCTGCCATCGAGTTAGGCGGTACATCCGGTCTTCCATGTTTCTATGTTGCGGAAGTGTATCGGAGATCGGCGAGTTTTCCACTGCTAGTGAGGTCGGTGTGAGAGGGTTGTCGTATGAGGAGAGTCCCATGCGCGATACTCGATCGCCGGTCGGTATGCGGACCGAGATGTAACTTCGTCAAAGTCTTTGTCACGACCGTTAGGGGCCGTGGTGCCTTACCGGGCACCAGTAGTCATCATCGAGAAAATCAGCGGAATATAAAACAAGACATGAAATAATTGTAAATGATACCAGTTTACGAGAAAAGGGTTGCCTTTCGGCATATATACATAAACCAAGGTTTGCGATTACATCCCAATGTACAACATGACTACTGAGACCTCTGAAATAAACAACTATGGCGGGACGGGCCGCCCATACCTGGCACAAAAATATCTACAACGGGAGATCATACCCAAAGTAGAGCCTCGGAGAAGATGGAGCTCTAACACAGAAGCAAGAGATCACAGGATGTGGATCTAGCACACCTTGCCACCTGCGGCATGAGCGGCCCGAAGGAGTCGATACAACGGTACTAAGTATATGAAGCGTAAAGTACTTAAATGAAAACATATCATTTTAAAATCAGTTTTGCAAGTATGTATGAAACAACGAGGAACGCACATAGTGCCACATCATAAACAAGAGCAATAGGTAAGCGTAGCGAGTCTTTTCTAGAGTGCGAATGATCGAGCGGGGCCAATTGCGTGGTATCACCATGCAAGCCTAATCACGGACTCCGTAGTCGCATAGGCCACTCATATAGGCGCGTAGGGTATGTAACCGCATCGGTGCTACTCCTCGGCGTCGTCTGGACTCGTAGTCGCGTGGCCCACATAGACCGCGTGAGTATAACCCACATCACTAACACGGAACTCCGTAGCTCGCGTAGGTCCCTGGACCCGCGTAGGTATTCTCGAATCATGGTCCCGGACGCTGAGTCTACCAGCGTCGGAGGCGACAACCCCGGTAATATGTCAAGAGGTGAGTGATATTATACTAACATAACAGCTTATCATTAAACAACATAAGCCTGACAAGAAAACTCTCTTATACAAGCGTTACAAGAAACAACACACATAGCATCATATCATGTCTACATATCAAACCATCTTATTATTCTTTTCACAAATCAATATAAGTGCATTATAAACACATAGGCAAATGTTTCTTTTATCATGCTTAAGTGGTTATACCTAACTTCCCATAAAGCTAGTATAACTCTTAAACACATTTTAAAACCAATTTGTTCTCTTGTTTAAAAATGATTCAATATTCTTTTGAAATGCTTTGAGATCCTTATTATTTAGGCTTAAGTCATGAAGACATTGCGTAAGTATTGTCGAGCTTAAGTCAAAAGACATTGCCGTAGTTATTATTCGATTAACACGTATCGTCTCAGTACTACATATATATTTAAAATATCATGCTTTAGGAAGAATCACATACCTTCCGTGAAAACCACTGCCAGTTGAATATGTGTGTGAAGAATCAACCTATAATAGTCGGACACGTCTATCAACGTCTGAACTACTTTATGTGATTCTAAGCGGAGGGTTCTATATCTACGGAAAATTGGGCGGACACCCTGCGGTGAGCTACTCGAGTCTCTTTGTGAAAGCAGATCACATGTAAGTACAATTTGATTATTCTTCTTTTAAACCGCCTTCTTTGTGATACTTGATTCAATTCTATTATGTGATATTCTTCTAAGTATTTAATACTTATTCTTATACTACTACGATATGTATTCTCTAATTCAAAGAGGTTAGGATTATTTACCTCGGTAAGCCCAATAATATCCTAGATAAAAGTCGCGCTGAGCGAGTTTAGCTCTGGGTTGTGCGCTCGGTAGCTCGAAACCTTAGAAGTTCTTGTGACTTCTACTAAGGACTAAGGGATTTGGGCTAGGGTATTTTGGGCATTATAACAATACTAGAAGGCAACTTTTCTACCAAGGGAGGGTAGATTTCGGCTGGGCTGGGGAGGGTTGCCTCGGCGAGCTCACTCGAAGGGGTGTTGGACAAAGAGGCTACAAGGGAGAGGAAGGATTTTCAAGACTTGGAATGGAATTTGTGGATGAAGAACTCTTCATCTTAAGGGGTATTTATAGGTCAAGCCATGGCCAACCAAGGGTCAAGATGATGCCAAGTGCAAGGAAAGTGTAGGGTGAAGATTTGGCAAGTGTACATTACATCTACTACACACAAATATCCTACCTCCTTGACTTGTGCAAAGGCACAAAAAGCGTGCCATCTAGTCAATTCGTCAATGGGCGATTCAAGTCCAATTGGAGGGTGACAAGTGTAAGCCTCGGTTGATCAAAATGTTTCGTCTCTCCGGGCGTGGAAGCGTTTAGTCGGAAAGCGATTCTTTTAGCGAGTTGTGCACAATTTTGAACTTGGCTAACTTTGGGCTAAACTTTAAATGCGTCGCCTCGCGTACATACTCAGAAATCACGGTATAACATTCTCCTCGCCGAAACATTCGTCGAATGTTCCTTCCCAAGAGATAACGGTAGGTTCTTCATAACTTAAGCGGTTTGCAAATGCCACACACGGCCTGAAAACAACACTTAGGCATAAGCGATAATGAAAATTTACAAGTATGAAAGTGAATTACGGAGGTGTGGGAATAGGTGAGGATACTTACGCCTCGTGTCCTCGCCGACTTCCCGCGTCATCTCTCTCGAGCTCGTTCGCCACAAGACTTTGTGGAAGCCACGTCGGTCGCGGATGCCTAACGGCGATCGACTATCGCTATGGGAATCTCCTCATACGATAACCTCGGTCACTGGACATCGTCAATCGGGTGTACCACTAGATGGATCCGATCATCTCGCCGGCGTAAACGTGAAACACCGGATATCGCCTCGGATCGGACGGCAGATCGGCTCGTAGGCAACCGCCTACCACTGCGGACGATCGATAGGGCCCAATGTACCTTGGTGAGTTTCCCCACTTCCCGAATCTCATCACACCGCCATGGGTGACACGCTAGGAAAACCCAATCATGAACCTCGAACTCCGGATCTGCGGCGATGATGCGTCGACTTATCGACTCGGTATCGATAGTCGCTCTCGGATAAACTTCACCTTATCGGCACTGCTGCACCAAAATCTGGTCCTACTAGCTGCACCTCGCCCACATCGAACCAACTTTATGGCGATCTGCACTTCCTCCCATACAAGGCCTCATGGCGTCGTCGAATCTTGAGTGGTAGCTATTGTTGTCTGCGAACTCAACTAGAGGCAAATGATCCTCGGCTACCGAAGTCGATAACACGGGCTCGCGACATATCCGAAGTGCGGATAGTGCGCTCGGCTGTCGATCATGCGTGGATGGAATGCGTGCTCGGGCTCACTGCGTCCCTAAACCTCTGCGGAAAGACCTCGAGTTAGCGTGGCGGGCTCCTGCATGCGATATGATCGAAATAGGGACTCCATGCGATCGGCGATCTCTCGGATGTAAAGTCGGCATAATCCTCGGCCGAAAAGTCGTCACGGCGGGAAGAAAGTGGGCTGATTTAGTCGACTGTCGGCGATAACCCATATAGAATCATGTCTCCTGCGAGTGCGAGGTAATCACGTGATGAAGTCCGTTGATCACCTCCCACTTCGGTCGGGATCTCTATTATGCGTAACAAACCACGGTCTACGGTGCTCTACCTTTACTGCGACAACACGGGCGAGCTACGAACTCTGCAGCGTCCTCTTGACCATCCCACCAATACACGGATCTAAGGTCGTAGTACATCTTGATCGACCGGATGGATGAAGTGTAGCATTGTGTGCTTCCCGAGAACCTGCTGGAAGTCACGAAATCTGGAACACACAATCTGCCCTCGAACCTTAGCACCCAGTGGTGCTACCTCAGGACCGCTTGCCTGCGAAGAGGCGTATCGCGATAGCGTGTCGAGCTGGATCCTCAAAGCAATGTTGCCTCTTCACCTCGCCGGCGATGGAAGACTGGAAACCTCACGAACTCGAACCCAGCTGCTATCGAGAATCAATCAAGCGGACACGAGGCTCTGGCGATGCAAATAACGAACCGTCCTCCTCTCTGCTGCACATCGATAGGCTCCCGTCGACCTACGACTAAGAGCATACGCCTGACATTGGCTTTCCCGGGTGATACGGGATATCAACATCGTAATCCTTAAGCGACTCTAACCACCGTCTGCCGTAAGTTCGGCTCCTGCAGTGAAGATATCTTTGGAGCTCTTGTGATGTAAAAATATCCACGTGAACCCATACAAATAGTGCCTCGGATCTTGGCGTGAATCACACCGACTCAAATCATGGGTGGGGTAGTTCTCTCGTGTTTCTTCATTGTCGGGATGCATATGCTATAACCTTGCCATGCTGCGTCAACACATCCCAACCACTGTGACCGAACTGGGCGTGGTAGTGCCTTACCGGGCACCTAGTGATCTGACATCGAGAAAATCAGCGGAACATAAAGCATAAATATGAAACAAGAGACATGATAAATAAAAGCAAATAGGCCAACCAAAGCGGTTGCCTTCCAACATATATATATACATTTGAGCGATTACAATCCTTACACCTTGCGGCGGTCTTCTGAACCTCTAAGATTTATACAACAACTATGACGGGCGAGGGCCGCCGTACCACGAGCGTGCAAGAACTTACGGACTCGGGTAACATTCCAAAGATAAGCCTCAGGCGGAGCGGGCTTCCCAAACGCGGAATGAGATCTAACGAGGATCGGCGGTAGATGTACTTACTGCGGCGTGAGCGGCCGAAGAAGTCGATACAAGTACCAGTATGTGAAAGCGTAAAATACGTAAATGAAATCATAATAGTCTATAAAAGCGAGAGCGGATATGATAGCAAACTACGATGTACACATACTGATTATATCAATTCGATTCGGTCTCACGCCATGACATCAATCTGCGTGGGTACGCCCGCGCCATCACGGCGATGCTTGATATGATAACAACAAGATAGCAATCAAATGGAAGCATACGTGCGCTACGCATCGTGTCGGTATGTCAAGGAACAAATAAGACAACATTCCAAATGGAAGCATGCGTGCGCTGGCGTCGTGTCGATGAGTCGAAGGAAACGATAAGGCGTTCCAAATGGAAGCATGCGTCGCGCTACGCATCGTGTCGGTATGTCAAGGGAAACAATAAGACAACAAGGTGTAATCAAAGTGGAAGCATGCGTGCGCTACGCGTCGTGTCGGTATGTCGGCGATTAACAAAAGTAACACTATCAGCGAGGCGTGCGGTGGAATTTATCGTCAGGTCCGCACGCCAAGTAAGTTCTCAACAAGTCAACCGACCTCCATCGAGAGCGGTAGTATAGAAACACAATTCTTGCACAACAAAGGCTATCACAACAAGCATAGGCAAGTTTTACAACAACAAGCATGGCAAGTTTCACAACAACAAGCATAGGCAAGATTATACACAACTCGAAGTACTTTCATTTTATGCCCAAGTCGGGTTTTAACCTAAAGTACTACGTCGTTAAATTCCTTTTAAAGAGATCTAAAAGTCACGATACGTAGTATAAAAAATAGAGTGACTTATATCTTTTAAGTAACCCAAAACAACTTCCATACTTTCCTTTTTAAAACCAAATTAAAAACGTACCTTACCTTTTTGACCAAAACACTTCTCTTTTTAAAGTCAAGTTACCACATTAAAACCAATGATAAAACCTTTCTTTTGTTTTCATAAGGTCGTTATAACCAACTTCCCATAAAGTGTTATAACACCTTATGTTTCGCCATTTAAGATAACACAATGTCTTTCTTTTCCTAAAGTCGGTTGCCTAATTTGATTACACAAGTCTCTTTTTGAAAAGTTTCATAGTTCAATGCCTTAATCTCTTTTAAAACAATTGAGTAACATATGCCATGGCGAGTAGTTATTCTTGTTCATAATCAATCTTATTAAGCGACCGTGATCTAGAAAATGTAATATCATTTTGTCTCATCTTAGCCAACCATGCGGATGGAGGTTCTCTGGTTTTAATAATACTTAATTATTCAATACATTTTCCTTTACTACTTATGCGGTGGTTTGTCGATACACATTCGATTTCGAATCGGTAAAACATTATTGCTTTCAAAAAACCAAGTACTCATTACTCATGAATGAGGTTTCACTGACATCCATATTAAGTCAAGTCTCTTATCTTTTAAGAATAAGTCTCTTAACTTCTAAACCATTAAACCATTCTTTTTATCTCTTAAGGCGTTACACCTAATTTCTCATAGTGGTATAACTCTTATGTTTTCAAACCAAGTATACACTTCTTTCAAAAAGGTTTCTTAATTTTTAGAATACTTGAGGTTCTTTATTATCACACGTCGATCGGTTATAAGTCAAATCGGTTATCTTTTAAAAGAAACCACAAAGCATTTCTCACTTACATTGTTATAACCAACTTCCCATAAAGCCGTTATAACACTTTATGTTTAAAAACAATCAAATACATTTAACACGTATGCGTCTCAGTACTACATAGTTATACATATCATGCTAGACGGATAAGAAGAGGTTCACATACCTCGCGACGATTATCGACTAATAGCAAGCGCTCCAGTACCTCAAGCGTCCATCACTCTCATCAGCGATCACTCCACACGTAGTACTACAACTATAGAGGCCCTGAAAGCGCTATTAATATCTTTAGATCGGCGTAGAATATTACAGAAAATTCGACACTCTCACACATGGCGTAAATCTCCTCTCTATCGGTAGCTGCCAAGCCAGCGGGGTTAACGTCTAACGGGCGTGTACAATTCTACTACACAGAATGCTACATAGTCTCTGTAATGATCTATGTAATTCTGATTCGATTCTTTTTAAAATTGGGCTTAAATCGCAAGACATTCTGTAAGTATTATTGAGCTTAAGTCAAAGACATTGCACAACTAAGTTCGATTCTATATAGTATACTTAACTATATACTCCTGATGTAATTTCCAATTACAAAGAAGGTCAAAAATGTTTACCTCGATAAGCCCAAAATTATCAGAGTTTATATGTCGATCTGAGCAAGCTTAGCTCACCTCAGAGTGCTCCATTAGCTCCAAACAACCTAAAGTTCTACGCAACCTACTTAACACTTCAATGACTATGAAGGTTTTCCTTAGGGTTTTGATTTTGTGGCTAAAGGAAAGTATATTAGTATTTACGGGCTTTACGTATAGAGGTAACTTTTGGAAAGTATTACTAGGTATTTGGGCTAAAGTATTTGGGCATTATAACAATACTAGGAGAGTATTTCTATACCACAAAGGGGTATTATCGAAAACAACTAGGCTAGGGGTACCCAGCTAGAACACTACAAGGGGAGGAGCTTTCGACCAGGGCCTTTCTCAAGGGGAGGTTTGGGCGATTTTAACTCATGAGGAGAGATTTCAAGACTTGGAAAATGATTTTGGATGAAGAAAGTTCATCAACTAAGGGTATTTATAGGTCAAGCAAAGGCCAACCAATGGCGAATCAAGCCAAGTGTTAGGCAAGTGTAGGGCTAGGATTAAGCCATGTGCACCTTATCCATCTACCACGCAGCTTGCAAAATATCCTACCAACTCTTGACCCTTTCGTCGATCCATAAAAACGTGCTCCAATTAGAGGGTGACAAGTGTGCCCTCTCATTGATCAAAATGTTTCGTCTCTCGGAAAAATCCATAAAAATTTTAAATGACATAGCGGAATTTTCCTACGAAAGTCGTGAAACGTTTAGTCAGCGACTCCTTTTGGTAGTTATGCACAAAATCGAACCTATGCCTGCTAAGGCTCAAATTGTATCGTGCCCTCGCGTACATACTCACGGAAATATGGGGTATAACATTCTCCCCTCGAGAAACATTAATCGAATGTTCCTTCCAACGAGATAACGAAAGTTCCTTCTAACAAGTTATCAACGCCACTTTGCCGCGTAATAACACGTTCTTCCTCTTACTCGTCGTGCCGCTTCGAACACTTGAACTCTTCTAGTCTCATTACCACTTGATCATCGCTTTCCCAAAACTTTGGAGTCACCACCTCAAACTTGGTCATCTTACTAGCTTGATCTTAAGGCCATTCCGGCCTTCGATCTGCCGGTCGAACATATCCATGAACTTATCGATGGTTATCTAATCATGGGCCTAGCGCCTCGTGACCCTACCACGGCGGGACCGCGAGGCTGACCCGGCTTTGAAACGGCCACGGGTTGGCCTCACATGGCTGACCCGACCGACTTACGCATCACGCTCTTGTTCCGTCCGGAACAATCTTACCTCTACAGTCGCAAAGCTACCACTTCCATTTCACCTTGCGAGGACTTATCACCAATACATTCTAGGCATAAAATGCACTCAAACAAGGATCACTTGCAAAAACTTGTACTCAAGACGGCCTTACATCTAAGGTCTCAGCTGTAATATTCTAAGGTTCATCATTTTCTCACCCCAGCTTACCCTTTTCACTAAGCATGTTTCTAAATCACATTTTAGCAAAAGCTATCCGAACATAACACTTAACACATTATCATAACATACAAAACTCTAGATGGTTAAGGATATACAGAAGTAGGCGGTTCAAGGACCGCTAAGCTAGGAACTTCCGCGACCTCTACCGTGGCCCATGTATGAACATCTGCTTGCCGTGGAAGGTGAAGAACCATCGATCTCGTAGTGTGCTATCCTACGATGCTACCACAGTCGGACAGTTTCTCCCAAAATGGCCTGTCGCATGTAAAACAAACTCCCGGACTAGCGACACTCACATTGTGGAGTCTACCATGTCCTGATGAGGTAGGGTGGCTTGGTGGCTAACTTGCTCTCTCGAAAATCTGAACCCTTGGAGCCACGGACACTCAATACTCTGGATGCTCTGAAGATTGTGGAGGACCACTCTGTCTTTGGCGGAGCGCATAACTAGTCTGCTTTGAGGCGGTCCGCCTCGAAAGTCACCAAGGACCTGTTTGTACGGCCTCTTCTGCGACCTTGGTCATTCCGTCATTTCTCCGCTCCTCGCCTCCAGTGCATAAGCTGCATGGGCAATGTCCATGCGGTGAAGAGCTACACCCGAACAACTCTGCTAGGTGTCGTGAGCCATAACATATCGGTGCACTCGATCCTCCATACTAGCTACTAATGCGAGGGCGTCACCGGGCGATGAGTCGAACTCCACATTGTACTCGAACCGTCGCGTTCTGCGCAACACCAAAAATCTGCCGGCGAGTCCTCCTCATGCGGGCAAGAAGTGTGCAAGAAAGGCCTCGAGAACTCGTCCCATAAAGTGGAAGTGCATGCTCTCCACGGGGCGGCTCGCGAATCAAACGATCATTGCGGTATCACGCGGCGATCTGAACCTAGGACCAGACTCGGTCTCGATGCCTTGATCACTCTCATGATCGTGTAGCTGCCGGATGAACTCTGCGGATCATCCTCCCCCTCGACCCATAAAACTGCGGAGGTTACACCTCGAGAAAATCCGTAGTCCCAAAATGCGCTCGGGGTGAACTACGGTGCTCTTGGGATGGGCTGCTGCGTCTAGCTTATCCTCAAGTCGCCACACGGCCGTTAAGCTGGCCATCTCGCGTAACCCGTCTCTCTGCCCGACTGTAGGACGGAGGCTCAGTCTTGTGGTCTCTGTAGAGAAGCTGCATTGCTACTCGTATCTCCTGCTGCCTTGCCGCCAGGCCGGGTTGCCTTGCGGAGGCATAGCGTAAAAGCGAGATCGTCGGAGGGTCCAACTTACAACACGGCTCTAAGGCACAATCTCGGAATGAGAAGAATGAAACCAATCCTAAATGTCCTATAGCCTCACGATTATAGATGTGGTGCACAACCACCGATAATCAAGACTACTAGGCGCGATGCGTAGACACTTTCGAGGATTAAGCGCTCGATACCACTTTGTCACCCAACCGGGGCGTGGTAGTGTCTTACCGGGCACCTGGTGATACAACATCGAGAGAAAATCAGCGGAACATAAAGCATAAATATGAAACAAGAGACATGATAAATAAAAGCAAATAGGCGACCAGCGGTTGCCTTCAACATATATATATACATTTGAAGCAGTTACAATCCTTACACCTTGGCGATTGCTACAGACCTCTAAGATTTATACACAACTATGACGGACAGGCCCGCCATACCCTGAGCGTCAAGAACTTACGGACTGGGTAACATACCAAAGATAAGCCTCCGAGGAGCAGCTTCCCAAACGCTGGAATGAGATCCTAAACGCGGGATCAAGCGGATCACTCCACGTAGTACTACAACCTATAGAGGCCTGGCGCCTATTAATATCTTTAGATCCCGACGTGAATATTCTCTGAGAAAATTCGTACACCTCTCCCATGAGCGTAAATCTCCTCCTATCAGTAGGCTACCAAGCCAACCGGGGGTTAACACGTCTAACCGGACGTGTACAATTCTACTACGATAATGCTACACAAGTCTCACATACACGTCTATGTAATTACGATTCAGATTCTCTTTTTTAAAATTGGCTTAAGTCGCAAGACATTACGTAAGTATTAATCGAGCTTAAGTCAAAAGACATTGCCGCACAACTAAGTTGATTCTATATATAGTATACTTAACTAGATACTCCTACAACATGTAATTTCCAATTACAACAGAAGGTCAAAAATGTTTACCTCGATAAGCCCAAAATTATCCGAGTTTATATGTCGATCCTGAGCAAGGCTTAGCTCCTACTCCGAGTGCTCCACTCGCTCCAAACAACCTTAGAAGTTCTACAACTTCTACTTAACTTCAATGACTATGAAGGTTTTCCTTAGGGTTTCGATTTTGTGGCTAAAGGAAAGTATATTAGTATTTGGCTTTACGTATAGAGGTAACTTTTGGAAAGTATTACTAGGTATTTGGGCTAAAGTATTTGGGCATTATAACAATACTAGGAGAGTATTTCTATACCACAAAAGGGGTATTATCTGAAAACAACTAGGCTAGGGGTACCATGCCAGAACACTACAAAGGAGGGAGCTTTCCAAGGGCCTTTCTCAGGGAGAGGTTTGGACGATTTTAACTCACAATGGGGAGAGATTTCAAGACTTGGAAAATGATTTTGGATGAAGAAAGTTCATCAACTAAGTATTTATAGGTCAAGCAAAGGCCAACCAATGGCCAAGATCAAGCCAAGTGTTAGGCAAGTGTAGGGCTAGGATTAAGCCATGTGCACCTTATCCATCTACCACACAACTTGCACAAAATATCCTACCAACTCCCTTGACCTTTCGTCAATCAGCAAAAGCGTGCTCCAATTAGAGGGTGACAAGTGTCGCCTCTCATTGGTCCAAAATGTTTCGTCTCTCGGAAAATCCGCAAAAATTTTAAATGACATAGCCGGAATTTTCCTCGAGCTGTGAAGCGTTTCGGCCGAAAAACGACTCCTTTTGGTAGTTATGCACAAAATCGAACCTATGCCTACTTTAAGGCTCAAATTGTATCGTGCGCCCTCACGTACATACTGCGGAAATACGGTATAACAAACCCGATGCACAGCATCACTATACGACATAACCGTGGACCTGCGGAAGAGTAAGAAGCGAGGCGGTCGTCGATCTCTTTCGGCTGGAAACCACGCTCTAAGCATCGATCCACGAAACTTGGCCTTACAGTCAGCCTAGTCAATGGTGCGAAGATAAGCAAACTTCTCCACGAACGCGATAATATATCTGCAGGCCGAAAATTGCGAACCTCGCCGGAGTAGTAGGTCTAGGCCAAGTCATTGCCTCGATCTTGCTGTATCCACTCGAATGCCATCAACCCGACAATATGTCCAGAAAAGCCACGAAGTCAACAAACTCACATTTGGAAAACTTGGCGTCTAGCTGCAGTCTGGAGAAGCTGTCGGCCAGTCCTCAAATGCTCGCGTGCTCTGCTCTGGCGAGAATAAACCAAGATATCATCAATGAACACTATCACAAGCGTGTCAAAATGGTTTGAACACTCGGTTCATCAAATCCATGAATACGCGGAGCATTGGTCAACCAAAAGACATGACCACGAACTCATAATGCACATGCAGGGTCGAATGCGATCTAGGGACATCCACCTCTCGACTGCACTTGATGATAGCGATCGCGGATCAATCTTGGAGAAACATCTCGCACCTCTGGTCGAACAAATCATCAATCACAGGAAGGGTATCTGTTCTTAATGGTCACCTTGTTGCACATGTAATCAACACATGCATGCGGCGTCCGTCCTTCTTCTTGCGAACAATACCGGCGCTCCCGGGGAGAAACACTAGGCCGATGAAGCCGCTTCTCCGGCCAAATCCCTAAGTGATCCTTGACTCTCTCAACTCGGCGGTGCCGTTACGTATGTGCGGAATGGAAATAGGCGAGTGTCCGCAATATGTCTATACAAAACTCAATCTCCATCTCGGGAGGATACGGGAGGTCGTCAGGAAACACGTGCGGGAACTCTCGACCACTGGGCCCACGGAAAATCTGGTCTGCGGCTTGATATCAAACACGAACGAGATGGTAGATATACCCTGCACCATCTTCCCAGCCTTGGTAGGAAATAAACCTACCACCGGCGATCGTGCTCCTCCCACTCAACAACCGGCTCCTCGAAAGCTGGAACCGTACTACTCTCTGCGGTCTACATTGGCGTAGCAGAAGCTAGCCAATCCATCCCCATGATCACGTCGAAGTCAATCATCTCTAACTCTATCAAGTCGTCAGGTCGACGGTGTAAATGAATCACGGGACAAGCTCTATATACGCCGAGCTACCACCGAATCACCCATTTGGCGTAGCTACCTCGAAAGGGTCTATGGATTTGAGCTCTATCCACTATCCTACTAGCAACAAGGGAGATATATGGGGCGAGTAGAACCGGATCTATCAAAGCATACATCAAACCCGGCGATAAAGTACTGGCGACATCGGTGAGGCCTCACGATCTGTCGGTGGACAAAGCATAAATGCGGTTACGAGGACCGCTAGAAGTGGACCGACACGACCTGCGCGCGACCTGCTGACCCGCGAGTACCGCCGCCGGGCGAGTAAGCTGTAGGAGATGATGAAGCGGCAGCGAACACGAAGGTGAGCCCTACCACCAATGCCCCGGTCGGGACGGTCCTCGCAAAGTGACCTGGCCACAAGCGTAACAAGCTCCCAAAGCGGTACCACACTTCGTAATGGGATCTACCGCGTCGGCCACACTGGGGTGGTCCGTCGGCGATACCTCTGCTACTCGGGCGTCGAAGCCACGAGGCCTGATACGCCCTCGAATTCTCTGGGTCTTGAGGGCGGTGCGAGTGCTCTGGTGGTGTGGTGCAAATCTAGATTCTTCTTGAGGCCGCCCACAATAGCCACGAAGACCCTCCCGTCCCGCCTCTTACTGTCTGCATCGGCTCGTCGGCTCTGCGCTCGCCGCGTCGAGCATGAGCTGCGTGCGGGTAATGTCCATACCGGCTAAGAAACACCCGCGCATGACTCGGCCATATAATCATCTAGCCGGTGGCGTGGCGGTGCACCTATCCTCCATATCTGCTGCAATGGCTTTGGGACATATCGAGCGATAAATCAAACTCGACATTGTACTCCCACGGCGGTCGTCCTCTGCGCCTCAGCGATAACAATCTATCGACCGCGCCCTCCTCATCTGTGGAGGCAAGAAGTGAGTGAGGAAAGCCTCGAGAACTCATCCCAGTAGTGGGGCCAGCGTGCTCTCCGGGATAACTCCCATGAATCAAACCAATCGACTGCGGTATCACGCAGCCTATGTGAACCAAAGATCACGGACTCGGTCTCCGACGCCCTGATCACTCTCAAAATCCTCTGTAGCTGACGGATGAACTCCTGCGGATCATCCTCCGGCCTCGACCCGTAAAACTCTGGCGGGCTCTGACTCGAAGTCTCGTAGCCTCAAACTCTACGCCTCGGGTGAACCACGGGTACTCTGGGGTGGGGAAGCTGCCGCATCGGCTGTCGCTCGTATGCGCCGCGATCTGGCGATGGCGGGCCATCTCTCTGTAACCCATCTCATCTGCTCCAGGCTGTGGGACTGGAGGTGTAGGTACTGTAGTCTCTGCTGGGACTGGTGGCGTCGTAGAACTCGCCGTCTGCGGTATAGGCGGGCCGAGCCCTCGTGACTCTCGGTGCCATACTAGCGGCTCCTCGCTGCGCCGCCCAGGCGGGTTGCCTTACGTGGAGGCATAAGCTATTCTGAGAAAAAGGGATACGTTAGAAGGGTCCGACTTATAACACAGCTCTAAGGCACGATCTCAGAATGAAAAGAATGGAAACCAATCCTAAATATCCTATAGCCTCCTGATTATTGGTGTGGTGCGCAACACACCGATAATCAAGAACTACTAGATACGATGCATGAGACACTTTCAGAGATTAATCGCTCACGATACCACTTTTGTCACGACTCCGTTCGGGGCAGTGGTAGTGCCTTACCCGCACCAGTAGTCATACATCGAGAAAATCAGTGGAATATAAAACAAGACATGAAATAATTGTAAATGATACGCTTTACGAGAAAAGGGTTGCCTTTAGGCATATATACATAAACCAAGGTTTGCGATTACATCCCAGCTGCAACATGACTACAAACCTCTAAGGAAATAAACAACTATGGCGGGACGGGGCCGCCATACCACTGTACAAAACTATCTCTGACGGGAGATCATACCCAAAGTAGAGCCTCGGAGAAGATGGAGCTCACGACGCGACGCAAGAGATCCTAAGGATGTGGATCTAGCACCTGCTTGCCCTTACCTGCGGCATGAACGCATCCCCCCGAAGGAGGTCAGTACAACAGGTACTAAGTATATGAAACTGTAAAGTACTTAAATGAAAACATATCATTTTAAAATCAGTTTTGCAAGTATGTATGAAACAACCAAGGTAACCGCACATAGTGCCACATCATAAACAAGAGCAACAATAGGTAAACTGTAACAGGTCTTTTCTAGGCTGCGAATGATCGAAGCAGGGCCAATTGCCCGTAGTATCACCATGCAAGCCTAATCTTGGACTCCCGTAGTCCGCATAGGCCACTCATATAGGCCCGCATAGGGTATGTAACCCCGCATCGAGGGTAGCTACTCCTCGGCATCATCCTGGACTCGTAGTCCGCATGGCCACATAGACCGCATGAGGTATAACCCCACATCACTATCCTGGAACTCCCGTAGCTCCGCATAGGTCCCCTGGACCCGCATGAGGTATTCTCGAATCATGGTCCCAGACCGCCTGAGTCTACCCCGCATCGGAGGGCAGCTTAACCCCCGGTAATATGTCAAGAGGTGAGTGATATTATACTAACATAACAGTTTATCATTAAACAACATAAGCACAACAAGAAAACTCTCTTATACAAACGTTACAAGACACTAACACACATAGCATCATATCATGTCTACATATCAAACCATCTTATTATTCTTTTCACAAATCAATATAAGTCTGTTATAAACACATAGGCAAACTGTTTCTTTTATCATGCTTAAGTGGTTATACCTAACTTCCCATAAAGCTAGTATAACTCTTAAGCTTCTGTTTTAAAAACCAATTTGTTCTCTTCTGTTTAAAAATGATTCAGTATTCTTTTGAAATGCTTTCAGATCCTTATTATTTAGGCTTAAGTCGCAAGACATTGCCGTAAGTATTATTCAGGCTTAAGTCAAAAGACATTGTCGTAGTTATTATTCAGTTAACACATGTACGTCTACCGTACTACATATATATTTAAAATATCATGCTTTAGGAAGAATCACATACCTTCTCGGCGAAAACCACCTGCCAAGTTGAATATGTCGCGCGCAGAGAATCAACCTATAATAGTCAGACACGTCTATCAACGTCTAGACTACTTTGTAAATAGTTCTAAGCAGAGGGTTCTATATTCTACGGAAAATTGGGCAGCACTTCCCTACCCGGTGAGCTACTCAAGTCTACTGTGAAAACAGTCCTATGTAAGTACAATTTGATTATTCTTCTTTTAAACCCTTCTACTGTGATAACAGTTCAATTCTATTATGTGATATTCTTCTAAGTATTTAATACTTATTCTTATACTACTACAGTATGTATTCTCTAATTCAAAAGAGGGTTAGGATTATTTACCTCGGTAAGCCCAATAATATCCTAGATAAAAGTCGCGCCTGAGCAAGGTTTAGCTCTAGGTTGTATGCGCTCAGTGGCTCGAAACCTTAGAAGTTCTTCACAACTTCTACTAAGGACTAAGGGATTTGTGCTAGGGTATTTGGGCATTATAACAATACTAGAAGGCAACTTTTCTACCAAGGGAGGGGGGGTAGATTTCGGCTAGGCTGGGGAGGGTTGCCTCGGCCAAGCTCACTCAAAGGGGGTGTTGAATGAAAGAGGCTACAAGGAGAGGAAGGATTTTCAAGACTTGGAATGGAATTTGTGGATGAAGAACTCTTCATCTTAAGGGTATTTATAGGTCAAGCCAGCCAACCAAGGGTCAAGATGATTCCAAGTGCAAGGCGAGTGTAGGGTGAAGATTTAGGCAAGTGTCCATTCTATCTACTACACACAAATATCCTACCAACTCCTTGACTTGTGCAAAGGCACAAGCGTGCCATACTAGTCCAATTCGTCAATGGGCGATTCAAGTCCATCAATTGGAGGTGACAAGTGTCGCCTCCGTTGATCCAAAATGTTTCGTCTCTCGGAAAAATCCGCCAAAAATTAGAAATGACATAGCGGAATTTTCCCTACGGAGCTAATGAAGCGTTTCGTCGGAAAACGATTCTTTTAGCGAGTTGTGCACAATTTTCGAACTTGGCCTAACTTTAAGGCTAAACTTTCGTACGTACGCCCTCACGTACATACTCCGGAAATACGGGGTATAACAGTCTTGTGGAGGAATGATAACCGAGAGGAGATGACTTGGGAAGCGGAAGAGGACATGTTGAGGAAGTATCACCACTTATTCCCTATACCTTCAGGTAATTCATCTTCCCTTACTTGTCAAGTTTTAATTGAAGTATTCTTTTGCTTAAATATTTTTATGTGGCCATGTGTGGCATTATTGGTATGTCGGGATTGTGAAAGGATACTATGTCGCTAATTATAAGTTTGACTCCGAAAGAATATTCGGGGACGAATGTTTCTAAGGGGGAAGAATGTTACACCCCGTATTTTTTTTCAGGACATGTTTTAAGAACGTACGTAAGAACTCACAAATGTTAAGATTTGTGACTTGTAAAAATTTATCGGAATTATGAAGTTGTCGGAAAACGTATTATTATGACGAATTGGAGGGCGACACGTGTCACCCCCATTAATGATGCCTTGGACGAATTTTGCAAGGGCAAAAGGGTCATTGGACCTTTGTTAGCAAGACAAGTCTTGCAACTTGAGAGATTGAGATTCTTGACTAAGTCAAAGGACCCACAAGGCTTGATATTTGTTAAGAGCTCATCCAAACCACCCATTTGGTTGCATCTTGACCCTCCATTGCACTATATAATACTCCTAGTAGCAAGAGTGAGTCCAACACTTAGAAAATTTTCCTGAAATTTGAAGAACAATAGCTAGTGCTCTCGGGTTCACTCTCTAAGAAAAAGATTTTTTTTTGTTTCTTGTTCATTAAGCTCCCCACTTTAAACCAAGGTTCTTGAGTGTATTGTAAGCATATCTCAATAGAAAATCTCGAAAAGATAGTTTTGGGTTAGTCATGGCGAAAACCTAGTTGTCTTTCTAGGTTTTGTTTGGAAGTTTGAAGGAAATTTGTTGGTGTTGTTCTAAGGGTCTCAGTAGCGGATTGAAGTGTCTTGAAGAGGCTCTAAGTTTCTAAGGCGACTTGGTTGGAGTTGGATTAAGATTCGTTAAGGTATAATCTTGTCCCTTAAAAGTGTTACAAGATTATTTATATTGTTGTTAGCTTTACATGTTGCTAGCATGAAGTATATGTATTGAAGTTTATAAGTATTATGGATTGCTTGTAGCCTTAGAATCCGAAATTGTAATGTAAGCCATGTGAAGTTGGATTACAATTTGATCGTTTACAAAAATCATCGCATGTTACTTACTTGAAGATTATAGTAGTATAATCGATTGCGACTTGATATCATGTTATGCTAACAATTTGGATTGAAATGGAAATTGGATAAGAATTGGTATTGTTGTACTCTATATGGCCGAAATTGGACTAGTAGTTGTATTAGTTTGATATCTATTGTGGGGCGGAATTTTACACGTCTAGTAGGCGTGTAATCCCCTATTGTTGATTGCATTGATTGGGCCTTAAATGTGGCGTGTTTGGTTATTGTATTCGGCCTTGAAAAAGGTGGAAAAGTAAGTAGAAACAAAGGAGGTGTTGTCCGATTATCCGTAGAATTTAGAGACTTTACACTTATAATATTCTACGTTTGAAGTAAGTCGTTAATAGATATATTGTGGATATTATAGGTTGATATTCTACGGACGGGAAATTGTATTTGGCAAGTGGTTTGACCCGAAGAGGTATGTAGAACTTTTTCTATCTTTTGAGCATGACTAGTTACACGTATATAGTGCGATGAGCGTCTGAATCTTGATATCCTTTACTAGTTTTATGAATGGCCAAGTCGGGTGAGTTAGGGGATTAACTCACTTCTTTGAAAGGATTAAGGATTTCTTAAGTTTTATTAAAGTTAAGGGACTTGAAGAATTTTAAAGTATGTGATACTTGTTTCGTTTTAAACGTATAAGTCCCTTGGATAGGAAATTATATTTGGCTAAGGTATAAAGTTAATATAACGACTTTATGGGGAGTTGGTTATATTAGCTTTATGGAAGGATAAATGACTTTATTTTAATGAAAAGACAATTTGATTTTAAGGCATCAATTGCCTAAGGTTTTATAAGAAAAAGAGTCACTTGATTTAGAAACCTAACTTTATTTCTAAAGGTATTGTGACTTGCCTTGAAATGTAATTTGGACTTGATACTATGGTTAATAGTATCTTGGAAGTTTTATATGAAAAAGAGTCATTTGTTTTAAAGAGTAAAAGTATGTAGTACTTTGGGTTAAATTCGGATCTTTAAAAGACATGTTAGTGCCTTAAGTAAACTAAAATGAGAGTGTATGTGAACAAGAATAATAAGAAGTTAGAGGATTCTTAACTTGCTTATGTATTGCATGATAGCCGTTTTGTGCTAGTGGTATGTTATTCTTTACGGTCATTCCCGGGTTTGTAGCATTTGCATATTAGTGGATTTGCTACCCACGATCACGAGGAATACCTCGTGCGAGTCCGCAGGGCTTATGCGGGTGAAATAGTCCCGTGCGGGCGGGTCCGACCTATCGAGGAATACCTCGTGCGGTCGTAAGGGCTTATGCGGGTGAAATAGTCCCGTGCGAGGAATACCTCACGCGGGTCCACGCGACCTCTGGGTGAAATAGTCCCGGGAGTAGGATTGCTTAATGATACTGAGCGGGTGGTCTGCTTTGATCGTGAGCTTCCTATTTTATGTTGTAAGTATACTCTATTTACTCATTGTTAGTAAGGCACAATGATGTCGTAATTTGACTATACATGTCTCGCTTTGTTTTAAACTTGTGATGTAATTACAGTATTTTCGCTTACATACTTAGTACATATTGTCTTGACCCCCTTCTCGGAAGTGCGTTCATGCCGCGGTAGGGGTAAGCAGTGGTGGATCCTCATTCTTAGGATCACTTATCGACGTCGAAGCTTCGTTTCTCGGAGGCTTGTCTCTTTTAGTGATCTTTCCACGATGTTGTAGATTTATGTACATTCGGTGGTATGGCGGGGCCTGTCCGCCACGATTGTTATTCTAGAGGTACGTATTCACATGTGGTTGAAATTTGAGTTGTACAGTTGTACTTTGATTATGTTTATATTATGGAAGGCAGCCTTATCGGCTAGCCTGTGTGTTTATTATTTACACATGTGTTTATGTTGTGTATGTTCCGCTGCTATTCTCTGATGTATACCTGAATAGGGTGCCCACGTAGGGCACCAGTCGCGGCCCCGGGGTCGGGTCGTGACACTTCCCCCCTTTGAAACATTCGTCCCGAATGTTCTTTCGGAGTAAAACTAAATTTTTAGCGACATAGTTTCCTCTCACAACCCCGACATACCAATAATGCCACACATGGCCACATAATAGCATTTAAGCAAAAGAAATACTTCAATTAAAACTTGACAAGTAAGGGAAAAATAAATCACCTGAAGGTGTATGGAATAAGTGAGGATACTTCCTCCACATGTCCTCCTCCGCTTCCCAAGTCATCTCCTCCCGGTTATCATTCTTCCACAAGACTTTGACGGAAGCCACATCCTTGGTCGCGATCGCGACACGGCGATCGAGTATCGCTATGGGACTCTCCTCATAACGATAACCCTCTGTCACTGGATCTCACTAGCAGGAAAACTCTTGGATCTCCGATACACTTCCGCAACATAGAAACATAGAAGACCGGATGTACCGCCTCTAACTCTGATGGCAGATCCAACTCATAGGCAACCTTGCCTACTCGACGGACGATCTGGTAGGGCCCAATGTACCTTAGATTGATATGTATTATAGGTATTGTTAGCCATTTGAAATGCGAAATACAAAGGAAATCAATAGTTTAGTTGTCGCATGTTATTTAAATGGAAGGTTAAGGTTGTAAAAGTTGGTTGCGGCTATATAACATGCGAAGGCAACTTTGTGGATTAAAAAGACTTGTTGTGGTTATATTTGTAGTCAAAATGGCCGTTAATATTGGATTGTTGTTGTTATACCCCGTATTTTCAGAGTATGTACGTATGGACGTACGTACGAAATTTGAGCCTTAAGTTAGGCATTGGATTCGATTTGGGCACAAGTGCCGATTAGAGTCGTTTTTCGAAAGCGTTTCCACGACTACGTTGGGAAAATTCCGGCTATGTCATTTAGTATTTTTGCGGATTTTTAGAGCGGAACATTTTGGACCAGCGGGAGGGTGACACTTGTCACCCTCGTTGAGACGGCAAGAGGGCTTGGCCTTGGCCGATTGGTCCCTCCTTTTGTGCCTAGTTTTGTGGCTTGTTTTGTGGAGTGTTTTGTGGAGTGTTTTGTGGGTGCACTTGGCTTGATCTTGGCCTTACACTTGCCTTGCACTTGGCTAAATCTTGGCCATTGGTTGGCCTTTGGGTTTGCTATAAATACCCCCTTAGTTGATGAACTTTCTTCATCCAAAAATCATTTCCAAGTCTTGAAATCTCTCCCCCTTTGTGTGTTGAAATTCGTCCAAGCCCTCCCCCCCTTTGTGGAGCTTGGCCGAGAGGTCTCCCCTCCCCCCCCTTGTGAGGTCTAGCCGTGGGGTACCCCCCCCCCCTAGCCTAGTTGTTTCGTATAATACATCCCCCTTTGTGGTATTGAAATACTCCTCCCAGTATTGTTATAATGCCCAAAATACCTTAGCCTTTTACCTTGTAGTATTCCAAAGTTACCTCTATCGTAGAGTCAGGAAATACTACCTTTTGTCCCTTTAGTCTCAAACCAAACCCTAAGAAAATCTTCGTTGTTTGGTTGAAGTATTTAAGTAGAAGTTGGTTAGAACTTCTAAGGGTTGTTTGGGCGGGTGGAGCACCGGAGTTGGAGCTAAGCGTTGCTAAGGATCGACGTTTAACTTGGATAATTATGGGCTTATCGAGGTAAACACTCTTGCCCTTCTTTTGTAATTGGAAATTACATGTTTTTAGAATATATATTTGTACTATACTATATTTAGAACTATACTTAGTACTGTGGCAATGTCTTTTGACTTAAGCTGAAGAAGTAAATGAAGCTGTAATTACATGGGACGTATTCTGATGAACTTGTGTAGTATTCTTGTGTAGTAGAATTGTACACGTCAGGTTAGGCGTGTAAAACCCCCAGTTGGCTTAGTAGCGGCCTCGATAGAAGGAGATTTCTGTTGTGGCGGGAGATCTTTGCGAATTTTACGTAGAATATTCTACGTTGTGGTCTAGATGATAATAGGCGCCTTGTGGCCTTATAGGTTGAAGTACTACGTGTGGCGCGATTTACTTGGCGAGGAGTAGCGAAGTTTGGAGCGTTTTGCTATTAGTCGATACTCGTCGCGAGGTATGTGAACCTCTTCCTATCTCTTCTAGCATGATATGTGTGTAACTATGTAGTACGGTAGGCGTCGTGTGTTTAAAATACTTTGTGGTTTTAAAAGGCGATGTGAATTATAACCGGCTTGTTATAATAAAGAACTTGATGTATTTCAAAAGATTTATAAATCGTTTTTAAGGGAAAGTAACACTTGGTTTTAAAGGTTTTAAAAAGAGTTATACTAGCTTTATGGGGAGTTAGGTATAACGTCTTAAGAGAGGTAAAGAAAATATTTTACTGATGTTAGAAGTTAAGAGACTTGATCTTATGAGATAAGAGACTTAACTTATTTGTTTTAATGTTGATGTTTGTGTGAAACCTCATTCTTGAGTAATGAGTACTTGGTTTTATGTTTCTTGATTTGGAAATCGAATGTGTATCGACAGGACCAACTGCGGCGTTAATAAAGGAAAATGTATTGAATAATGATGTATTAAAACCAGTAGAAACCTCCATCTGCATAGAAACTAAGATAAGACAAAATGATATACATTTTCTAGATCATGGCTGCTGTAATAAGAATGTTGTAAACAAGAATAACCTACTCAATTGTTCAAAAAAGGAAATCAAGTGATTAAGTTTATGAACTATGAAACCATTTGAAAATGAGAAACTTGAGTAATTGAAACTAGGCAAACTGGAACTTAGGAAAGAATGTTGTTACTTGATTTTGCAAGGAATGTGGGTTGGTCATTCTAATACTACGGGTATCGGGTGACTTTTATAAAAGTAATGGATCTCTTTTAAAAGGACTTAGCGTATGTAGTACTTTGGGGTTAAAAACCCGGACTTTGGCATAAAATGAAAGTACCTTGAGTTGTGTGAAACTTGCCTATGCTTGTTGTTGTGAAACTTGCCTATGCTTGTTGTTGTGAAACTTGCCTATGCTTGTGATGATAGCCTTTGTTGTGCAAGTGTGGTATTTACGTATTCTGCGCGTCTCGATAGAGGCGGTTGACTTATTGAGAACTTACTTGGAGCGTCTTTGGCGGTGATGGAGATTCCGCGGGTATGTTTCCATTTTGATTCTTGTCTTATTGTTGATGTCACATGGGCGTGTCTACACGATGTTGTATTCGGGGCATGTGGCCATGCGGCGGGTTGATTACGATATATGGTTATTTGTTCCATGGGCGTGTCTACACGATGTTGTATTCGGCATGTGGCGTGCGGCGGGTTGATTACCCGATATATGGTTATTTCATTCCATGGGCGTGTCTACACGATGTTGTATTCCGGCATGTGGCGTGCGGCGAGGTTGACTACAGTATATTGTTGTTGAGGTTACATGGGCATGTCTACCGTCTTTGTATTAGGGCATGTGGCCATGCGGCCTTGTTATTATTGTTGCATCATGGACATGTCTACACGTCTTTGTATTAGGGGCATGTGGCCATGATCACGAACATGATGGATGTAGTGGGCGTGAGACCCGTAGTTATATTTGAGTGGTGACTTTGAGGCGTGAGTCACGACTTATTCTTTGTTATGTTGTGAGCGTAGTTTGGTTATCATCATGTCTCTGCTTTATATAGACTAGTATGATTTCATTTCTGATATTTTCTGATTTCACATACTTGGTACTGTTATCTTGACCTCCTTGAAGTGCGTTCATCTGCGGTAGAAAGTACATTTGTCGATCCGACAGTAGGATCACGTTTGACGTTTTTGGAAGCTCCGTTTCGTCGGAGGCTTATCTTTGGTATGTGTTCCACTGAGTTGTAGGTTCTTGTACATTCGGGGTATGGCGAGCCACTGTCCGTCATAGTTGTTGTATAAATCTTAAGTGCAGCCTTTGTTGTGGGCGGGGTTTGTAAAAAGGATAAGCTGTTGGGTTTATGTATATACAGAAGGCAAGCTGTTTGGTTGCTTTGTTTATTTATGATATCTCTTGTTTCATGATTCATGTTTTATATTCCTGATTTTCTACGATGTTGTATCACTAGGGTGCGGGGTAAGGCACGATGGCGGGCCGAGTTTCGGGCGTTACAAAGTGGTATCAAAGCGTTAATCCTCGGAAAGTGTCTACGACGTGTCTAGTAAGTCTTGATTATTGGTGTGTTGTGCACCACATCTATAATCGAGGCTATAGGACATTTAGGATTAGTTTCTATTCTTCTCATTACGAGATCGTGCCTTAGAGGCTGTGTTGTAAGTTGGACCCCTCGGCGTGTTTCGTTTTACGATTATGCCTCTGCGAAAGGCAACCAGGCCCGAAGGGCAAAGCGGCGAGAGCGCTAGTGGGATTGAGAAGTGCGAGCGCGAGCGGTCACTGAGTAGTGCTTGACGGCGAGTTTTGCGGCGCCGCGGCCTGTGAGTTTAAGCGCGGCGGTGGGCTGCTGAGACTCTGATACGAGCCTCGGTCCGATGCAGGCGGGAGATGGGTCGCGAGAGATGGCGATTATTGGCGAGTTGTGGCGAATATGAGATAAATTTGGGCCAGCAGCGATTCAGTTCAGCGGCTTTGTAGTGCACGGCGACGATTTGAGGCTACGGATTTCCTTAGTTGTAGCCACTTTGAGTTTTACGGTCGAGGCGGAGGATGATCCGCGGGAGTTCGTCCGTCGATTCTGAAGAATCATGCGGGTGATCAAGGCTTGAGGCCGATGCGTGACATTTGGTTCGCGTCGGTGCGTGACACGCGATCGATTGGTTTGACTTCGTGGGAGCTTTCGGGAGAGCATGCTTCCGGCCGTTTGGGATGAGTTTTTCGGGGCCTTCGGCACATTTCTTGCCTCGCATGGATGAGGAGGGCTCGGGTAAACAGTTTTTGATGTTGGCGAGCAGCGAGCGTCTGATTCGGAGTACAATGTGGAGTTCGACTCATTGGCGGTATGTTCCGCATTAGTAGCTAGTATGGAGGATCGAGTGCACCGATATATTCTGAGGCTCGATGATTACCTAGCGAGAGAGTTGTTAGTGTTTCCCTTGGTAGGGCATGGACATTGCCGCATCTGAGCTCGTACACTTGGAGTGCGAGGCGCGAAGATCGGCAGGTGGACCGCTTTGCGAGAAGAAGGCCAAGGCGGCGGATATTTTAGCGACGCCGAGGCGGACCGCCTCGGCGGCATACTAGTTTTGTACCTCCGCCATTCTGAGTGGTCCTCGCGACGCCGGGACCGCCAGGATATTCGAGGCGGTCGGGGCTCCCGGAGTTTGAATGTTCGGGAGTAGGGTGTTGGCGAATCGATCACCCTACCTCGGTGTGGTCGATGTGGTAGGCCGCATTTCCGGGAGTGTCGTAGTACGAGGAGCTTGTTATTCCTGCGGCCGTCGGAGCCATGTGAAGAAGGCGTGCTTATAAGAGAGGTTCAGCGGCCACGACTCGGCCGGGATCGATGGCTGGTTCATCACCTGCAGTTATGCGCCTGCGGTAGGCCTATGATTAGAGTGGGCGGTAGCCGGTATATCATAACCCTCTAAAGTTTTGGTATGCTGATATGATGATCTCATTATTATGTGCTATGTGTGCGAATAGCGTTGTGCTAAAATGTGATTTAGAAACATGGTTAGTTGGGAGGCTAAGTATGGGGTCATGGTAAGTATGAGCCACTGAGCGTATCACGATTGAGACACTTACGGGTAAGGTCGTCTTGAAATAAAAGATCTATTTTATGTTTGACCTTTATCGAGTGCGTAGTGTACGTGGGATATGTTTGTGTGATCGATCCACAGGTAATGTGAAATGGAAGTGGTAGCTTTCATGACTGTAGAAATAAGAATGTTCGGATCAAGAAACTAGGAAGTTGGCACTACGATGGGTCGGGTTGGGGCCATGTTGCGGGCCAACCCGCGTCCGTTCGAGGAAGGGTCAGCTGCAGGTGGTCCCGCGGTGGCGAGTCACGCGGTGCTAGGCCCAAGTTTAGATGACCATCGTATGAGTTCATAGATACGTTCGATCGAGAATCTGTTCGTGAAGGCGGGAATGGCCTTAGGGAAATCGAGGTTAGTGAGATGACCAAGTTTGGAGTAGAGACTCGAGGGTTGGAAAGCGGCGTTGTGAAGTGTGGTACGGATACTAGAGCGAGTTCGAGTGTTGAGGCAGTACTACGAGAAGGAGAAGTGAGCGTGTGTTTTATGGCGGTGTGGCATGATCGTTTCGTAAGTATAGCGGTGAAGACTATCTTTGGTACTGTTTGTTTTGAGACCTAGAAGGAACATTGGGACGAATGTTTCTAAGAGGAAGAATGTTATACCGTATTTTGGTATATGCGTATGGGCGTGCGTCAAATTTGAGCCTTAAGTTAGGCATTGGATTCGATTTGGGCACAAGTGGATTAGAGTCGTTTTTAAATGAAAGCGTTTCCTGACTACGTTGGGAAAATTTCCGGCTATGTCATTTAGTATTTTTGCGGATTTTTCGAGCGGCGGAACATTTTTGGACCAGCGGGAGGGTGACACTTGTCACCTCGTTGGACAAAGAGGGGGCTTGGCGGGCGATTGGTCCTCCTTTTGTGCCTAGTTTTGTGGCTTGTTTTGTGGAGTGTTTTGTGGAGTGTTTTGTGGGTGCACTTGGCTTGATCTTGGCCTTACACTTGCCTTGCACTTGGCTAAATCTTGGCCATTGGTTGGCCTTTGGGTTTCTATAAATACCCGCTTAGTTGATGAACTTTCTTCGTCAAAAATCATTTCCAAGTCTTGAAATCTCTCCCTTTGTGTGTTGAAATTCGTCAAGCCCTCCCCCTTTGTGGAGCTTGGCGAGAGGTCTCCCTCCCCTTGTGAGGTCTAGCAGTAGGGTACCCACTGCCTAGTTGTTTAGTATAATACATCCCCTTTGTGGTATTGAAATACTCACTCCAGTATTGTTATAATGCCCAAAATACCTTAGCCTTTTACCTTGTAGTATTCCAAAGTTACCTCTATCGTGAAGTCGGAAATACTACCTTTTGTCCTTTAGTCTCAAGCGAAACCACTAAGAAAATCTTCGTTGTTTGGTTGAAGTATTTAAGTAGAAGTTGGTTAGAACTTCTAAGGGTTGTTTGGAGCGGGGTGGAGCACCGAGTTGGAGCTAAGCGTTGCTAAGGATCGACGTTTAACTTGGATAATTATGGGCTTATCGAGGTAAACACTACGCCTTCTATTGTAATTGGAAATTACATGTTGTTAGAATATATAGTTGAAGTATACTATATATAGAACTATACTTAATCTTTGTGGCAATGTCTTTTGACTTAAGCTGAAGAAGTAAATGAATCAGCGTAATTACATAGGTGTATTCTGATGAGCTTGTGTAGTATTCTTGTGTAGTAGAATTGTACACGTCCGGTTAGGCGTGTAAAACCCCACAGTTGGCTTGGTAGCGGCCTCGATAGAGAAGGAGATTCTGTTGTGGCGGGAGATCTTTGCGAATTTTACGTAGAATATTCTACGTTGTGGTCTAGATGATAATAGGCGCCTTGTGGCCTTATAGGTTGAAATACCTCGTGTGGCGCGATTTACTTGGCTTGAGGAGTGGCCGTGTTTGGAGCGTTTTGCTATTAGTCGATACTCGTCGCGAGGTATGTGAACCTCTTCCTATCTCTTCTAGCATGATATGTGTGTAACTATGTAGTACGGTGAGCGTACGTGTGTTTAAAATACTTTGTGGTTTTAAAGGAAGGCGATGTGAATTATAAGAAGCTTGTTATAATAAAGAACTTGATGTATTTCAAAAGATTTATAAATCGTTTTTAAGGAAAGTAACACTTGGTTTTAAAGGTTTTAAAAGAGTTATACTAGCTTTATGGGAGTTAGGTATAATGTCTTAAGAGAGGTAAAGAAAATAGTTTCTTGATGTTAGAAGTTAAGAGACTTGATCTTATGAGATAAGAGACTTAACTTATTTGTTTTAATGTGGATGTTTGTGTGAAACCTCATTCGTGAGTAATGAGTACTTGGTTTTATGTTTCTTGATTTGAAATCGAATGTGTATCGACAGGACCAACTGCGGCGTTAATAAAGGAAAATGTATTGTATTAAAACCGGTAGAAACCTCCGTGCATAGAAACTAAGATAAGACAAAATGATATACATTTTCTAGATCATTTCTTTGTAATAAGAATGTTGTAAACAAGAATAACCTACTCGATTGTTCAAAAAGGAAATCAAGTGATTAAGTTTATGAACTATGAAACCATTTGAAAATGAGAAACTTGAGTAATTGAAACTAGGCAAAGCGGAACTTAGGAAAGAATGTTGTTACTTGATTTTGCAAGGGAATGTGGGTTGGTCATTCTAATACTACGGGTATCGGGTGACTTTTATAAAAGTAATGGATCTCTTTTAAAAGGACTTAGCGTATGTAGTACTTTGGGGTTAAAAACCCGGACTTTGGCATAAAATGAAAGTACCTTGAGTTGTGTGAAACTTGCCTATGCTTGTTGTTGTGAAACTTGCCTATGCTTGTTGTTGTGAAACTTGCCTATGCTTGTGATGATAGCCTTTGTTGTGCAAGTGTGGTATTTACGTATTCTGCGTCTCGATAGAGGGCCGGTTGACTTGTTGAGAACTTACTTGGACGTGCTGGCAGTGATGGAGGATTCCACGGGTATGTTTCCATTTTGATTACTGTCTTATTGTTGATGTCACATGGACGTGTCTACACCGATGTTGTATTCCGGGGGCATGTGGCCATGCGGCGGGTTGATTACGATATATGGTTATTTACATTCCATGGGCGTGTCTACACCGATGTTGTATTCGGGGCATGTGGCGTGCGGCGGGTTGATTACGATATATGGTTATTTCTGTTCATGGGCGATGTCTACACCGATGTTGTATTCAGGCATGTGGCCGTGCGGCGAGGTTGACTACTAGTATATTGTTGTTGAGTTACATGGGCATGTCTACCGTCTTTGTATTCAGGGCATGTGGCCGTGCGGCACTTATTGTGTGTTGCATCATGGACATGTCTACACCGTCTTTGTATTAGAGCGTGGCCATGATCGAACATGATGGATGTGGTGGCGTGAGACCCGTAGTTATATTTAGTGGTGACTTTGAGGCGTGAGTCACGACTTGGCTATTTGTTATGTTGTGGCTGTAGTTTGGTTATCATCATGTCTCTGCTTTATATAGACTAGTATGATTTCATTTCTGATATTTACGATTTCACATACTTGGTACTGTTATGCGACCTCCGAAGCTGCGTTCATCTGCGCGGTAGAAATCGTTAATCGATCCCGCTTGTAGGATCACGTTTGACGTTTTTGGAAGCTCCGTTTCGTCGGAGGCTTATCTTTAGTATGTGTTCCACGAGTTGTAGGTTCTTGTACATTCGGGGTATGGCGGCCCTGTCCGTCATAGTTGTTGTATAAATCTTAAGTGCATGTATTTGTTGTGGGCGGGGTTTGTAAAAAGGATAAGCTGTTGGGTTTATGTATATACACTTGAAATGCTATTTGGTTGCTGTTTATTTATGATATCTCTTGTTTCATGATTCATGTTTTATATTCCGCTGATTTTCTCTGATGTTGTATCACTAGGGTGCCCGGGGTAAGGCACCAGTGACGGGCCCGGGTTTCGGGGCGTTACAGTTGTATATGAATTGTGTGGCGGAATTTTGCACGTCTAGTAGGCGTGTAATCCCCTATTGTTGATTGCATTGATTGGGCCTTAAATGTGGCGTGTTTGGTTATTGTATTTGGCCTTGAAAAAGGTGGCAAAGTAAGTAGAAACAAAGGAGGTGCTGTCCGATTTTCCGTAGAATTTAGAGACTCTACACTTATAATATTCTACGTTTGAAGTAAGGCGTTAATAGACGTATTGTGAATATTATAGGTTGACATACTACGGGTGGGACATTGTACTTGGCAAGTGGTTTGACCTAAAGAGGTATGTAGAACTTTTCCAATCTTTTGAGCATGACTAGTTACACGTATATAGTACGGTAGACGTACAAGATCTTGATATCCTTTACTAGTTTTATGAATGGCCAAGTCGGGTGAGTTAGGAGATTAACTCGCTTCTTTGAAAGTATTAAGGATGTCTTAAGTTTTATTAAAGTTAAGGGACTTGAAGAGTTTTAAAGTATGTGATACTTGTTCCGTTTTAAACGTATAAGTCCCTTGGATAGGAAATTGTATTTGGCTAAAGTATAAAGTGAATATAATGACTTTATGGGAAGTTGGTTATATTTGCTTTATGGAAAGATAAATGACTTGATTGTAAGGAAAATGCAATTTGATTTTAAGGCATCAATTGCCTAAGGTTTTATAAGAGAAAGGAGTCACTTGATTTAGAAACCTAACTTTATTTCTAAAGGTATTGTGACTTGTCTTGAAAAGTAATTTTGACTTGATACTACGGTTAATAGTATCTTGGAACTTTTATATGAAAGAGAGTCATTTTTAAAAGAGTGGAAGTATGTAGTACTTTGGGTTAAATTCCCGGATCTTTATAAAAGACATGTTAGTGCCTTAAGTAAACTAAAATGAGAGTGTATGTGAACAAGAATAATAAGAAGTTAGGGGGATTCTTAACTTGCTTATATATTATATGATAGCGGTTTGTGCTAGTGGTATATTATTCATTCACGGTCATTCCCCGGGTTTGTGGCATTTGCATATTCCGTGGATTTGCTACCCACGATGCGAGGAATACCTCATGCGAGTCCGCAAGGGCTTATGCGGGTGAAATATTCCCATGCGGGCGGATACAACCTATGCGAGGATCACTTATCAGACGTCTGAAGCTCCATTTCTCCGGAGGCTTGTCTTTTTGGTACAGTCTTTCCCTGAAGTTGTAGATTTATGTACATTCAGGGGTATGGCGGGAGCCCCGCTACTATTATTATTCCTAAGTGCATTAGTCACGTGTTGTGGTTTGGGGTAAGAAGCCGGTTGTCTGATTTTCTTGGATTATGCAGATTTTATGGAAGGCGGCCTTATCGGCTAGCCTGTGTTATTATTATCTAAATGTTGTATGTTGTGTATGTTCCGCTGCTATTCTCTGATGTTTACCTGAACGGGGTGCCCAGGTAGGGCACCAGTCGCGGCCCCGGTGGCGGTCGTGACAACCCCCTTGGTTGGTCTTGGTCGAATTAGACCATGTGTATAAAGGTCATTTGACCAAAGTAAAGATGAACAAGTCTTGCAAGCTAGAGCTTGAGTTTATTGACTAAGTCAAAAAGCCCACTTGGCTTGATATTTTAATCTCATTCATCCAAACCCAACATGTGTTGTAATCTTGACCCTCCATATTGTTATATAGTCATCCTAAGTAGCAAGACAAGGCTTTAACACTTAGAAAAAAAATTGAAAACTTTGAAGACTTGTGGGAGCTCTCGAGTTTGCTCTCTAGCCAACAAGAAAAAAATTTGTTTGTGGTTCAATAATCCCAACACTTTAAACCAAGGTTTCTAAGGGTATTGTAAGGGTATCTCAATAGAAAGATCCCGGAAAAGTGTCGTTTTTGCATTAGTCGCAAGGTGAAAACCTAAGTCACTTTCATAGGTTTGGATTGGAAATTGAAGGAAAATTGTTTGTGAACTTCTAAGGGCTTCAAGTAGCGGATTGGAGTGTCAAGGAAAGGCGCTAAGTTGCTAAGGAGCGACTTCGGATCATGAAGTTGGATTAAGGCTTGTCAAGGTAACAATCTTGTTCTTTTAGTGTTATAAGATTACATATTGTTGTAGTTATACATTTTAACAAGCATGAAGTATATGTATTGGAGATTATAAGTATTATGGATATTGGAAGCCTAAATCCGAAATGACCTTGTTAGCCATTTGAAATTGAAATACAATTTGGTCGATAGTTAGAATCGTCGCATGTTATCTAATTGAAGATTGTAGTTGTTATAATCAATTGCGGCTATATAACATGTTAGACTAAACAACTTGGATTGAAAAAGGGAATTGGATAAGACTTTGCATTGTTGTACTTTATGGCCGAAAATGGCATTGGTTATTGAATTACTTGGTATTAATTGTGGGGAAGAATTTTACACGTCTTGTTAGGCGTGTAATCCCCTATTGTTAACTACATTGTTGGGCCTTAAATGTGGCATTTGGTTATTGATTTTCGGGCCTTGAAAAAGGTGGAAAAGTACGTAGAAACAAAGGAAGTGCTGCCCGATTTTCCGTAGAAAAAGAGACCTTACACTTAGTATGATTCTACGTTAAAAAGTTAGGAGTTGATAGACATGTTATGATTAATATAGGTTGAAGTACTATGAGTAGTGTATTCTACTTAAACGATGGAATAGGTATCAAGGTTGAAGTACTTTGGAGCATTTTGCTACTTGTCGATAATCGTCGCGAGGTATGTGAACCTCTTCCTTCTTTTGGCATGATTCTATGTATGAAATATACATGTGGTGTTATTTCATGATTCCTTCTACTCTTAGAAGTTAAGAGGTATGTATGTTGATTTACTACATGTAAAAGTTATGTCTAAGTTATCTAAGTTCTTACCAAGTCTTATGGGGATGTTGGTAAGAGTCATTTAGGAAGTATTTGTAGTCGAGTTGACTTTGCTAATTTCTTGCCGAATGAGAATAAGTATCGAACAAGCCATTGCAGCGTTAATAAAATAAAATGTATCGACAATCAATTATATTAAAATGAGTAGAATTCTCCATCTGCATAGAAACTAAGATAAGACAAAATTGTATTACATTTTCTAGATCATGGCTGCTTTAATAAGATCGTTATAAACGAGTATAACCTATTCACAACGCATAAAAGTTTATGTTCTTAATTTAAAGAGTTTACGTTATGAAGTTTTAAGACTATGAACCTTGAATTCTTAAAAGGTTAAGAGACTTTATTATTCTAAGTTAAGAGACTTGATATTCTAAGTTAAAGAGACTTGATATTCTAAGTTAAGAGACTTGATATTCTAAGTTAAAGAGACTTGATATTCTAAGTTAAGAGACTTGATATTCTAAGTTAAGAGACTTGATATTCTTAGTTAAGAAACTAGATTTCTAAGTTAAGAAACTAGATTTCTAAAGTTAAGAGACTTGAAGTATTTTGAAAGTTATGTAACTTGATTTGAAAGTATAAGTCGCTTGGTTATAAAAAGAATGAATTAGTCTAAGGCATAAAGTTAGTATAACGGCTTTATGGGAAGTTGGTTATAACAACTTTAATGAATGGTTCTCTCTAGTAATGTAAACAAGGAAATGACTTGAAATAAAGAAGGGCAATTTGATTTAACGGTATCAACTGCTTAAAGTTCTAAAGTAAGGGTCACTTGATTTAGAAGCCTAGAAATATATTTCTAACAATGTAGTGACTTGTTTGAAAAATAGGCATGCCTTGATACTACGGTGTTAGTATCTTGGGGTTTTATATAAAATAGAGTCTTTTGAAAAGAATGGAAGTACGTATTACTTTGGGTTAAATTTCCAGATTTTTAGGTGCAACGAAAAGTGCCTTGAGTTTATAAAATGAAATTCATTTTAGTATGCTAATGAAAGTCTAAAAGATTTTATGAACTTGTCTATGCTTGCTTGTGATAGCCTTTGAGTGCAAGTATTATATGTTTCTGGCCGTGACTCGGTTGGAGGGCGGTTGTCTTGTTGAATTTACTTGGGCGTCTGAAGCGGTGGCGGAGGCTTCCACGGGTATGCTTCCATTGTGATTGATCCTTGGACATGCTTATACGATGTGGGATTCCGGGGCATGCGACCAGGATGCGGGTTAAATTCCCGGATTGTTTTTATTACTCCATGGACATGTTTATACGATGTGGGATTCCGGGGCATGCGACCATGTTGGATATTGTTATTCTATAGACTAGCTCTCCATGAGGTTTAGTGATGCGAGGATGCAGTAGTTAGCTTACTTGCCGTCGATGGGGCCGAGATGATGCAGTAGTTGGCTTTACGTACTTGCCGTCGATTCTATGGCGATTTGGTACGGTAGACTACGGTAGATAGATTCGCACTTGCCCGGTCATATCTCGTGTGGCAGTTTGAATCTGTAGTTGGCTTCGTGATTGCCGTCGATTGTTGGCATCTTTGGATCACGGTAGTTGGCTTCGTACTTGCCGGTCGGTTTATGATGCGAGTTGTATCGGTGGTTCGCTTTGTTATACCGTATTCTCGGGGTATGTATGCGAGGGCGTGAAGTGCGAGCCTGCGAGAAATTGGAAAGGAAGAAAGAGGTGATTTTTCCACGGAAAAAGTTTCCGGTTTTGTAAAGAAAAATGTTCGTTGATGGGAATTGGGTTCCCAGTTTGGAATATGGGCTTCTTAAATTATATTAGAATTTTGAGATTTTATTTTGGAAATGGTCACGTGGGGCCAGGAGAAATTCTGGTTTTGTGGCAGCTTTGTTTTTGAGATTTCGGTATTTTGGATATTTTTGGAAGGCGAAATATTGCAGGCGAATCGGGGCGACACGTGTCACCCCGTGGCACCCTTGGCGAATTTACCTTTGTGCGCACGGTTAGAGTCGTTTTTAATGAAAGCGTTTTGCGTAACTGCGAAGGGAAAATTCGGCTATGTCGTTTTGTATTTTTGCGGATTTTTCCGGCGGAACATTTTGGACCAGCGGGAGGGTGGCGTGTCACACCTGATGGAAACAAGTGGGCGACTTGGCCGATCAGGAGCAAGTTGGTGGTTGATATTTGTGTAGATATTTGTGAGGTTTTAAGGAGTAGGGACTAGGGTGCACTTGGCTTGATCTTGGCCTTACACTTGCCTTGCACGTGGCATCTTGGCCGTTAGTTTGGCCTTTGGTTTTTTATAAATACCACTCAAGCTTGAAGACTTCATCCATTCCTAAAATCTTCCAAGTCTTGAGTCCTCTCTCCCTCCTTTGAGTGTGTTCTCGTCCTAATCCTTCCCCTCCCCGCCAGGTGGCCTTGTGGTAGAGGCCTCCCTTTGTGGTGCTAGCGGTAGGTACCACACCATGCTGGTTGTTTAGTATAATACCACTCTTGGTAGAAATACTCTCAGTATTGTTATAATGCCCAAAATACCTTAGCCTTTACCTTGTTGTATTCCAGAGTTACCTCTATCGTAGAGCAGGAAATACTACCTTTTGTCCTTTTAGTCTCAAACCAAAACCAAGGAAATCTTGTAGTTGGTTGAAGTATTTGAGTAAGTTAGTTAGAACTTCTAAGGGTTGTTTGGAGCGGATTGGAGCGCACGGAGTAGGAGCTAAACCTTGCTCAGGATCGACATTATAACTTGGATAATATTGGGCTTGTCGAGGTAAATATTCTTGTCCCCTTATTGTACTTGGAGATTACATGTAGTTGGAATATATAGTTGAGGTATACTATATATAGATGAACATTATTTGTCTTGTGATGTCTTTTGACTTAAGCTGAATTTAAAGAAAGAAGCTGAGCGTAATTACATGGGGTGTATTCTGATGAACTTGTAGCATTGTTGTGTAGTAGAATGGTACACGTCAGGTTAAACGTGTAAACCCCACTGGTTGGCTTGGTGGCGTCGATGAGGAGGAGATTTCTGTTGTTGCGGGAGAGTCTTTGAATTTTACGTGAAATGGAACCTTGTGTTTTGAAGTTAATAGGCGTTTGTGACCTTTTTAGGTGAAAGTACTAAGAGTAGCGTATTCTACTTGAAAGTGGAAAGGGCTAGCAAGGTTGTAGTACTTGGAGCATTTTGCTTATTGTCGATACTCATGCGAGGTATGTGAACCTATTCTATCTGTTCTAGCATGATATGTGTGTAACTATGTAGTGCGGTGGGCGTCACGGTACTAAGTGTATTTGTTTGGTTTAAACATAAAGTGTTATAACGGCTTTATGGGAAGTTGGTTATAATAAATTGTATGTAGGTAAGAAAATGGTTTCTTGATGTAAGAAGTTAAGAGACTTAACTTATTTGTTTTAATATGGATGTTGTGTGAAACCTCATTCGTGAGTAATGAGTACTTGGTTTTAAAGGGATAATGTTTCTTGATTTGGGAATCGAGAATGTGTATCGACAGGACACTGCGGCGTTAATAAAGGAAAATGTATTGAATAATGATGTGTTGTATTAAAACCAGTAGAAACCTCCATCTGCATAGAAGCTAAGATGAGACAAAATGATATTACATTTTCTAGATCATGGTTGCTGTAATAAGATCGTGATAAACAAGAATAAACTACTCACATATATGACATATGTTACTCGATTGTTTTAAAAGAGATTAAGACTATGAATTATGAAACCTTTCTAAAATAAGTGACTTGAGCATTTGAAATTAGGCAAACTTGAGCGTTTGGAAAATAATGTTGTTACTTGATTTTACAAAGGGGAAGTGTCTTGTTTACTTAAAAAGATAGTCACGATTTTTATACTACAGGTGGTGTGACTTATGCGAAAGTACTTTGAGTTGTGTGAAACTTGCCTATGCTTGTGATGATATCCTTTGTTGTACAAGTGTTGTATTTACGTATTCTGGCGTCTCTCGATAGAGGCGGTTGACTTGTTGAGAACTTACTTGGGCGTCTTTGGCGATGTGGAGAATCCCACGGGTATGTTTCCATTTTAATTCTTGTCTTGTTATCGATGTTACATAGACATGTCTACAGAGTAGAATTCGGGGCATGTGGCCATGCGGCGGGGTTGATCACCCGATATATTGTTGATGATGTCACGTGGGCGTGTCTGCAGAGGTAGAATTCGGGGCATGTGGCCGTGGGGCATTGGTATTATTGTTGCATCATGGACATGTACTGCAGGCCAATTAGGGGCATGCGGCCGTGATGCGAACATGATTGATGTTGTGGGCGTGAGACCCATAGTTATATTTGAGTGATGACTTGAGGCGTGAGTCACATTGGAACATGGCTTTTATGTTGTGAAGCGTAGTTTGGTTATCATACATGTCTCTGCTTTATATAGACTAGTATGATTTCATTTCTGATATTTTCTGATTTCGCATACTTGGTACTGTTATGCGACCTCGCTTGAGGCTGCGTTCATCTGCGGTAGAGTACATCGATGCGTGGATCCTCGCTCTTAGGACCACGATTCGGCGTATTAGGAAGCTCCGTTTCTCGGAGGCTTATCTTTTAGTATGTGTTTCCACGAGTTGTAAGTTCTTGTACATTCGGGGTATGGCGAGCCACTGTCCGTCATAGTCGTTGTAAATCTTAAGTGCATGAAATGCTTGTTGTGGCGGGGTTGTAAAGGATTAAAGCGTTCGGAGTTTTATGTATATCTTTGAAAACAGCCGTTTTGGTTGCTTTATTTATTATTATATCTCTTGTTTCATGACTCATGTTTTATTTTCCATTTGGTTTTCTCGATGTTGTATCACTAGGGTGCGAGGTAAGGCACGATCCAGGCCAAGTCGGGGTGTGACAAAGTGGTATCGAGCGATTAGTCCTCGGAAAGTGTCTGACCGTGTCTAGTAAGTCTTGATTATCGGTGTGTTGTGCACCACGTCTATGTCGAGGAGGCTATAGGACATTTAGGATTGGTTTCCATTCTTCTCATTACGAGATCGTGCCTTAGAAGCGTGTTGTAAGTTGGACCCTCGGCGTATCTCGTTTTTACGATTATGCCTCGCGCCAAGCAGCGAGCCCGAGAAGGCAAAGCGGCCGAGTCTTGCTAGTGAGATCTGAGAGAATGAGCGCGAGCGGGCGATACGAGTTGTGCTTGAAGCGGGTTTTGTGGCGCCGCCCGGCCCAGCGAGTTTAAGCGCGGCGGTGGCTGCTGAGACCTGATACACGAGCCTCGGTCCCGATGCAGGCGGAGGAGATGGGTTACAAGGAGATGGCCCGATTCTTTGGTGGTCGTGGCGAATATGAGATAGGTTGGATCGGCGATTCGATTCGGTTTGATGCACGATGGTTCGCCCGGCGAATAGTTTGAGGCTGCGGGACTTTACGAGTTGTAGCCGCGAGTTTTATGGGTGAGGCACGAGGATGATCGCGAGGAGTTCATCCGGCGATTCTGTGGTCGTGAGTGATCGAGCCGGAGGCCGAGTCGGTGGTCTTAGGTTCGCGTCGGTGCGTGATCTGTGATCGGCCGGTTTTGGTCGTGGGAGTTGTCGGGAGAGCATCGCTCCAGCAGTATGGGACGAGTTCTCAAAGGCATTCCGCTCACTTCTTGCCTCGCGGATGAGGAGGGCGCGGTAAACAGATTTGTGATCTTTGAGGCGAGAGAGGCGTCTGATTGAAGTCTGGCGTGGAGTTTGACTCGTTGGCTCGGTATGTCCCCGTTTAGTGGCAACCATGGAGGATAGAGTGCACCGCTACGTCACGGATTAGATGATTGCTTGCGAGGCTTGTTCGAGTGTAGCTCTTCAGGGCATGGACATTGCCGCGTGCGAGCTCGTGCAGCCGGATGTGAGGCACGGAGAGGTCGGCGGAATGACGAATCAGCGAAGAGGGCGAGAACAACGAGGTCCTTTGGTGACTTTGAGGTGGACCGCCTCAGCATACTAGTTTTGTACCTCGCCCGGTCGAGTGGTCCTCCGCGCCCTTGAGCATCCAGTATTCGGGGCGGTCGGAGCTCGAGGTTGAGTTTCGAGGAAGTAAGGGTGTTGGCGGATCTGGTCACCTACCTCGGTGTGATCGATGTAGTAGACCGCATTTCGAGTGTCGTAGTGCGAGGAGCTTGCTATTTTTGCGGCCAGCGGGGCCATTTGCGGTGTCCGGCCAAGGGTAGCGGATGTTCGACTCGGCGCCCGGGATCGATGGTGGTTCATCACGCCGCTGGTTGTGCGCCTGCAGGTGTGATTAAGCGGTAGAGGCAGTATATCCTTAACCTCTAGAGTTTTGTATACTGATGTGTTTTAGTGTTATGTTCGGATAGCTTTGTGCTAAATGTGATTTAGACACACGGTTATTGTAGAAGGGTAAGTATGGGGGCATGGTAAGTGTGAACCACTGGTATCACGATTGAGACCTTAGAGGTAAGGTCGTCTTGAGTAAAAGATTCGTTTTATGTTTGACCTTTATCGAGTGCGTAGTATCGTGGGTTTTATTTGTGTGATAAGTCCATGGGTAGTGTGAGATGGAAGTGGTAGCTTTCATGATGTGATTTAGCGAGATTGTTAGGTGTCGGGAGCGAGGGCTTGGCGCGATTGTGGGTCGGGTTGAGGGCGTGATCTGGGTCAACCGTGCCGGATTAAGGTGGGGTCGGTTAGGTGGTCGCTTGGTGGTAAGTCACGAGGATGCTAGGTACAAGTTTTATGATCACCGTATGAGTTCGTGGAGCGTTCGACTGAAGCGGTTCGTAAAAGCGGGAATGGCCTTAAGGAAGTTTGAGGTTAGTAAGATGACCAAGTTTGGAGGTAGTGACTCAGATTTTTGGAGCAGAGTAATGACTGAAGTATGAGTGCGTCTTGGGAGAGTTCAAGTGTTCGAGAAGGGCACGACGAGTAAGGAAGGAAGAGAAGCGTGTGTTATTTTGTGGTCGGTGTGGCGTTGGCAACTTGTTAGAGGAACCATCGATATCCGTCTTGAGAAGGAACATTCGGGGCGAATGTTTCTAAGGAGGAGAATGTTATACCCGTATTCTCGGGGTATGTATGCGAGGGCGTCGTGCGAGAGCCTGACGAGAAAATTGGAAAGGAAGAAAGAGGTGATTTTTTCCACGGAAAAAGTTTCGGTTTTGTAAAGAAAAATGTTCGTTGATGGGAATTGGGTTCCCAGTTTGGAATATGGGCTTCTTAAATTATATTAGAATTTTGAGATTTTATTTTGGAAATGGTCATGTGGGGCCACGGAGAAATTCTACGGTTTGTAGAACAGCTTTGTTTTTGAGATTTAGGTATTTTGGATATTTTGGAAGGCGAAATATTACGAAGCGAATCGAGCGACACGTGTCACCCCGTGTGGCACCGCTTGGCGAATTTACCTTTGTGCACAACACGGTTAGAGTCGTTTTTTTCGAAGCGTTTTCGTAACTGCGAAGGAAAATTCGGCTATGTCGTTTGTATTTTGAGGATTTTTCGGCGGAACATTTTGGACCAGCGGGAGGGTGGCGTATGTCACCCGCATGGAAAGCAAGTGGGCGGCTTGGCGATTGAAGAGCAAGTTGGTGGTTGATATTTGTGTAGATATTTGTGAGGTTTTAAGGAGTAGGGACTAGGGTGCACTTGGCTTGATCTTGGCCTTACACTTGCCTTGCACGTGGCTTGATCTTGGCCGTTGGTTGGCCTTTGGTTTTCTTATAAATACCCCACAAGCTTGAAGACTTCATCCGTTCCTAAAATCTTCCAAGTCTTGAGTCCTCTCCTCCCTTTGAGTGTGTTCTCGTCCTAAGCCTTCCCTCCCCCAGGTGGCCTTGTGGCGAGAGCCTCCCCTCACGCTGTGGTGCTAGTGGTGGGGTACCCACAGCCTAGTTGTTTCGTATAATACACCCTCTTGGTAGAAATACTCTCAGAGTATTGTTATAATGCCCAAAATACCTTAGCCTTTACCTTGTTGTATTCAGAGTTACCTCTATATCGTGAGCCGGAAATACTACCTTTTGTCCTTTTAGTCTCAAGCGAAACCACTAAGGAAATCTTCGTAGTTGGTTGAAGTATTTGAGTAGAAGTTGGTTAGAACTTCAGGGTTGTTTGGAGCGGATTGGAGCGCCGGAGTAGGAGCTAAACCTTGCTCGGGATCGACATTATAACTTGGATAATTTTGGGCTTGTCGAGGTAAATATTCTTGTCCACTTATTGTAATTGGAGATTACATGTAGTTGGAATATATAGTTGAGGTATACTATATATAGGTGAACATTATTTGTCTTGTGATGTCTTTTGACTTAAGCACTGAATTTAAAGAAGAAGCGACTGTAATTACATAGGCGTATTCTGATGAACTTGTGTAGCATTGTTGTGTAGTAGAATGGTACGTCAGGTTAGGCGATGTAAACCCCCGCGGTTGGCTTGGTAGCGGCCTCGATAGAGGAGAGATTTCTGTTGTTGCGGGGAGAGTCTTTGAATTTTACGTAGAGAAATGGAACCTTGTGTTTTGAAGTTAATAGGCGTTTGTGACCTTTTTAGGTGAAAGTACTAAGAGTAGCGTATTCTACTTGAGAGTGGAAAGGGCTAGCAAGGTTGTAGTACTTGGAGCATTTTGCTTATTGTCGATACTCGCGCGAGGTATGTGAACCTCTTCCTATCTGTTCTAGCATGATATGTGTGTAACTATGTGACGGTGGACGTCACGGTACTAAGTGTATTTGTTTGGTTTAAACATAAAGTGTTATAACGGCTTTATGGGAAGTTGGTTATAATAGCTGTATGTAGGTAAGAAAATGGTTTACTGATGTAAGAAGTTAAGAGACTTAACTTATTTGTTTTAATATGGATGTTGTGTGAAACCTCATTCGTGAGTAATGAGTACTTGGTTTTTAAAGGGATAATGTTTCTTGATTTGGGAATCGAATGTGTATCGACAGGACATTTGCGGCGTTAATAAAGGAAAATGTATTGAATAATGATGTGTTGTATTAAAACGGTGAAACCTCATCTGCATAGAAGCTAAGATGAGACAAAATGATATTACATTTTCTAGATCATGATTGTTTGTAATAAGATCGTGATAAACAAGAATAAACTACTCATATATATGACATATGTTACTCAATTGCTTTAAAAGAGATTAAGACTATGAATTATGAAACCTTTCTAAAATAAGTGACTTGAGCATTTGAAATTAGGCAAACTTGAGCGTTTGGAAAATAATGTTGTTACTTGATTTTACAAAAGGGAAGTGTCTTGTTTACTTAAAAGATAGTCACGATTTTTATACTCACGGGTGGTGTGACTTATGCGAAAGTACTTTGAGTTGTGTGAAACTTTCCTATGCTTGTGATGATAGCCTTTGTTGTACAAGTGTTGTATTTACGTATTCTGGCGTCTCGATAGAGGCGGTTGACTTGTTGAGAACTTACTTGGAGCGTCTTTGGCGGTGTGGAGAATTCCACGGGTATGTTTCCATTTTAATTCTTTGTCTTGTTGTCGATGTTACATAGGCGTATCTGCAGAGGTAGAATTCCGGGGCATGTGGCCGTGCGGCGGGGTTGATCACCCGATATATTGTTGATGATGTCACGTGGGCGATGTCTCTGGCAGAGGTAGAATTCGGGCATGTGGCCATGGGGCATTGGTATTATTGTTGCATCATGGACATGTCTACAGAAGCGGCGGAATTAGGGCATGCGGCCGTGATCACGAACATGATTGATGTTGTGGGCGTGAGACCCGTAGTTATATTTGAGTGATGACTGAGGGCGTGAGTCCACGAGAACATGTTGCTTTTATGTTGTGAATCGTAGTTTGGTTATCATACATGTCTCTGCTTTATATAGACTAGTATGATTTCATTCTGATATTTTACGATTCACACTTGGTACTGTTGTCTTGACCTCGCCCGAGTGCGTTCATCTGCATGAGTAAGTACATCGATGCGTGGATCCTCGCTCTTAGGACCACGATTCAGCGTATTGGGAAGCTCCGTTTCTCGGAGGCTTATCTTTTGGTATGTGTTTCCACTGAGTTGTAAGTTCTTGTACATTCGGGGTATGGCGGAGCCACTGTCCGTCATAGTCGTTGTAAATCTTAGAAGTGCAGAATCTTGTTGTAGGCGGGGTTGTAAAGGATTAAAGCTGTTCGAGTTTTATGTATATCTTGAAAGGCAACCGTTTTGGTTGCTTTATTTATTATTATATCTCTTGTTTATGACTCATGTTTTATTTTCCATTGGTTTTCTCGATGTTGTATCACTAGGGTGCAGGGTAAGGCACGATCACGGGCCAGTCGGGGTGTGGCGGCTTTCTACTGGCGTATAGTTTTTATGATGCAGGTGGTACCTGGTGTTCATGTATGCATATTGTTGTTATATTATATCATGGACTGCCGGCAGTGAGGAAGGGATTCCATGGGCATGATTGATATTATGGGTGTGAGACCCATGGTTATATGTGAGTAATGACTTTGAGGCGTGTGTCCACAGCTTGACATGGCTTATATATTGTGTCTTGTAGTTTGGTTATCATACATGTCTCTGTTTTATATAGTATCATGATTTCATTCTGATATTTTGATTTCATACTTGGTACATATTTCGTACTAACCTCGCCCGAAGTGCGTTCATCTGCGAGTTGAGAGTCGTAACTGCGATCCTCATTCTTAGGATCACTGTTCACTGGTTGGGAAGCTCCATTATTTGGAGGCTTTGTAGTTTGATGCAGTTCCACGAGGTTGTAGATTTTGTACATTCGGGGTATGGCGGGCCACTGTCCCATCCACGGTTATTACGTCAAAACTCTTAGAAGTGCGTAGTCATATCTTGTGGGTGCTTTGTAAAAAAAAAAAAAGAAGCGCTTTTGGTTTCGTATTTATATATATCGGGAAGGTGGCCTTATCGGCTAACACATTATTTATTTCTTGTTGAGTTTATGCATGTTCATTGATTATCTCGATGTTTTACAGTAGGGTGCCCGGGTAGGGCACGATCGCGAGCTTGAGGTCGGTCGTGACATAAGTATGGAAAGGAAATAAAGTATAGCAATTAAGTCCATAACTATACAAGGAATGACAGGGGCAAGTATGAAAATCAATTACGGATCTACTGGTGTCATATAAAAATCGAGCCAATCGTACCTTGTATCATTTGTACTCAGTAACCGTCCACTTTCAAATATGAAATCCATGTCAAAATCAGGACACGCCTCGGCATATAATATCACGAAGCATGCTCGTGGAATACAACATCACTATCGTGTAACAAGTATAACATACAACTACATGCACATGTGCCTTTTTAACAATGAGTAAACTTTACATGCTTTAAAATAGGAAGCTTATGATCAATCTAGGCCACGCTTGTAGTATCATTATGCAAACCCTCTCACAGGGTGTTTCACCTCTGAGGTCTTGTGGACGCGTAGGACAATTGCCCGTAGGACTATTTCACCATACGGGACTATTTCACGCTTAGGCACTACGGGCGCATGATGGCATATACATCATGCTCGCGTCATGGGTAGCAAATCCATGGAGATGTATAATGTCTTGGGGTTTACCCATGATTATACTCGAGAAGGTGTATAACGTCTTGGGGTTTACCGCGTTTATACTCGGAGGTGTATAACGTCTTGGGGTTTACCCGCGTTTATACTCATAACACTAGCACGATGGCTATTATGAACAACGTATGCAAGTTAAGATAATCTTTGACTCTCAGCATCATAAAATGAATAAACCATCATTTTAACAAACCAAGACAATTTCCATGCCTTCTTTTCAACAAATCAAGACAATATCATGCCTTTCCTTTTAACAAATCAAAATGATACCATTTAGGCAAGAGAAGTACTATCGAGGCACAAAATAGAATAACTATCATTTAAGCAAGCCAAAGTACTATCAAGGCACTAACACACCTTGCTTTACTAAGAATTAAAGTCCATTCGACAATGTCGTGGCCGTACATTCACTTTATGAACTAAATTTCCATTTTAGGAAAGCCCAAGTACTACATGTATCGCTAGGAAGTAGGATCCAATACATGTATCATTTTGGAACCATCAATTAGAAAATCAAGACACTTATCGTACCAAGTATCCTTCTAAGACATGGTTTTGGCAAATCAAGGCACTAGACCTCACGTGTTACTTTAAAACATCTTGAACATCAAAGTGCCACATATCATGTATTATATTAAGGACTTAATCATGGACATTCTCGCACGATTTCCTTAAAACAATTTAAACCATCCCTTGACTTTCCACTAAAACTTGTTATAACAAACTTCCCATAATGTCGTTATAACCACTTCATTTTTAGACAACTAACGCACCATTACCTCTTTCCTTTTTATAAAAACCAAGGCATTATCATTCCACGTAAGGGAATTGAACCCAAAGTACTTTGTACATCTATTCTTTATAAAAGAATTGTTTCATGAAATATTAGGGCGTTGGACCTAAAAGTACTTTCACCATTAAAACCAAGTTACTTACTTTTTAAACTCAAGTAACTTATACTTTTAAGACCAAGTAACTTATGCCTTCAAATCAAGTCACTTACTCTCTTTAAATCAAGTAACATATACTTTTCAAAACGAGTTACTACACATTTTCGAAATTCAAGTCCCAAGTACTTTCAAAAATCAAGCTTCATGTACTTACAAAATTAATACTTTTATGAGCCGCGAATAGGTTATTCTCGTTTATAACGATCTTGTTAAATCAGCCATGATCTAGAAAATGTAATACAATTTTGTCTTATCTTAGTTTCTATGCAGATGGAGAATTCTACTCATTTCAATATAATTTGTTATACCCCGTATTTCCAGAGTATGTACGTGAGGGCGTACGTACAAAAGTTTAAGCCTTAAAGTAGACTAAGGGACGAAATTTTGTGCACAACTAGCGAAAAGAATCGTTTTCCGACGAAACGTTTTCCGAACTTTGCGAAGGGAAAATTACGGCTATGTCATTAATAATTTTTGCGGATTTTTCCGAGAGATGAAATATTTTGGACCAACGAGAGGCGACACTTGTCACCCTCTAGTGGGCGATCAGTGGCGAAATGGTGCGTTCTTGGCCGTGTTTTGAGGCCTAAAACTTGGGTCAATGTTTGGAGTGATTTGGGAATAGATGGCTAGGGTGCACTTGTGCAAATCCACACCTACACTTACCACGCAGCTGATCTTGTCCATTGGTTTCCTATAAATACCCCCTTTGTTGAAGACTTCTTCATCCATCAAATGACTTCTAAGTCTTAAAAATCCCTCCTCCCTTAGTGTGGTTCTCGTCAAATCCTCCCCGAGAAGGCCCTTGGCCGAAACCCTCCCACTCTTCTGAGGTTCTGCCGAAAGTACCCCTCCTCTCTTGAGTGTTGTTCTCGTGAAACACCCACTTGGTAGAAAAGTATTCTCCAAGTATTGTTACTATTCCAAAATACCTTGGCCCCAAATACCTTGTAGTATTCCAGTTACACCTATACTAAGCGCGGATATACTATTATACTTCCTTTAGCCACTAAACGAAACCACTAAGGAAATCTTCATAGCGAGTTGAAGTATTAAGAAGAAGTTGTGTAGAACTTCTAATGGTTGTTTGGAGCGGGTTGGGCGCCAGAGCGAGAGCTAAACGTTGCTCGGGATCGGCATTAAAACTTGGATAATTTTAGGCTTATCGAGGTAAATACTCTTGACCTTATTGTAATTGGAAATTACATCTTTGTAGTAGTATAGAAATGAGTATAAGATATATAGAAGGATGGTATAAGAAGAGAATTGAATTGAAATCACATCGGAAGAATATTAAAGAAGAAAGTGAATGTACTTACTTAGAATTTGTATTCTGATAGAATTATGTAGTTTGTGGTGGGAAGTCTTTACGATTTTCCGTAGAATCTTGTATCTAGATTTATTCTGAGTAGTCTAGACATTGATAGACTTGTATAACAGTTATAGGTTGAAATCTTTGAGTAGCGTATTACTCGAAGGTGGAAAAGGCTAACGAGATTACGATGCTGGAGCTAATTGCTAATAGTCGATAATCGTCGCGAGGTATGTGATTCTTCCTATCCTCTTGAGCATGATATTTTAAAAGAATATATATAGTACGGTAGACGTACGTGTGTTAACTGAACATGGTTTTACTCCGATGTCTTTTGACTTGAGTTTTAAATAATAAGTATCTGGAAGCATTTCAAAAGAATTAAGAAACCTTTTTTGAAAGAAGAGTAATACTTGGTTTTAAAAGCTTAAGAGTTATAGCAGCTTTATGGGAAGTTAGGTATAACGACTTAAGAGAGATAAAAAGAATGGTTTATTGATTTTAGAAGTTAAGAGACTTGATCTTAAAAGATAAGAGACTTGACTTAATTGAATTAATATGAATTTTGTTAAAAAGTGTGAAACCTCGTTCGTGAGTAATGAGTACTTGGTTTTAAAAGGAAGAATGTTTCTTGATTTGAAATTAGAATAAGTATCGAACAAACCACTGCAGCGCTAATAAAGGGAAATGTATTGGATAATTAAGTATTATTAAAACCAGTAGAAACCTCCATCTGCATAGAAGCTAAGATAAGACAAAATGATATTACATTTCCTAGATCATGACTGCTTTAATAAGATTGATTATGAATAAGAATAACCTACTCACACATAAGGCATACGTTACTCAATTGTTTTAAAAGAGAGTATGTTATTTGATTAAGACTATAAACTATGAAAGCTTTCGAAACTAAAAGACTTGAGTATCTGAAATTAGGCAAACTTGAACTTTTGGAAAAAGAATGTTGTTACTTGACGTTGTTCTAAAAAGTGTAAGCCACTTGGTTTAAAATAGTGTAAAGTACTTGCTTTTAACATGAACGTATTTGGTACTACGAATAATAGTATCGAGTTGTTTTTACGTAAAAAGAGGTCGTTTTGAAAGGATAAATGTATGTAGTACTTTGGGGTTAAAACCCGGATTTGTTGTAATAAAATAAATGTCTGTAAGTATGATTGAACTTGCCTATGCTTGTGGTGATAACCTTTGTTGTGCTAGTGTTGTATTTCTGTGCTACCGCGTCTCTCGTTGGAGGGCCGGCTATCTGATTGATTGATGGACATACTGACACGATGGGTAGCCCACGGGTATGCTTCCACTATATTGATCCTTTTGGACATACTGACACGATAGGTGGCCCACGGGTATGCTTCCATTAGGAGTGTTATCTTGTTATTTGCTTTGGACACACGATGTGTGGCCCACGAGTATGCTTCCATTTTTTTATTGTTATCTTGTTACTTCCTTTTGGACATACTGACACGATGGGTGGCCCACGGGTATGCTTCCATTAGGAGTGTTATCTTGTTATTTACTTTGGACATCGACACGATGGGTGGCGAGTATCTTCCATTATGATTGCTATCTTGTTATTTCCTTTGGACATCACGACACGATGGGTGGCCACGGGTATGTTTCCATTAGGATGGTTCCATGGCCATGCTTGTGCAGGAGTAAGATCTTGGGGCATGCGGCGTTTGCGGGTTAAATTCATAGTTATATTTGAGTGATGACTTTGAGGGCGTGAGTCCCTGACTTGATATGTGTGCTAGATTATATTGTGAACTGTAGTTGGTCATCATGCATGCCTCCTGTTTTATATAGACTGTTATGATTTCACTTACAATATTTTTCAGTTTCACATACTTGGTACCTGTTATCTTGACCTCGCCCGGAAGTGCGTTCATCTGCGCGGGTAAGTACGCGATCGTTGATCTCGCTCTTAGGATCGCGATTCAGCGTATTAGGAAGCTCCGTTTCTCGAGGCTTATCTTTTGGTATGTTTTCCACGAGTTGTAGGTTCTTGTACATTCGGGGTATGTCGAACCTGTCCGTCATAGTTGTTGTATAAAAATCTTAGAAGTGCATGCCTTGTTGTGGCGGGGTTGTAAAGGATATGTATTCAAACTTTGTTTATATATATGCCGAAGCGACTTTCTGTCCACGACCAGCTGGGCGTGGTGGTGCCTACCGGGCACCCTAGTGACATAACATCAGTGTCAGCGGAACATAAAACACATCGTGAAACAAATGAAGTACAAAGCGATGTCTGTGAAAACTTGCCTTGGCGTATATATAAACAACAACTCTTTCAATCATGAACGAGCAATCCTTTTACAAACCACCGCCTTGATTACTACGGACCTCTAAGAATGATATGACAACAACGGGGCGGGGCCCGTCATACCACAGTGTAAGCACCCACAATAACGAGGACTATACGAGATAAGCCTCGGAGAAAGCGGAGCTTCCCAAAGTGACGTGACCACTAAGGCGAGATCAACGGCGGTGTACCTTTACTGCGGCATGAGCGGCCCCGAGGAGTCGATCTGGCAGTACAGTATGTGGAAACTGAAAATCGTAAATGAAATCATAGTAGTCTATATAAAGCGAGAGACATGTATGATAACAAAACTACGATTCACGATAAACAAGCGATCATATCAAGTCGGGGACTCACGCCTCAGTCATCACTCAAATATAACAATGGGTCTCGCGCCCACAACATCAATCATGCGTGGAATACCTTCCTCACTGCGGCGGTTATGATATAAAAGCACCAAGGAACACACATGAACACGGGTCCGCGTGCCATAATAACACCGTCTGCGGGGTAAATGCGAAGGCATAGCCGACTACTAACACCAGTACCAACAAGGTCATGAAGCGTATCATAAGATCTGTCTGAACCGTCACGTGATCAAAGTTGGCCACTTGCGCGATATCTAATGTGCGCGTCTAGCCACAGAACTTTCCGCGACTCGCGTAGGCCAATCTCATCGGCCCGCGTGAGGTATTCCGCGTCGGTAGCTACTCCCGGCGTCGTCACGAACGCGATCCGCATGGCCACGCATGGACCGCATGCCCGTAAGGGCCGCGCTAACACGGAACTCGTAGCTCGCGCCAGGCCCACAGGACTGCGTGAGGTATTCTCGAATCATAGGTCCGTCGACACTTTGAGTCTACCCGCGTGGAGGGCGACAACCGGAATCATCTCGAGATGAGTGATGTAAAATACTAACACAACGACTTATCGTTAAGCAACATAAGCACAACAAAGGAAAACCCTTTACACAACATCACAAGATACTAACACACGTAGAATCCTAGCGTGTTTACTTATCAATCAACAAGAAAGTATTGCTGGGCTATCGCGAACCAACACAATCAAGTTATACACACAAGGTACTTTCTATATGCCAACAAGTTGGGTTTTATCCCCAAAGTACTTCATACATTAACTCTTTAAAGATCGTTACTTTCACAATGTCACACAATACGTAGTATAAAAATAGAGTGACTATCCTTTTAAAGTAAATCAATTACTTCTCTTTGTAAAATCAAGTAGCAACATTCTTTTCCAATGATCAAGTTTGCCTAATTTCCAATATTCAAGTTTGCCTAATTTCCAATGTTCAAGTTTCTCATTTTAGAAAGGTTTCGTAGTTCATAGTCTTATTCATTTAAGAATATAATTCTCTTTTAACTATCTGAGAAACATAAGTCTTATATGTGAGTAGGATATTCTTGTTTATAACAATCTTATTACAATGATGATCTAGGAAATATCATTTTGTCTCATCTTAGCTTATGCGGATGGAAGTTTCTCTTGGTTTTAATAATACTTAATCTGTCAAAACATTTCCTTTTATTAGCATTGCGGTGGTTTGTCGATACACATTCTGATTTCGAAATCGATAAAACATTCTTAAGCCGTTATACCTAACTTCCGTAAAGCTAGTATAACTCTTAAGTTTTCAAAAACCAAGTATTACTTCTTCTTTCAAAATGATTCAAAAATCTTTTGAAATACTTCAAGTTCTTTATTAACACATAACAAGCGATTATAGTTCAAACGATTACCTTTTAAAAACCACAAGTATCTTCACCAACATAAAGTCGTTATAACCAACTTCCCGTAAAGCCGTTATAACACTTTATGTTTTAAACCAATCAAATACATTTAGCACGTATGCGTCTGCATACTACATAGTTCACACATATCATGCTAGAAGAGATAGGAAGAGGTTCACATACCTCGCGACGAGTATCGACTGATAGCAAAGCGCTCCAAGTACTTCAAAGTCGGCTACTCCTTGCCAAGTAGGCGGCGCCTCGCGTAATCTTCAACCTATAAGGCCACAGCGCTTATTAACAATTAGATCTATCGTAGAACATTCTACAGAAAATTCGTGACACCTCACATGTGGCGTAAATCTCCTCTTTTATCGAGGCCAGGCTACCAAGCCAACGGGGGTTATCTAACTAACGACGGGTACAATTCTACTCCACGAAGCTTATACAAGTCTCATGTCTGATCCTATGTAAATCTGATTCGATTACTCTTCTTTTGAAAAGGTTTCTTATTATTGGGCTTAAGTCAAAAGACATTGCGATAACAACGTTCAATACTATATATAGTATACTTCAACTATATAATCTAACAACATGTAATTTCCAATTACAATAGAGACAAGATATTTACCTCGATAAGCCCATAATTATCCAAGTATAAAGTCGATCTGGGCAATCGTTTAGCTCCGACTCGGCGCTCGACCATCTAAACCACCCTAGAAGTTCTAACCAACTTCTACACAATACTCAACGGACTATGGAGATTTTCCTGAGGTTTCGGTTTTGTAGTGGGAAGTATAATAGTATTTCGGTTTTTAGTATAAGTATAACCTTAGAATACTACAAGGTATCTGGCTAAGGTAATTTGGGCATTATAACAATACTTTTGAGTATTTCTACCAAGAGGGGGTATTATATGAAAACAACTAGGCTAGGGGTACCCACGGCTAGCACCCAGGAGGGTGGCTGCCACTCGGCCTACCACTGGGGGAACTCTCGGCCAAGGGAGAGGGCTCTCGACAAGACACTACACTAAGGGGAGGAAGAAGCTTTCAAGACTTAGGCAATTTGTGGATGAATTAGTCTTGAAGGGGTATTTATAGGTCTGCAAAGGCGACCAATGGCCAAGATCTTGCCAAGTGCAAGGCAAGTGTAGGGCGAATCTTGCCAAGTGCACCTTAACCAACTACACACAAAATATCCTACCAACTACTTGACAAAATAGTCACCATTTCGTCCACTCTCTACGCCATTGAGAGGGTGCCAAGTGGCGCCCTTGTTGGTCCAAAATGTTTCGTCTCTCGGAAAAATTCGCAAAAATTAAAAAGTCATAGCCGAATTTTCCCTACGAAAAGTCGGAAAGCGTTTAGTCGAAAACGACTCTAATCGGTGTTGTGCACAAATAAATTTCGCCAAGCTACTTTCTCAAGTTCAAATTTTCTACGTCGTCTTACGTACATACTGCGAAATACGGTATAACATTCTCCTCCTTGAAACATTCGTCGAATGTTCCTTCTAAATCTCAAAACAAGCGTCGCCGATATAGTCTTCACTACCGTACTTACGAAACAATCACGCCCTGATAGCCCGCGAAACAAGCTGCGCGCAAAAAAAATACTTACATCAAGTCCACGAGGAATCACTCTAACATCACCACAAACACCTCTCTCGGGTCTAAAATATACTTCTTCCACACTTTTCCAAACAAAAGAAATGGTCACATCAATGCTTGCCATACATGCTCGCTTCTTCCGATACCACTTTTGTCACTTTGCGCGAGGTTCTAGTGTCACTCGCGACCCAACAAATGATGCGGGACTACGTGCGATCCACGAGGTCGTACACTCGAACTCTTACCACATTTACGTCTGCTTGGTTCCAAAACTTCGGGGTTACTATCTCTAACGTGGTCATCGTCATTGGCGGGAACACTCTGGATGGATCTCGATACTTTCCGATCATAACAATCTGAAAGATCGGTCATCGCCTCCTAAGTCGGACGGCAAAGCTAACATATAAGCAACGGCCTATTCTTCACATGGACTCAAGGCCCAAGTAACTCGGGCTAAGTTCCTGTCTTCAAAACTTCGTCACCCCCGGTGGTACTTTGAAGAAGACCGACCGTCGACACGAACTCTAGCGTCGTCGCGATTATCTGCGATTTCTGCGAGTGCGGAACCTCTTCTAGACAAGCTTTACTCTATCCACGGTCTGCTGGAACAAGCTGAACTAACTATCGAATCCACGCCAACATCGAACCAATCGACCGCGACTCACATCCGCCCTCTGAGGCTTCAAAAGGCGACATCCGAACACCGAAATGGTAGCTTAAACACTCGTGACAGAGACAACAATTCGCAACTATCCGCGAAATCGAACAACGGCGGCGAATGTGGTCGAGACTTACTCGAGTTCCTAACCTTGCTGGTAAAACCTCGAGAAAAAGCAGTATGACACAGGCTCCATTTATGCGACATAAGGTGAAGGTAGGCACCTCGTGCGACCTTACAACTTTTACGATATATCATCTCGCGTAACCTGCGCGAGTAAGCGGTCTTTGCTGAAGACAACACGGTGACCTCGCCGACCTCTTGGTCGAATCGTTCGTGAAATCGTCGTTGGTTAACTAAACTCGGGCCTAACACCCTCGTGACCTATCATAGGCGGGACCACCACGACCCGCACCACCAAACATGCGCGGGTTGACCCGCAGCGTGGCCTCAACGACCGACGCGCGGCAACGCTAGCTCCGCGAAGGAAAACTCACTAATCACGTTACGAAAACCTAGCGGTCTTCTTAGCTCAACTATCCTCTTTCATGCCACACTACTCGGGGACTTATCGTAACATAGCTCACGTGCACTATGCACTCCTATAAAGGTCAAACATAAACATACGTCTTTTACTCGAGATGGCCTCACTCTAAGGTCTCTACGTATAAAACTCTAAGGCTCGCACCTTCTATCCCCAAATCTTACTTGGTTAACTAACCAAGATTTCTAATTACAACTAACACACCGCTATCATAACATAGCACTTAAGGTATACTCACCTTATCACTCATCTTGATCTCTAGAGGGTTAAAGATATATCTCGTCTCTTGCTCCACTCCTTAAGTCGTTCTAATCAAACACTTGCCCGTAGGCGCGCAGCTAGGAGGTGACAAACTACCACCGATCACGAAGGCTAAGTCCTCCATGAGGACACTCTTTCGACAACGGACCACGGCGGTCATAGTACAACACGTACCAACTAAAAGCGACATTCCGGGATGGCGCTGCCACGTGTGAACGAGAAAAAGCGAATCGGATGGCTGGAACTACGTGTAGGCGTGAGCGGAAGCTCTGGAGCTCGACCAACTCCGCATACCGAGCGTCCACGAAATTCGTGGAGGACCTCGGCTGACCGGTGGATGTGCATAATCTGTCTGCGGTGAGGCGACTGCCTCAAAAGTTACTAAAGGACGCTTCTGCTCGGCCTCTTCGCGTCGCCGTTAACGCGTCGATCTCTGCGTCTCGGCTGCTGCGCATAAGCGTACCACGAGCCATGCTCGAAGCCTAGCGAAGAATTACTCTTGCACAACCTCTCTTAGATAGTCGTCAAGACTCGCGGTACATCGGTATACTCTCTGGTAGCCAAATCCATAGCTAATGTGAGGTTGTCTTTTCGCAATCTATATTCTCTGTTTAGGTTGTGGGCGAAGGTCCAAACATCGTGGCGCGATGAGCTGTTGCGCCGTGCTAAACTCATTGGGGCTAGTGATGTCGCAGAACTCCCCGAATGAAGCACCACCCAAGGTGATAATTGGGCCTGTGCCCACGTAACCCTCTGTACTCTGCTCGCAGCTCCCTCGGCTGCCTTGCCCTCCTGGGCCCGGGTTGCCCTACGCGGAGGCATAGCGATAAGAAATAATTTCGTCGGAGGTCGACTAACAACACGGCTCTAAGGCACGATCTCGAGTGAGAAGAATAGAAACCAATCCTAAATACCACATAGCCTCACGATTATTGGTGTGGTGCACAATAGCGATAATCAAGACTTCTTGGATCGATGCGTAGACACTTTCCGAGGATTAAGCGCTCACGATACCACTTTGTCACGACCGGCGGGCGTGGCGGTGCCTTACCCGGGCACCCTAGTGACACAACATCGTGTCAGTAGAACATAAAACACATCGTGAAACAAATGAAGTACAAAGCGATGTCTGTGAAAACTTGCCTTCGTATATATAAACAACAACTCTTTCAATCATGAACGGCTTAATCCTTTTACAAACCACACTTGTACTACAAAGACACTAAGAATGATATGACAACAACGGCGGACGGGGCCGTCATCTACAGATAAGCACCCGCGTACGAGGACTATACCAAGATAAGCCTCCGAGAAGCGGAGCTTCCCAAAAGTCGACTGTGACCCTAAGGCGAGGATCAACGGCGGTGTACCTTTACTGCGGCATGAGCGGCCCCGAGAGTCGATCTGACAGTGCAGAGGTATGTGGCGAAAATCAGTAAATGAAATCATAGTAATCTATATAAAGCGAGAGACATGTATGATAACAAAACTACGATTCACAATAAACAAGCGATCATATCAAGTCGAGGACTCGCCTCAGTCATCACTCAAATATAACAATGGGTCTCACGCCTACAACATCAATCATGCGTGGAATACCTTCCCGCCATTGCCGGTTATGATATAAAAGCACCAAGGAACACACATGAACACGGGTCCCACGTGCCATAATAACACCGTCTGAGGGTAAATGCGAAGGCATAGCCGCTACTAACACCCAGCGGTACCAACAAGGTCGTAAGCGTATCATAAGATCTGCTAGGCCGTCACATGATCAAAGGCGGCCACTTGCGCGATATCTAATGTCGGCGTCTAGCCACTGGAACTTTCGCGACTCGCGTAGGCCAATCATCGGCGCGTGAGGTATTCCCGCGTCGAGGTAAGCTACTCCGGCGTCGTCACGAACTTGATCGCGTAGCCGCGTGGACGCGTGCCCGTAAGGGCCAACGCTAACACGGAACTCGTAGCTCGCGTAGGCCCGCGGGACTGCGTGGTATTCTCGAATCATAGGTCCGTCGACGCTGAGTCTACCCGCGTCGGAGGCGGCTTAACCGGAATCATCTCGAGATGAGTGATGTAAAATACTAACACAATGACTTATCGTTAAGCAACATAAGCCTGACAAAGGAAAACCCCTTTACACAACATCACAAGATACTAACACACGTAGCATCCTGGCGTGTTTACTTATCAATCAACAAGAAAGTATTGCAGGCTATCACAAACCAACCAATCAAGTTATACACACAGGTACTTTCTACTATATGCGCCAAGTTCGGGTTTTATCCCCAAAGTACTTCATACATTAACTCTTTAAAAGATCGTTACTTTCACAATGTCACACAATACGTAGTATAAAAATAGAGTGACTATCCTTTTAAAGTAAATCAATTACTTCTCTTTGTAAAATCAAGTAGCAACGTTCTTTTCCAATGATCAAGTTTGCCTAATTTCCAATGTTCGAGTTTGCCTAATTTCCAATGTTCAAGTTTCTCATTTTAGAAAGGTTTAGTAGTTCATAGTCTTATTCATTTAAGAATATAATTCTCTTTTAACTATCGAGAAACATAAGTCTTATATGTGAGTAGGATATTCTTGTTTATAACAATCTTATTACAATGACCATGATCTAGGAAATATCATTTTGTCTAAATCTTAGCTTATGCGGATGGAAGTTTCTCTTGGTTTTAATAATACTTAATCTGTCAAAACATTTCCTTTTATTAACTTTGCGGTGGTTTGTCGATACACGTTCGATTTCGAAATCGGTAAAACATTCTTAAGCCGTTATACCTAACTTCCGTAAAGCTAGTATAACTCTTAAGTTTTCAAAAACCAAGTATTACTTCTTCTTTCAAAATGATTCAAAAATCTTTTGAAATACTTCAAGTTCTTTATTAACACATAACAAGCGATTATAGTTCAAACCGATTTACCTTTTAAAAACCACAAGTATCTTACCAACATAAAGTCATTATAACCAACTTCCCATAAAGCCGTTATAACTTTATGTTTTAAACCAATCAAATACATTTAGCACGTATGCGTCTGCCGTACTACATAGTTCACACATATCATGCTAGAAGAGATAGGAAGAGGTTCACATACCTGCGACAGTATCGACTAATAGCAAAGCGCTCAGTACTTGAACCAGTGGCTACTCCTTAGCCAAGTGAGCGGCGCCTCGCGTGGTACTTCAACCTATAAGGCCAGTGACATTAACAATTAGATCTATCGTAGAACATTCTAGAAAATTGTGACCTCCCCATGACAGCGTAAATCTCCTCCTTTATCGGCGGCTACCAAGCCAACGAGGGGTTATCTGACTAACGACGGGTACAATTCTACTCGCGGAAAAGCTATACAAGTCTCTTGTAATACATTCCTATGTAAATCTGATTCGAGACTCTTCTTTTGAAAAGGTTTCTTATTATTGGGCTTAAGTCAAAAGACATTGCAGATAACAACGTTCGATCTATATATAGTATACTTCAACTATATAATCTAACAACATGTAATTTCCAATTACAATAGGGGACAAGATATTTACCTCGATAAGCCCATAATTATCCAAGTATAAAGTCGATCCGGGCAATCGTTTAGCTCGACTCAGGCGCTCGACCAGCTCTAAACCACCTTAGAAGTTCTAACCAACTTCTACACAATACTCAACGGACTATGGAGATTTTCCTAGGGTTTTGGTTTTGTGGTGACGGAAGTATAATAGTATTTACGGGTTTTTAGTATAAGTATAACCTTAGAATACTACAAGGTATCTGGCTAAGGTAATTTGGGCATTATAACAATACTTTTGAGAGTATTTCTACCAAGAGGGTATTATATGAAAAACAACTAGGCTAGGGGGTACCACGGCTAGCACCCAAGGAGGGGTGGCTGCCCTCGGCCTACCCAGCTGGGGAACTCTCGGCCAAGGGGAGGAGAGGGCTCTCGGCGAGACACTACACTAAGGGGAGGAAGAAGCTTTGAGACTTAGGCAATTTGTGGATGAATTAGTCTTGAAAAGGGGGTATTTATAGGTCTAGCAAGGCCAACGATGGCCAAGATCTTGCCAAGTCTGAGGCAAGTGTAGGGCAAGATCTTGCCAAGTGCACTTAACCAACTACACAAAATATCCTACCAACTACTTGACAAAATAGTCACCATTTCGTCCACTCTACCCGCGATGAGAGGGTGCCAAGTGGCGCCCTCTTGGTCCAAAATGTTTCGTCTCTCGGAAAAATTCGCAAAAATTAAAAAGTCATAGCGGAATTTTCCCTACGAAAGTGAAAACGTTTAAATCAACGACTCTAATCGGGTGTTGTGCACAAATAAATTTCGGCCAAGCTACTTTCTCAAGTTCAAATTTTCTACGTACGTCCTTACGTACATACTCTGGAAATACGGGGTATAACACTTTCTCTCAGATAAAATATGTCTCATGTTACATTTGATTCATGTCTTATTTTATGTTCCGCGGATTTCTCTGATGTATGACTACTTGGGTGCCCGGGTAAGGCACCAGTCACGGGCCCCGGAACGGGTCGTGACATAATTGATTGTCGATACCTTTTCATTAACGTTGAAATGGCTTGTTCGATACCTATTCTCATTAGTGTAGTAAATTATCAAGGTCACTCGACTCCAATACTTCCTAACGACTCTTACCAACATCCCCCATAAGACTTGGTAAGAACTTAGGAATATTCTAGACATGCCTTTAGCATAAAATCAATAACATGAATACTTCCTATGACAAGGAAAGTATACTCAAGAAAAAATCATGTATACTCCTAACAACAAAGCAAGTATACCTCAAATATCCAGTCATGTATACTCCTAACAACAAGGCAAGTATACTTCAAACAACAAGTCATGTATACTCCTAACAACAAGGAAAGTATACCATAAAAATACTCATGTCTATAGAAAGAAGAAGTTCACATACCTCGTGACGACTAACCCATACGACAAGTAGCAAAATGCTCTGAAGTACTTCAACCTCGTCGGCTATTCCTTAAGCCAAGTAGACTCTGCTACACGTAGTACTTCAACTTAAAATGGACATAGTACTTCTATCAATATCATACTTACTATTGTAAGACTTATACCAAATAATTTCCCTCTAATTCTACGGAAAATCGAGCAGCACTTCCTTTGTTTCTACGTACTTTTCCACCTTTTCTAAGGCATGTATTCATCAACCAACAAGCCACATTTAAGGCGCAACCAACAGTTAGCCAAAGGGGATTACACGCCTAACTGGACGTGTAAAATTCTGCCCCACAGTTATACAAAACAGTCCACAAATCAGCCCATAAAAACAGTCCGTAATCCAACAATAACGAGGGTAAAATGTGAGGCGTTTCAACACCTTTCCACACCCCTATTTCCTTAGGACTTTCATTAGCAACTACTACACTTAAACATGCATATTAGGGCTGACTTTTCCAGCATAACCACACCCCCAAAACAGTCCATAAAATGATACGACAACGTCTAACAGTTTTGGGCAGTTTTTTGGCTAAAACAACTACAATCCGATAACTCTTTCCTTAATCATTTTTATTCCAATTCGAGTTCCAACACTTCCATATATGACATACCAACTTATCAACATCCATATTACCTTATTTTAACATGCGACAAGTGTGGATAACAACAACCATATAACAAATGAAACCAAGGGCACAAATTATCTCAAATCTGCCAACAACATATCTACCTCATACACATCTTATTTTCAATTTCTTCCTTAACATGAATTCATCTATACATTATAACAATAAGTAATATCCAATTACTTTAATTTTGAAGAACTATTACCTCATTTTTGTACCCAAAAACGTCCCGGGCAGAATGCTCAACAATGGCCCGTAGCTTTCGTTTCGCTCCACTTCTTCAAGATACAATCACATATATGTATCCCCTACAACCTTAGGAGCAACTTCCCTTCACATTCCATCACCAAAAAGTCGACGGAACCCCTAGGGTTTCACCCTCTATTCTCGACCTAGTGTAGCGTTTTTTGCTCACTGTTTTGTCAGATGAACTTGTGACGTCCATAACTCTTTACTCCAATATCCGATCGACTAACGGTTTGTTGCGTTGGAAACTAGACTCGATGAACTTCACTTTAGTCTTTTAAAAAACCTAAAAACTCCTCGTATACCAGGAGATATACCTCTCCAAAGTTGGCTGAAATCTGCCAACCTTGGCCGAGAGCATAAGAGAAGAGGGAGAGAGATGAGAGCTTTCTTGGATGAAAATGTATATGGCTAAGTCTTGCAAGCCTCTATGTGTATATAATTTATCAAGGGTTGGATGCTTGACAAGTGGAGGGCCTAAGTGTAGCAAGACAAGTGGAGTGAGACCCACCTCCACTTGTCTCCAAAATATCTTCCAAGACCAAGTCAAATAGTCAAAGGGGTGCCACATGTCACCCTCTCATTGGTCAAAAAAATATTTCATCACCCAAAAATCCATAATTGGCCAAAATATCTCAAAATATTGTGGGCCCCACAAAACCGTAAAATTTCCCGGGTAGGCCCCACATGACCAAAACCCGAAAATAAAAATCCATAATTCTAATATATTCCAAAAGTCTCAAATACCAAATTTGAGAACCGAATTCCAATTAATAAACCGTTTCCTTTACAAATTCCCGAGATTTTTCCTTAAGAAAAGTAATCCTTCTTTCCTTCCGAAATTCAAATCTCAATTTCCTTTGTACGTTCTCATCTCATTGCCTTGGAAATACGGGGTGTAACAGTCGCCTCTTTGTCACGACCCGACCTCGGGCCCGCGACTGGTGCCTTACCCCGGGCACCCTAGTGATACAACATCAGAGAAAATCAGCAGAAATAAAAACTTAAAGATGAACAAGACATAAAATAAGCAATAGGCTAACCAAAACGGTTACCTTCCTGTATATATAAATCAAAATTGAACAGTTAAATCCCTTACAAACCCCGCCCACAACGGATTTCTGCACCTCTACGAATTTTATAACAACTATGACGGACAGGGCCGCCATACCCCGAATGTACAAGAACCTACAAACTCGTGGAATCATACCAAAAGATAAGCCTCCGAGAAACGGAGCTTCCCAAAACGCTGAATCGTGATCCTATGGCGAGGATCAACAACCGGGTGTACCTCTACTGCGGCGTGACGCGGCCCAAGGAGAGGTCAAGACAGATTACCAGTATGTGAAATCGAAAATATCAGTAAATGAAATCATAATAGTCTATATAAAATAGAGACATGTATGATAACCAAACTACGATTCACGATATATATTAGCGATATGTCAAGTCGGGGACTCGTGCCCGTAAAGTCATCACTCAAATATAACCCGGGAATTTAACTCGCAACGGCCGCGTGCCGACATCTTACCTCGGTATAAGCATGGCCATGGAACCATCCTAATGGAAGATACCCGTGGGCCACCCGTCGTGTCGATGTCCAAAGGAAATAACAAGATAACAATCATAATGGAAGATACTCGTGGGCCACCCATCGTGTCGGTATGTCCAAAGAAAATAAGAATAACACTCCTAATGGAAGCATACCCGTGGGCCACCCATCGTGTCAGTATGTCCAAAAGGAAATAACAAGATAACAATCATAGTGGAAGCATACTCGTGGGCCACCCATCGTGCTAGTATGTCCAAAGCAAATAACAAGATAACACTCCTAATGGAAGCATACCCGTGGGCCACCCATCATGTTTTAACCCCAAGGTACTACGTATTTTAACTCTTTAAAAGATCCATTTCTTTCACAAAAAGTCACACGATACCCGTAGTATCAAAAATAGAGTAACTGTCTTTGTAAGTAAACCAAAACAATTTTCATACTTTCTTTTTAAACCAAATTATTTCTCCCTTTAAAGTCCAGTTACCATTTTAAATCCAATAATAAAATCATCCTTTTGTTTTCATAAAGTCGTTATAACTAACTTCCCATAATGCTATTATAACACTTTATGTTTTAAACCAATTTAAGACAAAACCATGCCTTTCTTTTAAACCAAAACACTTCAAATTCCTCAAGTCTCATTTCTTTTAGAAAACTAGTTCCTTACTTTGGAATTTAAGAAAAATCAATACTTGTTATTAATGATCTTATTAAAGCAGCCATGATCTAGGAAATGTAATACAATTTTGTCTTATCTTAGCTACTATGCAGATGGAGGTTTCTACTGGTTTTAATATAATTAATTATTTGTCAATACATTTTCCTTTATTAACGCTGCAGTGGTTTGTTCGATACTTATTCTCATTTCCGAAATCAATATAACTTATTCCTTTTAAAACTCAATTACCCATTTATCATAAATGCGGTTTCACAACTTTTTAACACAAACCAAGTCCTTAATATTTCACATCAAGTCATTTATAAGTCAAGTCTCTTATCTTTTAAAAACCACAGACCATTTCTTTACCTACATAAAGTTGTTATAACAAACTTCCCATAAAGTCGTTATAACACTTTATGTTTTAAACCAATAAAATTCGTTAGCACACGTGACGCTCACCGTACTACATAGTTCACACAATCATGCTAGAAAAGAAAGGAAGAGGTTCACATACCTCGCGACGATTATCGACAATTAGCAAAACACTCCAAAGTACTATCACTCTGCTAGCCTTTTCCACCCTTCAAGTAGAATACGCTACTCGTAGTACTTCCACCTATAATGTCCATAAAATTTCTATCAACTTCTAGATCTCTTCGTAGAATATTCTAAATACAAGATTCCTTATTCTACGGAAAATTCTTCAGCACCTCCCCCGAGTAACAACATAAATCTCCTCATCTACCAAGGCCCGCTACCAAGCCAACAACTCCTAGGGGGGTTACACGTCTAACCGGACGTGTACAACACTGCCCCACAATAATACTACAAGTCTCATCAGAATACACCAATGTAAATACTGATTCAATTCTTATCCATATTCATTCTACATATATTATACTCAACTATACTTTACTACTACAGGTAATATCCAATTACAATAGGGTGACAAAGATAATTTCCTCGATGAGCCCAAAATTATCCAAGATTATAAGTCGATCCCGAGCAACATTTAGCTCCAAATCCTTACGCTCAACCCGCTCCAAGAAACCCTTAGAAGTTTCTAAACAACTTCTCTTAACACTTCAACTCAAAAGTGAAGAACACTTAGGCTTTAAATGTGGCAAGTTTCTGCCAAGGGTAGTTTTAGGGGCTGGGTGTGAAATATTTTCCAACTCTTGGTACACAATCTTCCTAACACTCTAAGGAAGAACACTTAAAACTTTAAGAATTTTTGGACAACTTTTGGTCAAGAAATCAAGGCAAAGCCGAGAACTACAAAGGAAAGGGAGGGAGTTTTGCCTTGGAAAATCTAAGTGTGGGATGATATGAAGTCTTGAACTAGGGGGTATTTATAGAGGAATCAAGGGTTAAGATCATAGCAAGTGTGATGTCTAGATTTAGCCATGTGTGTATGGGTCTCACTTATCTATCTACTACACAAAATATCTTCAAGACTTTGACTAAATGTTTACGGCCTTTTCATGAGAAAACGTGCCACACTAGTCCACCAATTGCCCAACCTTGCCACCTAGGGGTGGCACATGTCGCCCTCCTATTGGTCCAAAATATTTCATCTTCCGAAAAATATTCGTAATGCCAAAAATCCGAAAATAAAGTGGGCCCCACAAACCGTAAATTCCTCCTGTGGGCCCCACGTGACCCATTCCGGAAATATAATTCCATAATTCTTAAATATTCCAAAAAGTCCGAATACCAAATCTGGGAATCCAATTCCCATTAACGAACCTTTTTCCTCACAAAACCCGGAAACTTTTTCGTCGAAAAATCACACCTTTCTTTGTTTCCAATATTACTGTCGTATTCCCGTACGTATGTCCTCACATACATACCCTGGAACTACAGGGTATAACATTCTTCCCCCCTTAGAAACATTCGTCCCGAATGTTCCTTCTAAGTCTCCAATCGTACATGCGTCGGTATAGTCTTCACTACTATACTTACGAAACCAACTATGCCCCATATTGCCATAATATAACACACGCGCAACAACTCAAATCCAAGCCAACGAGAAATCACCTCTAACATTACAAAAGCTTCCACCTATGGTCTAAAGGATACTCCCTTCGCATCTTCACTTCACAACAAAATGATCTCTTTTATTATGTTAACACACGTTCACTCCTTTCCTTACTCATCATACCCTTCTCGTACACCCGAACTCTCTCTAGTACACGCACTGCATCTACCATCATCGCTTTCCAAAACCTCGAGTCACTACCTCAAACTTGGTCATTTTTCTAGCCTCAAATTCCTTTAAGGCCCTTCCGGCCTTCACGATCCGATTCTCGGTTAACGCATCCACGAACTCGTACAACGGTTACCTAAACTTGGGCCTTGCACCCTCGTGATCCTACCACCTGGCGGGACCACCTCGAACTGACCCCACCTCATTCCGGGCTGCGGGTTGACCCACGATCTGGCCTCAACCCGACCCGCTATTGCGCTAAACTCTCTCGTTCCCCGATCCGGAACAATCTTACTAATTCACGTCATGAAAGCTACCACTTCTATCTCAAACTACCCATGGAATTATCACACAAAACTCCACGTATACTATGCACTCCGACAAAGATTAACCGTAAAGTCTTTTACTCAAGACGGCTGTTACACCCCGTAAGTCCAGGACATGTATAAGAGAATGTACGTAAGGGAAACAAGACTTGGAAATTAGTACGAAAGGAAGAATTGTTTTTCCGACGGAAAATCTTCCGGACGTCGGAAAGGAAAAATGTTCGTTATTGAGAATTGGATTCTCAAAATGCATTATTTGAAGAGTATGGAACTTGTTAATATTATGGAAATTTATTTTTACGGATTTGGTCACGTGGGGCCCACCCGAGGAATTTTACGTTTTGTGGGGCCCACGAGGGTTACGGAATTTTATGGACGAATGAGAGGGCGACACGTGGCACCCCCTAAGTGGTCTTGGTCGAATTAGGGGAGGGGTATTATGGTCATTGAACATCTTGGAAGATAAGTCTTGCTAAGCTTGACATTGTTGACTTGTCAACTTGCCACATAAGCTTGATCCATGTGATTTTCATCCTAGCCTCACATTTGTGGATATATAAACCCTCCATTGTGTTATAAGTATACTACTAGTGCAAGACTTGTCATTTAACACTTAGAAAAATTTGAGAACACTTGTGCCAAGAACAAGAGACCTCTCGGGTTTGCTATTATTCCCACACAAAAAATTTTAGTTTGTGATCCATTAGCCACGAGACTTTAAACCAAGGTTCCTAAGAGTATTGTAAGGTTATCTCAATAGAAAGATTTCGGAAAAAACGTATTTTTACGATAGTCGCAAGGCGGAAACTAAGGGAGTTCTTCAACTTTGAAGTTGGAACTTGAAGAAGGGTTCTTCATAGGCCTCTAAGGAATGCTTGGAGCGGATTGGAACTTAAGGAAAGGAGCTAAGAATTGCTAAGGCGCGACTTTGGATCTTGGAAATTTTAAGGGCTTAGAAAGGTATAAATTTTGTCGTTTTAGTAGTTAAGACTTACTTATTGTTGTAGCTATGGATTTTAGCAAGCATGTGTTATATAGTATGAAGTTTGATAAGTATTTTGACTATTGGAACCCTAATCCGAAATCTAGCATGTTTAGCTTTAAGATTGGAATTCAAGTTGATTATTAGTTTAAGTCGTCGCATGTTGAATAAAGAAGGAAATTGTAGTTGTTGATGTTGTCTATGACTAAATAACATGTTGACCTAAGAACTTGGAATTTGGAAAAGGGTTGGAAAAGACTTAGTGTTGTTGGTTGTAAGTTGGCCGAGAATGGCTTTAATTATGGAACTACTTTGTATGAATTGTGGGGCGGAATTTTACACGTGGCGTAAGACGTGTAATCCCCTTTGTTTGGTTGTTGTTGGATCCTTAAATGTGGCTTGTTGGTTATTGTATTCGGCCTTGAAAAAGGTGGCAAAGTGAGTAGAAACAAAGGAAGTGCTTTAGATTTTCCGTAGAATTAGAGACTAAATACTTAGTATTATTCTACATAGAGACTAGAAGTTGATAGCCTTGTTGTGACCATTATAGGTTGACACTTCTACGTACGGTGTATTCGGCTTAGCTCGTGGATTTAGCCGAAAAGGTATGTGAACTATCTCCTCTTCTAGCATGATTCCTTAGAATAAAGAAAGTAAGTTCTACTCCTTGAATGGTCCATTCCTTGCTTGTATTTGGATTGCCTAAAATAGAAATTGTTCTATGTACTTCCTTGAGTGTACTTTGATGTTTAAATTGTAAGTAGTATAATCCATTTCCTTAGGGAAGTTTGGATTCTTAAAAGTGAAGGTATTTTTCTTAAAGTACATAGAGACTTGAAAAGGAAGTGGTTTCCAAATCTTTTGGCTAGTGCCTTAGTTCTAAAACCTAAAGGTCATTATAATGACTTTAGAGGAGTCAAATGAGTGATTTACTTATTTGATTTAAAAGAGGAGAAATGACATGATTTAAGAGAAGTAACTTGCGTTAAGGGTGAAGTTACTCGAGGTTTAAAAAGTGGAAGAAAACTTGTTTTCTAACTATTAAGAGACTTGAAGTATTTTGAAAGTTAAGAACTTGTTTTGTAAGTATGTGATACTTGGTTTTAATAGTATAAGTCTCTTGGTTATTGAAGGAAGGGATACGTCTAAAACCATAAAGGGTTATAACGGCTTTATGGGAAGTTGGTTATAACGGCTTTAGGGAAGGTTTTGAAAGTTGTCTATTTTGATTAATCGGCATAAGTTGCCTAGATTGTGAAATTTAGAGTTACTTGATTTCAAGCTTTGAAATGAGTTTTCTAAAAGTGTAGTAACTTACTTTGAAAAATAGACACGCTGATACTACGTGTTAGTATCTTGGGGCTTTACATAGAAAGAAGTCTTTTATAAAAGAATGTATTATGTAGTACTTTGGCTTGATAAATTGGGAATTTGTCTAAGTGTGCCTTGATAAGTACTTTGACTTGTTAAAAGAGAATTATTCTATGTATGCCTTGATTAGTACTTTGGCTTGATAAATTGAGAATTTGTCTAAAGTGTGCCTTGATAAGTACTTTGACTTGTTAAAAGAGAATTATTCTATGTATGCCTTGATTAGTACTTTGGCTTGATAAATTGAGAATTTGTCTAAAGTGTGCCTTGATAAGTACTTTGACTTGTTAAAAGAGAATGATTCTATGTATGCCTTGATTAGTACGTTGGCTTGATAAATTGAGAATTTGTCTAAGTGTGCCTTGATAAGTACTTTGGCTTGTTAAAGAGAATTATTCTAAGTGTGCCTTGATAAGTACTTTGACTTGTTAAAAGAGAATTATTCTAAGTGTGCCTTGGTAAGGACTTTGGCTTGTAATTAAGGATTTTCCTATGTGTGCTGGAAATAGCCGGTTGTGTGCTATTGTTATATCAGTCGTTTCGGGGTCATTCCCCGGGTTTGTGGCATTTGCATAATTCCGTGGATTTGCTACCCACGATGCGAGGAATACCTCATGCGAGTCCGTAGGGCTTATGCGGGTGAAATAGTCCCATGCGGGCGGGTCCAATCACGAGAATACCTATGCGAGTCCGTAAGGGCTTATCGCGGGTGAAATAGTCCTCGCGAGAATACCTCACGCGGTCCAAAGGGCTTACGGGTGAAATAGTCCCGTGCGGCGGTCCGACTATCACGAGGAATACCTCACGCGGGTCCACGCGACTATCACGGGTGAAATAGTCCCGTGAATAGGATTGCTAAATGATCCGCGCGGATGGTCCTGGCTGATCATGAGCTTCTAGTTTATATTGTAAGGATACTCTGCTTACTCTCATTGTTAGTAAGGCACAATGTGTTGTATTTTGATTATCATATATGTCCCCGGATTTGTTTGTGTTACCCATGGTCATGCTTTACGAGGTGGGATTCCGGCATGGGACCACGAGGTATTGAGGACACAGTGGGACTTGGTGTTCATGTATCCTTATTGGTGTTATTACATCATGGATCGCCGGTGAGGAAGGATTCCACGCATGATTGATATTATGGGCGTGAGACCCATGGTTATATTGAGTAATGACTTTGAGGGCCTGCGTCCCTGACTTGATATGACTGCTTATGTGTTATGTACTGTAGGTTGCATATCATACATGTCTCCTGTGTTATTTAGATTGCTATGATTTTATTACAAGATTTCATCGCTCACATACTTGGTACATTCTTCGTACTGACCTCCTTCGGGGGGCTGCGTTCATGCCGCAGGTTTATGTCACGACCCGAACCGGGGCCCGTGACTGGTGCCTTACCCCGGGCACCCTAGTGATACAACATCAGAGAAAATCAGCGGAACATAAAGCATAAATATGAAACAAGAGACATGATAAATAAAAGCAAATAGGCCAACCAAAACGGTTGCCTTCCAACATATATATATATACATTTGAACAGTTACAATCCTTACACCCTGCCCACAATAAAGCTACGCACTCTAAGATTTATACAACAACTATGACGGGACAGGGCCCCGCCATACCCCTGAACGTACAAGAACTTACAGACTCAGGGTAACATACCAAAGATAAGCCTCCGACGGAACGGAGCTTCCCAAAACGCTGGAATGAGATCCTAAACGCGGGGATCGACAGCCGATGTACTTCTACCTGCGGCATGAACGCAGCCCCCCGAAGGAGGTCAGTACAACAGGTACCAAGTATGTGAAATCAGTAAATATCAGAAATGAAATCATAATAGTCTATAAAAGCAGGAGACAGATATGATAACCAAACTACAGTACACACACATAACAGTTATATCAATTCAGGGTCTCACGCCCACAACATCAATCCTGCCCGTGGAGTACCTTCCTCACTGCCGGCAGTCTTATGATATGATAACAACAAGATAGCAATCCAAATGGGAGCATACCCGTGCGCTACGCATCGTGTCAGTATGTCCAAAGGGAACAAATAAGACAACATTCCAAATGGAAGCATACCCGTGCGCTACGCATCGTGTCAGTAGGTCCAAAGGGAAACAATAAGACAGCATTCCAAATGGAAGCATACCCGTGCGCTACGCATCGTGTCAGTATGTCCAAAGGGAAACAATAAGACAACAAGGCGGTAATCAAAGTGGAAGCATACCCGTGCGCTACGATCGCGGTCGGTATGTCCAAAGCGATTAACAAAAGTAACACTATCAACGAGAACGCACTGCGGAATTTATCCACATCGGCCACGCCCAAGTAAGTTCTCAACAAGTCAACCGACCCTCCATCGAGAGACGCGGTAGTATAGAAACACAATTCTTGCACAACAAAGGCTATCACAACAAGCATAGGCAAGTTTTACACAACTCGAAGTACTTTCATTTTATGCCCAAGTCCGGGTTTTAACCCTAAAGTACTACGTACGTTAAATTCCTTTTAAAGAGATCTAAAAGTCACCCGATACCCGTAGTATAAAAAAAAATAGAGTGACTTATATCTTTTAAGTAAACCAAAACAACTTCCATACTTTCCTTTTTAAAACCAAATTAAGGCAACACCATGCCTTCTTTTTTGACCAAAACACTTCTCTTTTTAAAGTCAAGTTACCACATTAAAACCAATGATAAAACCTTTCTTTTGTTTTCATAAGGTCGTTATAACCAACTTCCCATAAAGCTGTTATAACACCTTATGTTTTACGCCATTTTAAGATAACACAATGCCTTTCTTTTCCCTAAAGTCCAGTTTGCCTAATTTCAGTTACACAAGTCTCTTTTTTGAAAAGTTTCATAGTTCAATGCCTTAATCTCTTTTAAAACAATTGAGTAACATATGCCATAGGCGAGTAGGTTATTCTTGTTCATAATCAATCTTATTAAGCAGCCATGATCTAGAAAATGTAATATCATTTTGTCTCATCTTAGCTTCTATGCAGATGGAGGTTTCTACTGGTTTTAATAATACTTAATTATTCAATACATTTTCCTTTACTAACGCTGCAGTGGTTTGTCGATACACATTCTGATTTCCGAATCAGTAAAACATTATTCCTTTCAAAAAAACCAAGTACTCATTACTCACGAATGAGGTTTCACACAAACATCCATATTAAGTCAAGTCTCTTATCTTTTAAGAATAAGTCTCTTAACTTCTAAACCATTAAACCATTCTTTTTATCTCTCTTAAGACGTTACACCTAACTTCTCATAGAGCTGGTATAACTCTTATGTTTTCAAACCAAGTATACACTTCTTTCAAAAAGGTTTCTTAATCTTTTAGAATACTTCAAGGTTCTTTATTATCACACATCCAAATGGTTATAAGTCAAATCAGTTATCTTTTAAAAGAAACCACAAAGCATTTCTCACTTACATAGAGCTGTTATAACCAACTTCCCATAAAGCCGTTATAACACTTTATGTTTAAAAACAATCAAATACATTTAACACATGTACGTCTACCGTACTACATAGTTATACACATATCATGCTAGAACAGATAAGAAGAGGTTCACATACCTCGCGACGATTATCGACTAATAGCAAAACGCTCCAAGTACCTCAAACCGTCCGCTACACTCTCAGTCAAGCGATCACCCACACGTGGTACTACAACCTATAGAGGCCACAAAGCGCCTATTAATATCTTTAGATCCCGACGTAGAATATTCTACGTAAAATTCGACAAGACTCTCCCGCATGCAGCGTAAATCTCCTCCTCTATCGAGGCCGCTACCAAGCCAACCGTGGGTTAACACGTCTAACCGGACGCGTGTACAATTCTACTACACAAGAATGCTACACCCATCACTAATCCTATGTAATTACATTCGATTCTCTTTAAAATTCAGGCTTAAGTCGCAAGACATTGCCGTAAGTATTATTCAGGCTTAAGTCAAAAGACATTGCCGCACAACTAAGTTCAGTTCTATATATAGTATACTTAACTATATACTCCTACAACGTATAATTTCCAATTACAACAGAAGGTCAAGAATGTTTACCTCGATAAGCCCAAAATTATCCGAGTTTATGTCGATCCTGAGCAAGGCTTAGCTCCTACTCCGAGTGCTCCAATTCGCTCCAAACAACCCTTAGAAGTTCTACGCAACTTCTACTTAACACTTCAACTGACTATGAAGGTTTTCCTTAGGGTTTCGATTTTGTGGCTAAAGGAAAGTATATTAGTATTTCTGGGCTTTACGTATAGAGGTAACTTTTGGAAAGTACTACTAGGTATTTGGGGTAAAGTATTTGGGTATTATAACAATACTAGGAGAGTATTTCTATACCACAAAAGGGGGGTATTATACGAAACAACTAGGCTAGGGGGGCAAATTGCTAGAACACTACAAAGGGGGGGAGCTTTCGGCCAAGGGCCTTTCTCAAAGGGGGAGGGTTTGGACGATTTTAACTCACAAAGGGGGAGAGATTTCAAGACTTGGAAAATGATTTTTGGATGAAGAAAGTTCATCAACTAAGGGGGTATTTATAGGTCAAGAAAAGGCCAACCAATGGCCAAGATCAAGCCAAGTGTTAGGCAAGTGTAGGGCTAGGATTAAGCCATGTGCACCTTATCCATCTACCACACAACTTGCACAAAATATCCTACCAACTCCCCTTGACCCTTTCGTCCAATCCGCCCAAAAACGTGCTCCAATTAGAGGGTGACAAGTGTCGCCCTCTCGTTGGTCCAAAATGTTTCGTCTCTCGGAAAAATCCGCAAAAAATTTAAATGACATAGCCGGAATTTTCCCTACGAAGTCTGGAAACGTTTCGTCAAAACGACTCCTTTTGGTAGTTATGCACAAATTCGAACCTATGCCTACTTTAAGGCTCAAATTGTATCGTGCGCCTCACGTACATACCGGAAATACGGGGTATAACATTCTCCCCTCCTTAGAAACATTCGTCCCGAATGTTCCTTCTCGAAACAGATAACGAAGAAGTTCCTTCTAACAAGTTGTCAACGCCACACCTGGCCACGTAATAACACACGTTCTCTTCCCTCCTTACTCGTCGTGCCCTTTTCGAACACTTGAACTCTTCTAGTCTACGTACCACACTTCACCATCGCTTCCCAAAACTTTGGAGTCACCACCTCGACCTTGGTCATCTTACTAGCTTGATCTCCTTAAGGCCATTCCCGGCCTTCACGATCCGCTTCTGGTCGAACATATCCATGAACTCATACGATGGTTATCTAATCATGGGCCTAGCACCCTCGTGACCCTACCACCTGGCGGGACCACCCAGAGCTGACCCCACTTTGAAACCGGCCACGGATTGGCCCTCAACATGGCCCCAACCCGACCCACTTACGCATCACGCTCTTGTTCCCCGATCCGAAACAATCTTACCTCTACAGGTCATGAAAGCTACCACTTCCATTTCACACTACCTAGGGACTTATCACACAATACATTCTAGGCATAAAATGCACTCCGACAAGGATCACTTGCAAAACTTGTACTCAAGACGCTTTACATCTAAGGTCTCAACTGTAATATTCTAAGGTTCATCATTTTCTCACCCCCAGGCTTACCCTTTTTCACTAAGCATGTTTCTAAATCACATTTTAGCAAAAAGCTATCCGAACATAACACTTAACACATTATCATAACATACAAAACTCTAGATGGTTAAGGATATACCTGAAGTAGGCGGTTCAAGGACCGCTAAAATCTGGAACTTCCACCGCGACTCTACCGTGGCCCGCCTGTATGAACATCCCGCCTTGTGGAAGGTGAAGAACCCGCCCGATCTCGTAGTGCATGCTATCCTACCAGTGCTACCCACAGGGACAGTTTCTCCCAAAATGGCCTGTTGGCCGCATGTAAAACAAACTCCCGGACTAGCACGACGGTTCCCATCGTGGAGTCTACCACGTAGTCACAACGAGGTAGGGTGGCTTCACCGCTAACACCCTGCTCTCTCGAAAATCTGAACCTCGAGCCCCGACCGCTCCTGAATACTGGATGCTCTGAAGATTGTGGAGGACCACTCAGATCTTGGCGGAGGCGCATAACTAGTCTGGCCGAGGCGGTCGCCTCGAAAGTCACCAAAGGACTGGCGTTGCTCGCCCTTCTGGCGACCTTGGTCATTCCGCCGATTTCTCCGCCTCGCCTCCAAGTGCATAAGCTGCATGCGGCAATGTCCATGCCGGTGAAGAGGTACACCAACAACTCGCTAGGTAATCATCGAGCCTGTAACATATCGGTGCACTCGATCCTCTATACTAGCTACTAATGCGGGGACGTACCGGGCCAATGAGTCGAACTCCACATTGTACTCCCGAACCGTACGCCCGTTCTGCCGCAACACCAAAAATCTGTCGGCCCGAGCCCTCCTCATCTGCGGAGGCAAGAAGTGTGCAAGAAAGGCCTCTGAGAACTCGTCCCATAAAGCTGGAAGTGCATGCTCTCCCGACACTCGCGATCAAACCACGATCATTGCGGTATCACGCGGCCGATGCGAACCTAGACCACCGACTCGGTCTCCGATGCCTTGATCACTCTACGATCCATCAGATCTGCCGGATGAACTCCTGCGGATCATCCTCGTGCCTCGACCCGTAAAACTCGGAGGTTACACTCGGAAAATCCGTAGTCCCAAACTGCACGCCGGGGTGAACTACGGTGCTCACGGATCTGAATCGCTGCGTCCGGCTTATCTCAAGTCCGCCACAACGGCCATTAATCGGGCCGTCTCGTAACCCATCTCTCTCGCCCACCTGTGGGATCGAGGCTCGCATCGTGGTCTGTGAGATGCCGCTTCTACTCGTATCTCTCTCGCTTTGCCCTTCCAGGCCGGGTTGCCTTGCGCGGAGGCATAACCGTAAAACGAGATACGCAGGGTCCAACTTACAACACGGCTCTAAGGCACGATCTCGTAATGAGAAGAATGGAAACCAATCCTAAATGTCCTATAGCCTCACGATTATAGATGTGCGCAACACACCGATAATCAAGACTCTACTAGGCGCGATGCGTAGACACTTTCCAGGATTAAGCGCTCACGATACCACTTTGTCACGACCAACCGGGGCGTGGATCGTGCCTTACCGGGCACCCTAGTGATACAACATCGAGAAAATCACGGAACATAAAGCATAAATATGAAACAAGAGACATGATAAATAAAGCAAATAGGCAACCAAAGCGGTTGCCTTCCAACATATATATATATAAATTTGAATAGCATAATCCTTACACCTGCCACAACAAGCATGCACTTAAGATTTATACAACAACTATGGCGGGACGGGGGGCCGCCGTACCCACGAACGCATAAGAACTTACGGACTCGGGGTAACATACCAAAGATAAGCCTCGGCGGAACGAGCTTCCCAAAACGCTGAATGAGATCCTAAACGGGGATCGACAGATGTACTTCTACTGCGGCGTGAGCGCAGCCCCAAGGAGGTCGAGATGACAGTACAGTATGTGAAATCAGAAATATCAGTAAATGAAATCATAATAGTCTATAAAGCGGGAGACATATATGATAACCAAACTACGATACACATAATGTGATTATATCAATTCGTGGTCTCACGCCCACAGCATCAATCCTCGCCGTGAGTACCTTCCTCATCACGGCGATCTTATGATATGATAACAACAAGATAGCAATCCAAATGGGAGCATACACGCGCTACGATCGTGTCGGTATGTCCAAAGGGAACAAATAAGACAACATTCCAAATGGAAGCATACCCGCGCGCTACGCGTCGTGTCGATGAGTCCAAAGGGAAACAATAAGACATCATTCCAAATGGAAGCATACCCGTGCGCTACGCATCGTGTCAGTATGTCCAAAGGGAAACAAGAAGACAACAAGGCGGTAATCAAAGTGGAAGCATACCCGCAGCGCTACGATCGTGGTCGGTATGTCCAGCGATTAACAAAGTAACACTATCAGCGAGAACGCATGCGGAATTTATCCACAACTGCCACGCCCAAGTAAGTTCTCAACAAGTCAACCGACCCTCCATCGAGAGACGCGGTAGTATAGAAACACAATTCTTGCACAACAAAGGCTATCACAACAAGCATAGGCAAGTTTTACACAACTCGAAGTACTTTCATTTTATGCCCAAGTCCGTTTTAACCCTAAAGTACTACGTACGTTAAATTCCTTTTAAAGAGATCTAAAAGTCACCCGATACCCGTAGTATAAAAATAGAGTGACTTATATCTTTTAAGTAAACCAAAACAACTTCCATACTTTCCTTTTTAAAACCAAATTAAGGCAACACCATGCCTTCTTTTTTGACCAAAACACTTCTCTTTTTAAAGTCAAGTTACCACATTAAAACCAATGATAAAACCTTTCTTTTGTTTTCATAAGGTCGTTATAACCAACTTCCCATAATGCTGTTATAACACCTTATGTTTTACGCCATTTTAAGATAACACAATGCCTTTCTTTTCCCTAAAGTCGGTTTGCCTAATTTCAGTTACACAAGTCTCTTTTTTGAAAAGTTTCATAGTTCAAATGCCTTAATCTCTTTTAAAACAATTGAGTAACATATGCCATAGGCGAGTAGGTTATTCTTGTTCATAATCAATCTTATTAAGCAGCCATGATCTAGAAAATGTAATATCATTTTGTCTCATCTTAGCTTCTATGCAGATGGAGGTTTCTACTGGTTTTAATAATACTTAATTATTCAATACATTTTCCTTTACTAACGCCGCGGTGGTTTGTCGATACACATTCTGATTTCCGAATCAGTAAAACATTATTCCTTTCAAAAAAACCAAGTACTCATTACTCACGAATGAGGTTTCACACAAACATCCATATTAAGTCAAGTCTCTTATCTTTTAAGAATAAGTCTCTTAACTTCTAAACCATTAAACCATTCTTTTTATCTCTCTTAAGACGTTACACCTAACTTCTCATAGAGCTGGTATAACTCTTATGTTTTCAAACCAAGTATACACTTCTTTCAAAAAGGTTTCTTAATCTTTTAGAATACTTCAAGGTTCTTTATTATCACACATCCAGTCGGTTATAAGTCAAATCAGTTATCTTTTAAAAGAAACCACAAAGCATTTCTCACTTACATAGAGCTGTTATAACCAACTTCCCATAAAGCCGTTATAACACTTTATGTTTAAAAACAATCAAATACATTTAACACATGTACGTCTACCGTACTACATAGTTATACACATATCATGCTAGAACAGATAAGAAGAGGTTCACATACCTCGCGACGATTATCGACTAATAGCAAAACGCTCCAAGTACCTCAAACCGTCCGCTACACTCTCAGTCAAGCAGATCACTCCACACGTAGTACTACAACCTATAGAGGCCACAAAGCGCCTATTAATATCTTTAGATCCCGACGTAGAATATTCTACAGAAAATTCGGCAAAGACCTCCCCGCACAGCAGAAATCTCTCCTCTATCGAGGCGGCTAAGCTAACGGGGTTAACACGCCTAACCTGACGCGTGTACAATTCTACTACACGGTAATGCTACACTCATCAGAATACGTCCTATGTAATTACAGTCGGTTCTCTTTTAAAATTCAGCTTAAGTCGCGAGACATTCTGTAAGTATTATTCAGCTTAAGTCAAAGACATTGCCGCACAACTAAGTTCATTCTATATAGTATACATAACTATATACTCCTACAACGTATAATTTCCAATTACAACAGAAGGTCAACAAAGTTTACCTCGATAAGCCCAAAATTAACCGAGTTTAAGTCGATCCTGAGCCACGCTTAGCTCCTACTCCGAGTGCTCCAATTCGCTCCAAACAACCCTTAGAAGTTCTACGCAACTTCTACTTAACACTTCAACTGACTATGAAGGTTTTCCTTAGGGTTTCGATTTTGTGGCTAAAGGAAAGTATATTAGTATTTCTGGGCTTTACGTATAGAGGTAACTTTTGGAAAGTACTACTAGGTATTTGGGCTAAAGTATTTAGGTATTATAACAATACTAGAGTATTTCTATACCACAAAAGGGTATTATACGAAAACAACTAGGCTGGGGTACCACTACTAGAACACTACTGAGGGAGGGGGAGCTACGGCGGGCCTTTCTCAAAGGGAGGGTTTGGACGATTTTAACTCACAAAGGGGGAGAGATTTCAAGACTTGGAAAATGATTTTGGATGAAGAAAGTTCATCAACGAAGCGGGTATTTATAGGTCAAGAAAAGGCCAACCAATGGCCAAGATCAAGCCAAGTGGTAGGCAAGTGTAGGGCTAGGATTAAGCCATGTGCACCTGATCCATCTACCCCACAACTTGCACAAAATATCCTACCAACTCCGCTTGACCCTTTCGTCCAATCCGCCCAAAACGTGCTCCAATTAGGGTGACAAGTGTCGCCTCTCGTTGGTCCAAAATGTTTCGTCTCGGAAAAATCCGCAAAATTTTTAAATGACATAGCCGGAATTTTCCTACGAAAGTGTGGAAACGTTTCGTCGAAAAACGACTCCTTTTGGTAGTTATGCACAAATTCGAACCTATGCCTACTTTAAGGCTCAAATTGTATACGTACGCCCTCACGTACATACTCTGGAAATACGGGGTATAACAGTTTAGGTACGCTGTTTGGTGATCGGCAGGTGTAGGACCCTGCTCAGAGTTTTTGGATAGCTCCTTCTGTTCGGGAGTTTATCTTTTTGGTATAAGTTCTTTCTGATGCGGGTTTTATCTGATTATAGATGGGTACAATGGGGCCTTGTCAAATCATAGTTCGATTTAACTCTAGAGGTCTGTATTCATATGTGGGATTGGACTCGTATGCGGTGTAGTGTCTTTTGTTTATGTATATATGGCGACCTTTGGCTTTGCCACTTGCGCACGGTTGTTTTAAAAGAAAAAAAAGAGGTGTTATTTAATTTCCGCAGATTTACTTGTATTGTTAAGGTAGAAGGGTGCCCGGGTAGGCACGATCCACGCCCGGTTCGGGGCGTGATGGTAGTGGTATCGAGCACTACTCGGAATGTCTGAGACCGTGCCTAGTAGAGTCTTGATTATCGGTGTATTTGCGCGCCACACCCATAAAGCGAGGCTACAGGACATTTAGAGTTGGTTTCTATTCTTCTCACTCTAAGATCGTACAGAAAGTGTTAGTAAGATAATTCCTCTCGGCGTATTGTTGTGTTACATGCCTCAGGAGGGCAACACGCCTGAAGGAAAAAGGAGTAGCAAGAGCTACTAGTCGACTCGAGAGTTGATAGGGCTTATGCCTGAGTATACCGGATGTTGTTCCGCGATGAGTCCTTCACGCTTTGAGACCTCAAGACTGAGCCTCCAGTTTCTGTTAGGAGGAGACTATAGGGTCATGAGGAAGCGATTATGTTATTGACCAAGATAAGCGGTGCTAGCAATTGTAAGTGATAGTACCCGCAGGTAGGGATACTTTGATTAGTAAAGTGAGAAGTAAGAATGTTGACAAGAATGATAAGTGAACTAAGACTATAGTTGTGTAGAGTTCACACGTAGTAATTGCCCCATGTGGGTAAGACCAATAGGGAAGATTATGCAGGAAATACTTTGGCTTATGTGTGAACCTCTAGTGAATATGGGATAGGGTAAGTACCTTGAGATAAGAGAGAGTTTTATATCGGACTAAGAATGAGGAGTTAAGTGTGACGGTGAGTCGGGTTATGGACTCATTTCGGTCACCGATAGTATGGAATGGGGTAATGTCGGTTAGAAATGGTCAGATATGTGATAGGGTCCTGAGGATGTCGCCCAAGTTTAGTTAATCGTTATGCGAGTTTGTGGGCGCGTTCCAATTTAACTAGGTCGTGGGACCGAGAAGAGCCTTAGAAGAAATTCAAGTGGCATAATGGCCAAGATTGGTTAGTAACTCCAAGGATTTGGAGAAGAAAGCGATATTTGAGGTTTTGCGTGTACTAGATAAGTTTGAAAGTACGAGAAAGTATGACAAGTAAGGAAGAAAGGAACCTCTAGGATCCCGTTTGGGAAAGATCGTAACCTTTAAGTTTTGTGAGAAGGGACCATGCGTAAGGTCCATTATTATGTTTACGTATGTTATGTGATGGCCATGTGTGGCATCGTTGGTCTTGTGCAGGTTTGATTGATAGGCATAGTATAGAGTTTATGCCGGAGTTTGTATAGCTTGATAACCGACTAAGAACATTCGGGGACGAATGTTTCTAAGGGGGGAAGAATGTTACACCCGTAAGTCCGGGACATGTAAGAGAATGCGTAAGAAACAAGACTTGGAAATTAGTACGAAAGAAGAATTGTTTTTCCGACTAAAATCTTCCTGGACGTCGGAAAGGAAAAATGTTCGTTATTGAGAATTGGATTCTCAAAATGCATTATTTGAAGAGTATGGAACTTGTTAATATTATGGAAATTTATTTTTACGGATTTTGTCACGTGGGGCCCACCCGAGGAATTTTACGTTTTGTGGGGCCATGAGGTTCTAATTTTATGGACGAATGAGAGGGAGACACGTGGCACCCCTAAGTGGTCTTGGTCGAATTAGGGAGGTATTATGGTCATTGAACATCTTGGAAGATAAGTCTTGCTTGACATTGTTGACTTGTCAACTTGCCACATAAGCTTGATCCATGTGATTTTCATCCTAGCCTCACATTTGTGGATATCTAAACCCTCCATTGTGTTATAAGTATACTACTAGTGCAAGACTTGTCATTTAACACTTAGAAAAATTTGAGAACACTTGTGCCAAGAACAAGAGACCTCTCGGGTTTGCTATTATTCCCACACAAAAAATTTTAGTTTGTGATCCATTAGCCACAAGACTTTAAACCAAGGTTCCTAAGAGTATTGTAAGGTTATCTCAATAGAAATATTTCGGAAAAAACGTATTTTTACGATAGTCGCAAGGCGGAAACTAAGGGAGTTCTTCAACTTTGAAGTTGGAACTTGAAGAAGGGTTCTTCATAGGCCTCTAAGGAATGCTTGGAGCGGATTGGAACTTAAGGAAATGAGCTAAGAATTTCTAAGGCGCGACTTTGGATCTTGGAAATTTTAAGGGCTTAGAAAGGTATAAATTTTGTCGTTTTAGTAGTTGAGACTTACTTATTGTTGTAGCTATGGATTTTAGCAAGCATGTGTTATATAGTATGAAGTTTGATAAGTATTTTGACTATTGGAACCCTAATCCGAAATCTAGCATGTTTAGCTTTAAGATTGGAATTCAAGTTGATTATTAGTTTAAGTCGTCGCATGTTGAATAAAGAAGGAAATTGTAGTTGTTGATGTTATGACTAAATAACATGTTGACCTAAGAACTTGGAATTTGGAAAAGGGTTGGAAAAGACTTAGTGTTGTTGGTTGTAAGTTGGCGAGAATGGCTTTAATTATGGAACTACTTTGTATGAATTGTGGGCGGAATTTTACACGCGTAAGGCGTGTAATCCCCTTTGTTTGGTTGTTGTTGGAGCCTTAAATGTGGCTTGTTGGTTATTGTATTCGGCCTTGAAAAGGTGGCAAAGTGAGTAGAAACAAATGAAGTCTTTGCCGATTTTCCGTAGAATTAGAGACTAAATACTTAGTATTATTCTACATAGAGACTAGAAGTTGATAGCCTTGTTGTGACCATTATAGGTTGACAACTACGTCACGGTGTATTCGGCTTAGCTCGTGGATTTAGCGAAAGGTATGTGAACTATCTCTCTAGCATGATTCCTTAGAATAAAGAAAGTAAGTTCTACTCATGAATAGTCCATTCCTTGCTTGTATTTGGATTGCCTAAAATAGAAATTGTTCTATGTACTTCCGAGTGTACTTTGATGTTTAAATTGTAAGTAGTATAATCCATTTCCTTAGGAAGTTTGGATTCTTAAAAGTGAAGGTATTTTTCTTAAAGTACATAGAGACTTGAAAAGGAAGTGGTTTCCAAATCTTTTGGCTAGTGCCTTAGTTCTAAAACCTAAAGGTCATTATAATGACTTTAGAGTCAAAGGAGTGATTTACTTATTTGATTTAAAAGGAGAAATGACATGATTTAAGAGAAGTAACTTGCGTTAAGGGTGAAGTTACTTGAGGTTTAAAAGCGGAAGAAAACTTGTTTTCTAACTATTAGAGACTTGAAGTATTTTGAAAGTTAAGAACTTGTTTTGTAAATATGTGATACTTGGTTTTAATAGTATAAGTCTCTTGGTTATTGAAGGAAGGGATACGTCTAAAACCAAGGGTTATAACGGCTTTATGGGAAGTTGGTTATAACGGCTTTAGGGAAGGTTTTGAAAGTTGTCTATTTTGATTAATCGGCATAAGTTGCCTAGATTGTGAAATTTAGAGTTACTTGATTTCAAGCTTTGAAATGAGTTTTCTAAAAGTGTAGTAACTTACTTTGAAAAATAGACACGCCTTGATACTACGGGTGTTAGTATCTTGGGGCTTTACATAGAAAGAAGTCTTTTATAAAAGAATGTACGTATGTAGTACTTTGGCTTGATAAATTGGGAATTTGTCTAAGTGTGCCTTGATAAGTACTTTGACTTGTTAAAGAGAATTATTCTATGTATGCCTTGATTAGTACTTTGGCTTGATAAATTGAGAATTTGTCTAAAGTGTGCCTTGATAAGTACTTTGACTTGTTAAAAGAGAATTATTCTATGTATGCCTTGATTAGTACTTTGGCTTGATAAATTGAGAATTTGTCTAAAGTGTGCCTTGATAAGTACTTTGACTTGTTAAAAGAGAATGATTCTATGTATGCCTTGATTAGTACTTTGGCTTGATAAATTGAGAATTTGTCTAAGTGTGCCTTGATAAGTACTTTGGCTTGTTAAAGAGAATTATTCTAAGTGTGCCTTGATAAGTACTTTGACTTGTTAAAGAGAATTATTCTAAGTGTGCCTTGGTAAGGACTTTGGCTTGTAATTAAGGATTTGCCTATGTGTGCTGGAAATAGCCGGTTGTGTGCTATTGTTATATCAGTCGTTTCGGGGTCATTCCCCGGGTTTGTGGCATTTGCATAATTCCGTGGATTTGCTACCCACGATGCGAGGAATACCTCATGCGAGTCCGTAGGGCTTATGCGGGTGAAATAGTCCCACGCGGCGGGTCCGACTATCACGAGAATACCTCATGCGAGTCCGTAAGGGCTTATGCGGTGAAATAGTCCTATCACGAGAATACCTCACGGGTCCGAAAGGGCTTATGCGGGTGAAATAGTCCCACGCGGGCGTCCAAATCACGAGAATACCTCACGCTTGGTCCACGCGACCTATCGCGTGAAATAGTCCCGAATAGGATTGCTAAATGATCTTGCGGGCGGATGGTCCCGCTGATCATGAGCTTCCTAGTTTATATTGTAAGGATACTCATTTACTCTCATTGTTAGTAAGGAACAATGTGTTGTATTTTGATTATCATATATGTCCCGATTTGTTTGTGTTACCCTATGGTCATGCTTTTATGAGGTGGGATTAGGCATGGGACCAGGTATTGAGGACAGGTGGGACTTGGTGTTCATGTATCCTTATTGGTGTTATTACATCATGGATCACGGCGATGAGGAAGGATTCCACAGCATGATTGATATTATGGCGTGAGACCCGTGGTTATATTGAGTAATGACTTTGAGGGCTGCGTCCACGACTTGATATGATTGCTTATGTGTTATGTATCGTAGGTTGCATATCATACATGTCTCTGTGTTATTTAGATCGCTATGATTTTATTACGATTTACATGCTCACATACTTGGTACATTCTTCGATCGACTCCTCGGGCCGCGTTCATGCGAGTTTTAGTACGCATTTTGGTGATCGGCAGTGTAGGACCTGCCGAGTTTTGGATAGCTCCTTTGTTCAGAGTTTATCTTATGGTATAAGTTCTTTCGATGCAGGTTTTATGCTGATGGTACGGGGCCTTGTCCGTCATAGTTGATTTAACTCCTGAGTGCAGTATTCATATGTGGGATTGGACTCATGTACGGTGTAGTGTCTTTTGTTTATGTATATATGGCAGCCTTGTCGGCTTTGCCCTTGCACGTACAGTTGTTTTAAAAGAAAAAAAAATGAGGTGTTATTTAATTTCCGCAGTTTACTTGTATTGTTAAGGTAGAAGGGTGCCCAGGTAGGGCACAAGTCACGGGCCCGGGGTTCGGGGTGTGACAACGGCCTTACATCTAAGGTCTCCACTGTAAAAAATTCTAAGGTTCACAATTGTCTCATCCCCAGTCTTACCCTTTTTCTAACCAGGCTTCTAACTCATATTTTACCACAATCCAACCAAACATAATACTAAACACATCATCATAACATCAAAACAAACTAGTCTCTAGAGGGTTAAGGATATACCTGAAAATCAAATAGGCGGTTCAAAGGACCGCTAAAATCGGGAACTTCCACGCGACCTCTGTGGCTGCGGTATGAACATCCCGCCTAGCTATGGAAGGTGAAGAACCCGCAATCGATCTCGTAGTCAGTGCTATCCCACTAGTGCCACCTCGGTCTCACGATTTCGCAAAATGGCCTGCTGTGCGCATGTAAACAAACTCCCAAACTAGCACGACACTCCCCATAATGGAGCCTACCACAACGGTCACAACGACGTAGGGGTGGATTCATCCGCTAACACCGCTCCCAAAATCTGAAACTCGAGCCCCGACCGCTCCTCAATCCTGGGCGCCAAGATCGGAGGACCACTGAACTGGATGAGGTATATATTCGATCTGCGGAGCTGCTGCCTCGAAAGTTACCAAAGGACCTGCTTTGCCGCCTCGCGATTATCATGGTCCTACGTGCCTCTACGTTCCTCCATCCCTGTGCATAAGCTTTGTATCGGGCAATGTCCATGCCCGGTGAAGAGCTACACGAGCAAGCCTCGCCAAGTAGCCATCGAGCCGTGACGTAGCGGTGCACTCGCCCTCCATACTTGCCACTAACGCAAGGACATCGAGCCAACGAGTCGAACTCCACATTGTACTCCCGAACCGCGCCCACTGTCTCAAGATCGAAATTTGTGCGCTGCTCTCATCTGCGAGGCAAGAAATGGTGAAATGCCTCCGAGAACTCGTCCCAAATACCGAGGGCGCGTGCTCCCCACAGGACAGCTCACGAATCAAACCGATCGGCGCAGATCACGCGATGATGCGAACCTAAGACCACCGACTCGGTCTCGAAGCCTTGATCACTCATGATCATTGAATCGCTTGATGAACTCCTGGATCATCCTCGTGCCTCGACCCGTAGAACTTCGGTGGACTACAACTCAAGAAGTCCCGAAGTCTCCAACTATCGGCTCTGGCACCACCTGATACCACCGCTCCGTCGTCCTCAAGTCTCGCCATAAACCTAACTAGTAATCGGGTCATCTCACCTTAACCCATATCCTCTGTTCTGGCCGTGGAGGCTCGAATATCGTGGCCTCGTAGCTACCGCTCTTGCTCTAACTCTAAAGCGCTGGCATCGTGTGAATTCGCCGTCTGCAGCACCACCCAGTAAAGACGGGCTGTGCCCACGTAACCTCTCGTTTCTACTCGCGACTCCTCTCTTTGTTATACCGTATTTCAGGTATGTACGTAAGGCGTCGCATGCAAGTTTTTAGCCTTAAGTAGGCATAAGGGTCGAAATTTGTGCACAACTAGCAAAAGAATCGTTTCACGAAACGTTTTCCAAACTTTGCGAAGGGAAAAATACGGCTGCAACATTTATAATTTTTGCGGATTTTTCCGAGAGATGAAATATTTTGGACCAACGAGAGGGCGACACTTGTCACCCTCATGTGGGAGGTCATTTGGACGAAACATTGGGCGTTTTTTTTGCCTTTCTTTTGGTCAAGGGTTAGGTAGGATATTTTGTGTACTAGATGGATAAGGACACTTTCCCAAATCCTCACCCTCCACTTGCCCCTCACTTGTCTTGATCTTGGCCATTGAATGTCCTATAAATACCCCTCTAATGCAAGACTATTTCTTTATCCTCACTTGATAAATTCCAAGGCAAAAATCCCTCTCCCCCTTAGTGAAATTTCTTCCAAGCCACCCTCCCCCTTTGAGAGGCCCTCGGCCGAAGTACACCCCCTTCCCCTTGCCTAGTTGTTTTCATGAAATACCCCTCCCTTGGTAGAAAAATACTTCTCCAAGTATTGTTGTATAAATCCCAAATACCTTGGCCCAAATACCTTGTAGTATTCAAGGTTACCCTATACAAAAAGCCCAAAATACTACTATACTTCCTTGATCAAAACGAAACCCTAAGGAAATCTTCATAGATGGTTGAAGTATTTGAGTAGAAGTTAGTTAGAACTTCTAAGGGTTGTTTGGAGGCGGGTTGAGCGCACGAGTAGGAGCTAAACCTTGCTCGGGATCGACTTTAAACTTGGATAATTTTGGGCTTATCGAGGTAAATAATCTTGCCCCTCTTTGTAATTGGAAATTACATGTTGTAGTAATATATAGTTGAAGTATACTATATATAGAATGATTATTGAAAAGAATTGAACTGTAATTACATAGAAGGATATTAAAGAAGAGAATTGAACAGTAATTACATAGAAGGATATTAAAGAAGAGAATTGAACTGTAATTACATAGAAGGATATTAAAGAAGGAATTGGTGTAATTACAATCGTATAGAAGGATGTTAAAAGGAATTGAAGCATTTACATAGGGATGTATTTATAGACTTGTGTAGTATTCGTGAAGTAGAATTGTACACGTCAGGTTAGGCGTGTAAACCCCCTGGTTGGCTTGGTAGCCTTCGGTAAGGAGGAGATTTGAGTGGTTGCGGGGAGGTGTCACGAATTTTACGTAGAATATTCTACGAAGAGATCTATGAGTTGATAGACGTTTTATGGCCATTATAGGTGGAAGTACTACGAGTAGTGTATTCTACTTGAAGAGTGGAAAAGACTAGCAGGGTTACAGTACTGTGGAGCGTATTACTAATTGTCGATAATCGTCGCGAGGTATGTGAACCTCTTCCTATCCTTTCTAGCATGATGTTTTATAAACTATGTAGTACGGTAGACGTACATGTGTTAAATGAATTTGGTTGGTTTAAAACATAGGGTGTTATAATAGCTTTATGGGAAGTTAGTTATAACTACTCTATGTAGGTAAAAGAATGGTTTATTTATTGAAGAAGTTAAGAGACTTGATCTTGAAAGATAAGAGACTTAACTTAATTGACTTGATATGAATTTTGTTGTGAAACCTCATTCGTGAGTAATGAGTACTTGGTTTTAATGAATAATGTTTTACTGATTTCGGAAATGAGATAAGGGTCGAACAAACAACTGCATCGCTAATAAAGGAAAATGTATTGACTAATTAATTATATGAAAACCAGTAGAAACCTCCATCTGCATAGAAGCTAAGATGAGACAAAATAATATTACATTTCCTAGATCATGGCTGCTTTAATAAGATTGTTATAAACAAGAATAACCTACTCACACATAAGGCATATATTACTCAACTATTTTAAAAGGAGAATTATGTTATTAAAAGATTAAGACTATGAACTATGAAACCTTTCGAAAATAAGAAATGTGAATATTTGAAATTAGGCAAACTTGAACTTTTGGAAAAGAATGTTGTTACTTGACTTTAAGAAGGAAAGTGTTTTGGTTTAAAAAGAAGGGCATAATGTTACCTTAGTTGTTTTAAAAGGAACATATGGTATTACCTTAATCTGTCTTAAAAGAGCGTTTAAATGTTATGACCACACGACACCGCGTTCATGGGATGAACCGGGAATGTATTTCACTCGACACCGCGTTCATGGGATGGACCGGGAATGTATTTCACTCGATACCGCGTCCATGAGATGGACCGGGAATGTATTTCACTCGACACCGCGTTCATGGGATGAACCGAATGTATTTCACTCGACTACGCGTCCATGGATGGACCAGAATGTATTTCACTCGACACGCATTCGTAGGATGAGCCGAATGTATTTCACTCGACTACCGTCCGTGGGATGGACCGAATGTATTTCACTTACTACCGCGTTCATGATGAACCGGAAATGTATTTCACTCGACTACGCGTTCGTAGATGAGCAGAATGTATTCCATCCGACTACCGAGTTCATGAGATGAACCGGGAATGTATTTCACACGACTACCGAGTCCATGGGATGGACCGGGAATGTATTCCACACGTTTCTATACCGAGTCTATGAGATGGGCCGGGAATGTATTCCATACGATGCGACACTAGGTCCATGAGATGGGCCGAGACATGTTATACATATCACATGATTTATACCTAGATCGGCAGAGGAAGGAGTTCCACGCATGAGGATGACTTGAGGCGTGAGTCCACGACTTGACGTATCGCTTTTATATTGTGAACAGTAGTTTTGTTATCATACATGTCTCCTGTTTTATATGATGTTATGATTTCATTTCTGATATTTTCGTTTCACATACTTGGTACTGTTATCGACCTCCTTGAGGCCGTTCATGCCGCAGTAGAGGTACACCGTTGTTGATCCTCGCTCATGAGATCACGAACAGATTAGGAAGCTCCGTTTCTCGAGGCTTATCTTTTGGTATGTTTCCAGTTGTAGGTTTTGTACATTCGTGGTATGGCGGCCCGTCCGTCATAGGTGTTGTTACATTCTTAGAAGTGTAGTAATCGCAAGGCGGTGGTTTGTAAAAGGGATGTAATCGCTCAAAAATTTATGTATATATGCAAGGAAACCGTTTAGGTTGGCTTGCTTTATTATCTTATCTCTTGTTTCATATCTCAGATGTTTTATATTCCGCCGATTTCTCGATGTATGACTACTTGGGTGCGGTAAGGCACGACGCCCCGAACGGCAGTCGTGACAAAAGTAATATCGAGCGATTAATCCTCGGAAAGTGTCTACGCACCGTGTCTAGTAGTCTTGATTATCGGTGTGTTGTGCACCACATCTATAATCGTGAGGTCAGCAGGACATTTAGGATTAGTTTCATTTTTCTCATTCCGAGATCGTGCCTTAGAAAGCCGTGTTGTAAGTTGGACCCTCTCGACGATTTCATTTTACCGATTATGCCTCCGCATGCAACCCGGCCCAGATGGGCAAGGCAGCGAAGCTTCTAGTAGGATACGAGGAGTACGGGGCGCAGCCCGCTTTACTCGAGATAGTGCTTGACGGCGAGTTTTGCGACGCCACATTTCAAACAGAGTTTAGAGCCGCAATGTGGGTCACGAGACCACAAGCCTCGAGCCTCGGCCCACACGAGAGGGAGGAGTACAAAGATGGCGATTATTGGCGTGATAGTGGCAAGACATGAGGATAGGCCGATGCAAAGTTCTGGCCCAGATGGTACCCATGGTTCACCCGAGATCGGATAGTTTGAGGCTACGGGACTTTCGAGTTGTAGCCCGCGAGTTCTACGGTCGAGGCACGAGATGGTCCGCAGGAGTTCATTCGGCGCTATTCAATGGATCGTAGAGTGATCAAGGCTTGGAGACCGAGTCGGTGGTCATAGGTTCGCATCGGCTGCGTGATCTGCGATGATCGGTTTGATTCGGGAGCTGTCCCGGGAGAGTATGCACTTCCACCGTATGGAACGAGTTCTCGAGGCATTTCTTGCACATTTCTTGCCTCCACGGATGAGAAGGGCTCGGGACAGATTTTTGACGTTGAGGCGCACCGGCGTGCGGTTCGGGAGTACAATGTGAGTTTGACTCACTAGCTCGACGCCCCGCATTGGTAGCCGACATGGAGGGCAGTGCACCGCTACGCCATCGGGCTTGATGACTACTTGGCGAGGCTTGTTCGGGAGTAGCTCTTCACCGCATGGACATTGCCGCATACTGAGCTTATGCACTTGGATGTGAGGAGCGGAGAGGTCGGCGGAATGACCGAGATCGCGAGAAGGCGGGCGACAGCAGGTCCTTTGGTAACTTTCGAGGCGGACCGCCTCAGCCAAAGTTAGTTATGTACCTCCGCCAAGATGCAGTGGTCCTCCGCGCCTTCGTGACGTTCGGGGTATTCGAGCTGGTCGAGCTCCAGGCTTCGGTTACGAGATATACACGTTCTAGCCAGGATTCATGTCCCCACAGGTGTGCACGATGTGGCGTCATCCCGAGAATGTCGTCTTCATCGGTGCTTGTTTCACTGCGGCCGTCGGCCGTGACGAGAGCGTGCTTATAGGAGGGTACAAGCGAATGACACCTACGGTCGATGGCGGATCATCGCCTTTCTACAATGCATGCGCAGGCGTGCCTATGATTTGAGTGGAGCGGATGTTACGGTATATTCTTACCCCTCTAGAGACTAGTATGCGTTGATGTTATGGTGAAGTGTTAAGTATTATGTTCAGATAACATTATGTTAAAATTGTGATTAGAAACATGGTTAATTAGAAGGGTAAGTTTGGGGACAGGGAAAGTGTGAGCCTGAGAGTTTTATACATAGAACCCTTAGATGCGAGGCCATCTTGAGTAAAAGATTTACGTTTGTGTTGACCTTTATCGAGTGCATAGTATCGTGGGATATATTTGTGTGATAATTCCACGAGTGGTATGAAATGAAAGAGGGTAGTTGAGCTAAGAAGACCACTAGGTTTTCCTGACTTGAGTTGTGAGATTATTCCGGATCGAGAAGCAAGAGAGTTCGTCACGACGGAGGGTCGGGTTGAGGACGTATTGCGGGTCAACCCGTAGGCCGGATTTAGGTGGGGTCAGTTCTGGGTGGTCCCGCCAGGTGGTAGGGTCACGAGGGTGCTAGGCCCAGGTTTAGGTAACCATCGTATGAGTTCGTGGATATGTTCGACCAAGAATCGGATCGTAAAGGCCGGGAATGGCCTTAAAGGAATTTGAGGCTAGTAAGATGACCAAGTTTGGAAGTAGTGACTCCAGAGATTTTGAAACAGGCGATGATCAAGTATGGTACGTATACTAGAAAGAGTTCCAGTGTTCGAGAAGGGTACGACGAGTAAGGGAAGAAGTGAACATGTGTTAAGAGAATAGAAGTGATCGTTTCTTAAGGGAGTATCGTTTAGACTTTGGGTGGAAGCTTTTGTGATGTTAGAGGTGATTCCTCGTAGACTTGGATTAAGTATTGGAGCGTGTGTTATTTTGTGGCCATGTGTGGCATTTGCAACTTATTTAAGTTAAGAGGAACTTTATCGTTATCCGTCTTGAGAAGGAACATTCGGACGAATGTTTCTAAGGAGGGAGAATGTTATACCGTATTTCCGCAGTATGTATGCGAGGGCGCACGCATAAAAGTTTTTAGCCTTAAGTAGGCATAAGGGTCGAAATTTGTGCACAACTAGCAAAAGAATCGTTTCCGACTAAACGTTTTCCAAACTTTGCGAAGGGAAAAATACATACCGCAACATTTATAATTTTTGCGGATTTTTCCGAGAGATGAAATATTTTGGACCAACGAGAGGGCGACACTTGTCACCCTCAAGTGGGAGGTCATTTGGACGAAACATTGGGCGTTTTTTTTGCCTTTCTTTTGGTCAAGGGTTAGGTAGGATATTTTGTGTAGTAGATGGATAAGGACACTTGCCGAAATCCTCACCCTCCACTTGCCCCCCACTTGTCTTGATCTTGGCCATTGAATGTCCTATAAATACCCCTCTAATGCAAGACTATTTCTTCATCCTCACTTGATAAATTCCAAGGCAAAAATCCCTCTCCCCCTTAGTGAAATTTCTTCCAAGCCACCCTCCTCCTTTGAGAGGCCCTCGGCCGAAGTACACCCCCCTCCCCTTGCCTAGTTGTTTTCATGAAATACCCCTCCCTTGGTAGAAAAATACTTCTCCAAGTATTGTTGTATAAATCCCAAATACCTTGGCCCAAATACCTTGTAGTATTCCAAGGTTACCCCTATACAAAAAGCCCAAAAATACTACTATACTTCCTTCACCACAAACGAAACCCTAAGGAAATCTTCATGATGGTTGAAGTATTTGAGTAAGTTGCGTAGAACTTCTAAGGGTTGTTTGGAGCGGGTGAGCGCACGGAGTAGGAGCTAAACCTTGCTCAGGATCGACTTTTTACTTGGATAATTATGGGCTTATCGAGGTAAATAATCTTGCCCTATTGTAATTGGAAATTACATGTTGTAGTAATATATAGTCAAGTATACTATATATAGAATGATTATTGAAAAGAATTGAACCGTAATTACATAGAAGGATATTAAAGAAGAGAATTGTAATTACATGAAGGATATTAAAGAAGAGAATTGAAGTAATTACATAGAAGGATATTAAAGAAGAGAATTGAACAGTAATTACATGTAGGATATTAAAGAAGAGAATTGACCGTAATTACATCGTATGAAGGATGTTAAAAGGAATTGAATCAGATTTACATAGATTGTATTCTGATGAACTTGTGTAGTATTCTTGTGAAGTAGAATTGTACACGTCCGGTTAGGCGTAAACCCTCGGTTGGCTTGGTAGCGGCCTCGGTAGAGAGGAGATTTGAGTGGTCATGGGAGGTCACGAATTTTCTCGTAGAATATTCTACGAAGAGATCTATGAGTTAATAGACGTTTTATGGCCATTATAGGTGGAAGTACTACGAGTAGCGTATTCTACTTGAAGAGTGGAAAAGGCTAGCAGGGTTACAGTACTGTGGAGCGTATTGCTAATTGTCGATAATCGTCGCGAGGTATGTGAACCTCTTCCTATCCTTTCTAGCATGATGTTTTGTAAACTATGTAGTACGGTAGACATACATGTGTTAAATGAATTTGGTTGGTTTAAAACATAGGGTGTTATAATAGCTTTATGGGAAGTTAGTTATAACGACTCTATGTAGGTAAAAGAATGGTTTATTGATTGAAGAAGTTAAGAGACTTGATCTTGAAAGATAAGAGACTTAACTTAATTGACTTGATATGAATTTTGTTGTGAAACCTCATTCGTGAGTAATGAGTACTTGGTTTTAATGAATAATGTTTTACTGATTTCGGAAATGAGAATAAGGGTCGAACAAACCATCAAATGCTAATAAAGGAAAATGTATTGACTAATTAATTATATGAAAACCAAGTGAAACCTCCATCTGCATAGAAGCTAAGATGAGACAAAATGATATTACATTTCCTAGATCATGGCTGCTTTAATAAGATTGTTATAAACAAGAATAACCTACTCACACATAAGGCATATATTACTCAACTGTTTTAAAAGGAGAATTATGTTATTAAAAGATTAAGACTATGAACTATGAAACCTTTCGAAAATAAGAAATGTGAATATTTGAAATTAGGCAAACTTGAACTTTTGGAAAAGAATGTTGTTACTTGACTTTAAGAAGGAAAGTGTTTTGGTTTAAAAAGAAGGGCATAATGTTACCTTAGTTGTTTTAAAAGGAACATATGGTATTACCTTAATCTGTCTTAAAAGAGCGTTTAAATGTTATGACCACACGACACCGCGTTCATGGGATGAACCGGGAATGTATTTCACTCGACACCGCGTTCATGGGATGGACCGGGAATGTATTTCACTCGATACCGCGTCCATGAGATGGACCGGGAATATATTTCACTCGACATCGCGTTCATGGGATGAACCCGGAATGTATTTCACTCGACTACCGCGTCCATGGGATGGACCGGGAATGTATTTCACTCGACTACCGCGTTCATGGGATGAACCGGGAATGTATTTCACTCGACTACCGCGTCCATGGAATGGACCGGGAATGTATTTCACTCGACTACCGCGTTCATGAGATTGAGCCGAATGTATTTCACTCGATCACCGCGTTCATGAGATGAACCGAATGTATTCCATCCGACTACCGAAGTTCATGGGATGAACCGGGAATGTATTTCACACGACTACCGAGTCCATGGGATGGACCGGGAATGTATTCCACACGTTTCTATACCGAGTCCATGAGATGGGCCGGGAATGTATTCCATACGATGCGACACTGGGTCCATGAGATGGGCCGAGACATGTTATACGTATCACATGATTTATACATAGACTGTCGGCAGTGAGGAAGGAGTTCCACGCACGTGAGGATGACTTCGGCGTGAGTCCACGACTGACGTGGATCGCTAATATTGTGAACCGTAGTTTTGTTATCATACATGTCTCGCTTTATATAGATCGTTATGATTTCATTTACGATTTTTCGCACATACTTGATACTGTTATCGACCTCCTTCGGGGCTGCGTCATGCCGCAGTAGAGGTACACCGGTTGTTGATCCTCGCCATAGGATCACACCAACAGATTAGAAGCTCCGCTTTCCGAGGCTTATCTTTTGGTATGTTTTCCGAGTTGTAGGTTACGTACATTCGGTATGGCGGCCCCGTCTCCGCCATAGGTGTTGTTACATTCTTAGAGGTGCATGAGTACCGCAGCGGGGTTTGTAAAAGGATGTAATCGCTCAAAAATTTATGTATATATGCGAAGGCAACCGCTTTTGGTTGCCTGTTTTATTATCTTATCTCTTGTTTCATATATGTATGTTTTATATTCCGCTGATTTCTCTGATGTATGACTACTTGGGTGCCCGAGAAGGCACGCCACGCCCCGAACGGTCGTGACACCGCTTTACCCTTCTCGGGCCTCGTTGCTTGGCGGAGGCATAACTGGTACATGAGAATACGTCAGAGGGAGTCCAACTCATAACACAGATCTAAGGCACGATCTCAGAATGAGAAGAATGGAAACCAATCCTAAATATCATGTAGCCTCCTGATTATAGATGTGGTGCACAACACACTGATAATCAAGACTCTACTGGACACGGTCTGTAGACACTTTCCGAGGATTAACTGCTCTGATACCACTTTTGTCACGATCCGACCTCGGGCCCGCGACTGGTGCCTTACCCCGGGCACCCTAGTGATACAACATCAGAAAAAATCAGCGGAAATAAAAACTTAAACAAGAACAAGACATAAAATAAGCAATAGGTTAACCAAAACGGTTACCTTCCTGTATATATAAATCAAAATTGAACAGTTAAATCCCTTACAAACCCTGCCCACAACAAAGATTCATGCACTTCTACGAATTTTATAACAACTATGACGGGACAGGGCCCCGCCATACCCCTGAATGTACAAGAACCTACAAACTCAGGGAATCATACCAAAAGATAAGCCTCCGGAGAAACGGAACTTCCCAAAACGCTGAACTGTGATCCTATGAGCGAGGATCAACAACCGGTGTACTCTACCGCGCAGATGAACGCAGCCCCGGGGAGGTCAAGATTACGCAAGTATGTGAAATCAAAAATCAGAAATGAAATCATAATAGTCTATATAAAACAGAGACATGTATGATAACCAAACTACGCCACAAGATATATTAGCAAATATGTCAAGTCGTGACTTACGCCCGTAAAGTCATCACTCAAATATAACCCGAATTTAACTCGACAACGGCCGCATGCCCCAAGATCTTACCTCGGTATAAGCATGACCATGGAACCATCCTAATGGAAGCATACCCGGGCCACCCATCGTGTCGATGCCCAAAGGAAATAACAAGATAACAATCATAATGGAAGCATACTCGTGGCCACCCATCGTGTCAGCATGTCCAAAGAAAATAACAGAATAACACTCCTAATGGAAGCATACCCGTGGGCCACCCATCGTGTCAGTATGTTCAAAAGGAAATAACAAGATAATAATCATAGTGGAAGCATACTGTGGCCACCCATCGTGCGGTATGTCCAAAGCAAATAATGTAATAACACTCCTAACGGAAGCATACCCGCCACCCATCGTGTCGGTATGTCCAAAAGGATCGATATAGTGGAAGCATACCCGGGACACCCATCGTGTCAAGATGTCCATCAATCAACCGGATAGCCGCCCTCCAACGAGACGCGGTACGTAAACACAACACTTGCACAACAAAAGCTATCACCACAAGCATAAGCAAGTTCAACATACTTTTAGACATTCTTTTTATAAACACAAATCCGGGTTTTAACCCCAAGGTACTACGTATTTTAACTCTTTAAAAGATCCATTTCTTTCACAAAAAGTCACACGATACCCGTAGTATCAAAAATAGAGTAACTGTCTTTGTAAGTAAACCAAAACAATTTTCATACTTTCTTTTTAAACCAAATTATTTCTCCCTTTAAAGTCCAGTTACCATTTTAAATCCAATAATAAAATCATCCTTTTGTTTTCATAAAGTCGTTATAACTAACTTCCCATAATGCTATTATAACACTTTATGTTTTAAACCAATTTAAGACAAAACCATGCCTTTCTTTTAAACCAAAATACTTCAAATTCCTCAAGTCTCATTTCTTTTAGAAAACCAGTTCCTTACTTTGGAATTTAAGAAAAATCAATACTTGTTATTAATGATCTTATTAAAGCAGCCATGATCTAGGAAATGTAATACAATTTTGTCTTATCTTAGCTTCTATGTAGATGGAGGTTTCTAATGGTTTTAATATAATTAATTATTTGTCAATACATTTTCCTTTATTAACACTGCAGTGGTTTGTTCGATACTTATTCTCATTTCCGAAATCAATATAACTTATTCCTTTTAAAACTCAATTACCCATTTATCATAAATGCGGTTTCACAACTTTTTAACACAAACCAAGTCCTTAATATTTCACATCAAGTCATTTATAAGTCAAGTCTCTTATCTTTTAAAAACCACAAACCATTTCTTTACCTACATAAAGTTGTTATAACAAACTTCCCATAAAGTCGTTATAACACTTTATGTTTTAAACCAATCAAATCCGTTTAGCACACGTACGTCTACCGTACTACATAGTTCACACAATCATGCTAGAAAAGATAGGAAGAGGTTCACATACCTCGAAGATTATCGACAATTAGCAAAACGCTCAAAGTACTATCACTCGCTAGCCTTTTCCACCCTTCAAGTAGAATACGCTACTCGTAGTACTTCCACCTATAATGGCCATAAAATGTCTATCAACTTCTAGATCTCTTCAGAGAATATTCTAAATACAAGATTCCTTATTCTACGGAAAATTGACACCCCACGTAACCACATAAATCTCTCCTCTACCAAGGCCCGCTACCAAGCCAACAACTCTGGGGTTACACGTCTAACACTGCCCACAATAATATCACACGACTGCCCGGTTCGTGGATCGTGCCTTACCCGGCACCCAAGTAGTCATACATCGTAGTAATCAGAATATAAAACAAGACATGAAACAGCTTGTAAAAAGAGACATTTTATCTGATGAAAAGCTTGCTTTCGATATATATATAATTAACTCAAGTTTTGCTACATCCCAACCGCACACTAGTACTACAGCACCTCTAAGGAAGTAAACAACTATGGCGACAGGCCCGCCATACCTCGACCGCACAAAACTAATTACAACAGGAGAGCATACCCAACAAAGAGAGCCTCCGAGAAGATGGAGCTCCGACACCAATGCAAAGAGATCCTAAGGATGTGGATCTAGCACTGCTTCCTTACCGCAGATGAACGCACCCAAGGAGGTCAGTACAACAGGTACTAAGTATGTGAAACTGTAAGTACTTAAATAAAAACATATCATTTTAAAATCAGTTTACATATATGTATGAAACAACCAAGGTAACCGCATACATGCCACATCATAAACAAGAGCAACAATAGGTAAATCAGAATGTGTCTTTTCTAGGCCGCGAATGATCGAGCGGGCCATTGCCCGTAGTATCACCATGCTAGCCTAAACCTGGACTCCGTAGTCCGCATAGGCCACTCACGAGGCCCGCATAGTATATAACCCAAAGATCGAGGGTAGCTACTCCTCGGCATCGTCCTGGACTCGTAGTCCGCATGGCCACATAGACCGCATGAGGTATAACCCCGCACACTAACCTGGAACTCCCGTAGCTCCGCATAGGTCCCCTGGACCCGCATGAGGTATTCTCGAATCATGATCCTGCATCGCTCGAGTCTACCCCGCGACGGAGGGCAACCCCGTAACATGTCAAGAGGTGAGTGATATTACACTAACATAACAAAATTATCGTTAAACAACATAAGCACAACAAGAATACTCTCTTATACAAACGTTACAAGACACTAACACACATAGCATCATATCATGTCTACTTATCAAACCATCTTATTTATTCTTTTCACAAATCAATATAAGTCTGTTATAAACACATAGGTAAATTGTTCCTTTTATTATTCTAAGTGGTTATACCTAACTTCCCATAAAGCTAGTATAACTCTTAAGCTTCTGTTTTAAAAACTAATTAGTTCTCTTCTGTTAAAAAATGATTCAGTAATCTTTTGAAATGCTTTCAGATCCTTATTATTCAGGCTTAAGTCAGACATTCCGTAAGTATTATTCAGCTTAAGTCGAAAGACATTGCCGTAGTTATTATTCAGTTAACACACGACGTCACCGCAGACTATATATTTTAAAAATATCATGCTTTAGGAAGAATCACATACCTTCTCTACGAAATCCACCGCCAAGTGAATATATGTCGCGCAGAGAATCAAATTTATAATAGTCGACACGCCTATCAACGCTCGCACTACTCAAAACAGCCTAAGCAGGGTTCTCTATCCTACGGAAAATTGGGCAGCACTTCCCTACCCTGAGCTACTCAAGTTCATCAGGAAAACAAATTCTAAGTAAGTCTGGTTTGATTATTCTTCTTTAAACCCTTCTACTGTGATAATAGTTCAATTCTATTCTCAGAATATTCTTCTAAGTATTTAATACTTATTCTTATACTACTACGGTATGTATTCTCTAATACAAAAGTGGGTTAGGATTATTTACCCTCGGTAAGCCCAATAATATCCTAGATAAAGTTGATCCTAGCAAGGCTTAGCTCCTAAGTTAGACGCTCCGATAGCTCCATGAAACCATGAAGTTCTTCACAACTTCTACTAAGTACTAAGGGATTTGGGCTAGGTATTTTGGGCATTATAACAATACTAGAAGGCAACTTTTCTACCAAGGAGGGGGTAGATTTCTGCCAGGCTAGGGGAGGGTTGCCTCGGCCAAGCTCACCAAAGGGGGTGTGTTGGACGAAAAGGGCTACAAGGGAGAGGGAAGGATTTTCAAGACTTGGAAGGGAATTTGTGGATGAAGAACTCTTCATCTTAAGGGGGTATTTATAGGTCAAGACATGGCCAACCAATGGCCAAGATTTAGCCAAGTGCTAGGCAAGTGTAGGGTGAGGATTAGGGCAAGTGTCCTTAGCCAACTTGCACACAAAATATCCTACCAACTCCAAGACAAAAATAAGCCATCCATTCGGCCCTATGAATGCCTCACATCCATCAATTGGAGGGTGACAAGTGTCGCCCTCCTGTTGGTCCAAAATGTTTCGTCTCTCGGAAAAATCCGCAAAAATTAGAAATGACATAGCCAGAATTTACCCTACGAAAGCTGTGGAAACGTTTCGTCGGAAAACTATTCCTTGAGTGAGTTGTGCCCAAAAAACGTGCCATGCCTAAACTTTTTAAGGCCAAACTTTTGTACGTATTCCCTTACGTACATACTCTGGAAATACGGGGTATAACATTCTCCCCTCCTTAGAAACATTCGTCCCGAATGTTCCTTCCCAAGACAGATAACGATAAGGTTCTTCATAACTTAAACTTTGCAAATGCCACACAGCCACAAAACAACACTTAGGCATAAACGATAATGAAAATTTACAAGTAGGAAAGTGAATTACCCGAGGTGTGGGGAATAGGTGAGGATACTTCGCCTCATGTCCTCTCGACTTCCCACGTCATCTCCTCTCGAGCTCGTTCCGCCACGTAACTTTGACTGCCACGCCTCGTCCGCAGACGCCTAACGACGATCGATTATCGCTATGGAATCTCTCATACGATAACCCCTCCACTGGACATCGCCAATCGTGTACCTAGATGGATCCCCGATACATCTCCTCAAAGATAGAAACATGAAACACCGATGCGCGCCTCCGGTCGACGGCAGATTCAACTCGTAGGCAACCTTGCCTACCTCGCGACAATCTAAACGCCCAATATACCTTGGAAGTTTCCTTCTTCCGAATCTCATCACACCCTTCATGGGTGACAGCGCTAGAAAACCCAATCATGAACCTCGAACTCATTGACGACGATGATCTGTATGACTTCAGTAGACTACGGTGCCAAGAACCTCTCCGATAAGCTTCACCTTATCCATCGGCACGCTGCCAAATCTGGTCCTACTAATCGCACTCGCCCACATCGAACCAACCTATAGGCGATCTCGCACTTCCTCTCACAAGGCCTCATAAGGCGCCATCTCAATCTTTGGAGTGGTAGCTATTATTGTACGCAAAACTCAACTAGAGGCAAATGATCCTCCCACTACCCGAAGTCGATACACAAAGCTCGCGATATCCTCGAAGTCCGGATAGTCGCTCGGCCCGTCCGTCTGCGTGGATGGAATGCAAGATTGTGCTCACCGCCTCCTAAACCTCTCTCGAAAGACTCCGCAGTTAGCCATAAACCGGCTCCTCTGCGATATGATCGAAATAGGGACTCCATGCAGTCGGCGATCTCTGATGTAAGTCGGCATAATCCTCACCGAAAAGTCGCACGACGGGAAGAAAGTGGGCTGATTTCACACCGCCGATTTATAACCCATAGAATCATGTCTCTCCGAGTGCGAGGTAATCCCGTGATAAAATCCATGTTGATTACCTCCCACTTCCGGTCGGGATCTCAATCGTGTGTTATACCCGTAGTTGCGTGGTATGTATGTGAGGACGCACGCATTTGAAATGCGCAGAAAATTTTGAAAAGAAAGAAAGATGTGAGTTTTCACGGAAAAGTTTCCGTTATTTGTGAAGAAAAGGTTCGTTAATGGGAATTGGATTCCCAGATTTGGTATTTGGACTTCATGGATTATATTAGAATTTTGAGATTTTATTTTCTGAATGGTCACGCTGGGCCCACTGAGAAATTTACGTTTTGTGGGCCCGCTTTGTTTTTGAGATTTCCAGAATTGGATATTTTCTAAGACGAAATATTCTGGCGACCGGGCGACACGCGTGTCACCCCATGGCACCTCGCCGATTTTACATTTGTGCACAACACCGGTTGAGTCGTTTTCGACGAAACGCTTTCAGAACTTCGGGCGGAAAATTCCGCTATGTCGTTTGTATTTTTGCGGATTTTTCCGAGAGACGAAACATTTTGGACCAACGAGGGTGACATGTCACCTCACAACGGAGACAAGTGGGCGCACTTGGCCGAATTGAGGGCTTGGTGCTAGATATTTGTGTAGATATTTGTAGGGTTTTAAGGAGTAGGGGGTGCACTTGGCTTGATCTTGGCCTTACACTTGCCTTGCACATGGCTTAATCTTGGCCATTGGTTGTCCTTGGTTTTGCTATAAATACCCTCCTTGAAGACTTATTCATTCACTCCTCACTTTGTCTAAGTCTTGAAATCCCTCCTCCTCTAGTAGCTCTCGTCCCAAGCCTCTCCCCTCCTCCTCGTGGCTCGCCGAGAAGGGTTCCCCTCAGGTGCTAGCCAATGGGTACCCCCAAGCCTAGTTGTTTTCGTATAATACCCATTGTGGTATAGAAATACTCCCTAGTATTGTTATAATGCCCAAAATACCTTAGCCTTGTACCTTGTAGTATTCCAAAGATACCTCTTTACGTAGAGTCCTAAATACTACCTTTTGTCCTTTTAGTCTCAAACCAAACCCTAAGGAAATCTTCATAGTTGGTCAAGATGTGAGCAGGTTGGTTAGAACTTCTGCGGTTGTTTGGAGTGGTTTGGAGCGCGGAGTGGAGCTAAACCTTGCTCAGATCGACATTATAACTTGGATAATTTTGGGCTTATCGAGGTAATTATCTTGTCCTCTATCAGAATTGGAAATTACATGTTTGTTAGAGTATATAGTTGAAGTATACTATATATGGAACTACTTAGTATTCGGCAATGTCTTTTGACTTAAGCCTGAAGAATAAAGAACTGAACTGAACTGTATTTACATAGGATCAGACAGCAGAGACTTGTGTAGAATTGTACACGCCCTGTTAGAGTGTAAACCCCCCGGTTGGCTTGGTAGCCTACTGATAGAGGAGATTTACGCTGTTGCGGGGGGGGAGGTGCTGCCGAATTTTCTATAGAAAGATAGAAACTTATGTTTTGGGGTTAATAGACGTTTGTGACCTTTATAGGTGAAAGTACTAAGAGTAGCGTATTCTACTCGAGGAGTGGAAAGGGCTAGTGCGTTGTAGTACTGAGCATTTTGCTTATCGTCGATAAATCGTCGCGAGGTATGTGAACCTCTTCCTATCTTTTCTAGCATGATTGTTGTGAACTATGTAGTACGGCAGACGTACGTGCTAAGTGATTTGGTTGGTTTAAAACATAGGGTGTTATAATAGCTTTACGGGAAGTTAGTTATAACGACCTTATGTAAGTGAAAATGGTTTCTCGATGTTAGAAGTTAAGAGACTTGATCTTATAAGATAAGAGACTTAACTTATTTGTTTTAATGTGGATGTTGTGAAACCTCATTCGTGAGTAATGAGTACTTGGTTTTAAAGGGATAATGTTTCATCGATTTCGAATCGAATGTGTATCGGCTGCACCAACGCAGCGTTAATAAAGGAAAATGTATTGAATGATGATGTGTTGTATTAAAACCAAGAAACCTCCATCCGCATAAGCTAAGATGAGACAAAATGATATTACATTTTCTAGATCATGGTCATTAATAAGATCGTTATAAACAAGAATAAACTACTCACGATATGACATATGTTACTCAATTGTTCTAAAAAGGAATCAAGTGATTAAGTTTGGGAACTATGAAACCATTTGAAAACGAAGCTTGAGTAATTGAAACTAGGCAAACCGGAACTTAGGAAAGAATGTTGTTACTTGATTTTGAAAGGAAGGTGGGTTGGTCATTCTAATACTACTGTATCGGGTGACTTTTATAAAGTAATGGATCTCTTTTAAAAGAACTTAACGATGTAGTACTTTGGGGTTAAAACCCGACTTTGGCATAAAATGAAAGTACTTTGAGTTGTGTGAAACTTGCCTATGCTTGTTGTTGTGAAACTTGCCTATGCTTGTGATGATAGCCTTTATTGTACAATCGTTGTGTTTCTGTGTTACCGCGTCTCGATAGAGGTCGGTTGACCGTTGAGAACTTACTTGACGCGTCTGCAAAGGACGAGAAATTCCACGTACATTCCTCGCTGATAGTATTATTGTTGTTAATCGCTTTGGACATACTGACACGATGCGTAGCGCACGGGTATGCTTCCATTTTGGTTAAGGTCTGTGGTTAATCGCTTGATATATCGACACGCGTAGCGCACGTATGTTTCCATTTTGATTATCGCCAGGATTTCCCTTTGGACATACTGACACGATGCGTAGCGCACGGGTATGCGTCCATTTGGAATGTTGTCTTATTTTTCCCTTTGGACATACTGACACGATGCGTAGCGCACGGGTATGCTTCCATTTGGATTGCTGTCTTGTTGTTGAGGTCACATGGACATGTCTACACCGATGCAGAATTCCGGGGGCATGTGGCCATGGGACATTGGTATTATTGTTGCATCATGGACATGTCTACACCGATGCAGTATTCCGGCACGCGCCATAATGCGAACTCGATTGATGTTGGGCGTGAGACCCATAGTTATATTGGAGTGATGACTGTTTTATGTTGTGAACTGTAGTTTGGTTATCATACATGTCTCCTGCTTTATATAGACTAGTATGATTTCATTTACGATTGCATAGCTTCACATACTTGTTACCGTTGCATCGACTTCCTTCGGGGCCGCGTCACGCCGCAGTAGAGGTACATCGGCCATGGTTCCTCGCCATGATCACAGTTGACAGATTGAAGCTCCGCTTCCGAGGCTTATCTTTTGCAGGTGTTCCTGAGTTGTAGGTTCTTGTACATCTGTGGTACGGGCGGCCCCGTCCCGCCATAGTCATCAGATATCTTAGAGGTCTGTAGTCTCGTTGTGGCGTGGTTGTAAAAGGATTAAACTATTCGTGTTTTATGTATATCAAGGCAAATCGCTTTGGTTGCTTTGTTTATTCATTTATCTCTTGTTAAATGACTTGTTTTGTGTTCCGCTGATTTTCTCGATGTATGTATCACTAGGTGCCCGGTAAGGCACCGAACGCCCGAACGGTCGTTACAAAAGTGGTATCGTGAGCGCTAATCCTCTGAAAGTGTCTACGCACCGTCTAGTAGTCTGATTATCGGTGTGTTGTGCACCACATCTATAATCGTGAGGCTATAGGACATTTAGGATTGGTTTCCATTCTTCTCATTCGAGATCGTGCCTTAGAGCCGTGGTTAAGTCGACCCTCCGACGTATCTCGCTTTTACCGCTTATGCCCGCTAGGCAACCGTGAGCCCGAAGGGCAAGGCAGCCGAGGGAGTCTAGTGAGATACAGAGAGTTCGAGGGCGCAGCCCGGCCAAGATTGAGATAGCCCGGACGGCGAAGTTTAGCGACGCCGCCAGAACCAGCAGAGTTTAAAGCCGCAGCAGTGGCAGCTGAGACTACAAGACTGAGCCTCCACCCCACAACGAGCAGGGAGATGGGTCACGCGAGATGGATTCTTTGGCCGCCGGTCGTGGCCGACATGAGGATAGCCGGACGCAGCAGCCCGATTCCAAAGAGCACGAGCCGTTCACCCCGAGCGTATAGTTTGAGGCTACGGGACTTTCGAGTCAGAGCCCGCCAGAGTTTTATGGGTCGAGGCTCGAGGATGATCCGCAGAGTTCATCCGGCAGCTAAATGATCACGCGGTGATCAAGGCTTCAAACCGAGTCTGTGACCTTTGTTCGCGTCGGTCGCGTGATACCGCAATGATTGGTTTGATTCATTGAGCTTTCCGGGAGAGCATGCACCTCCAGCAGATGGGATGAGTTTTCGGCTTTCTCACGCACTTGCCTCCGCAGATGAGAGGGCACGGCCGGCATGCATTTTTGTTACCGAGACGCAGAGCGCGACCGCCGTGGAGTACAATGTCGAGTTCGATTCTTTGGCTCGATATGTCCTCGCGCTTAGTTGCAGATATGGAGGATAGGTGCATCGCCACGCCACCGCTAGATGATTATATGGTGAGTCTTGCGCGGTGTTTCTCTTCACCGCATGGACATTGCCCGCATTCGTGCTCACGCACTAGGATGCGAGGCACGGAGGGTCGACGGAATGACCGGATCGCCAGAAGAGGGCCGTGACGGCAGGTCCTTTGGTGGCTTTCGAGGCGGACCGCCTCAAAGAAGCAGTTAGTTATATACCCCCACCGGCATGCAGTGGTCCTCCACCGCCTTCGTGAGCAGTCGTGGCTCCGCGGTTCAGATTTTCGGCAGAGCGGTGTTAACCACCGGCCACCCCTACCTCGTTGTGACTATCAGGTAGACTCCATTTTGGAGAGTGTCGCTAGATTGGGAGTTTGTTTTGCATGACAGCGGAGGCCATTTTGGCGGAACTGTCCACTGGGAAAGGCGGATGTTACGACTCACCTTCAGATCTGCGGCTCGGTTCATCACCTTCATATGCCTGCAGGCGTGCCTATGATTAGAGTGAGCGGTAGCCGTGTATATCCTTAACCTCTAGAGTTTTGGTATGCTTGTTATGATGATCTCATTATTGGCAGGTGCTGTACGGATAGCATTGTGATATTGTGAGTTTGAAAACATGTTTAGTTGGGAGGTTACGATGGGGCAGCATGGTAAGTATGAACCTTAGACTATGTCACGACCGAGACCTGTGGTAAGGTCGTCTTGAGATTAAAGATTCGCTTTATGTTTGACTTTTATCGAGTAGTAGTATACGTGGGATTTATTTGTGATAAGTCCGTGGTAGTGTGAGATGGAAGTGGTAGCTTTCATGATGTGAATTAGTAAGATTGTTCCGGATCGGGAAACAAGAGTTTCGCGCGGTGGGGGTCGGGTTGAGGACCATTTCGGGTCAACCCGTAACCCGGCCAGTGGGGCAGTCTGGGTGGTCCCGCCAGTGGTAGGTCACGAGGATGCTAGGCCCAAGTTTGTATGATCATCGTATGAGTTCGTGGACGCGTTCGACTGAAGCGGTTCGTGAAGGCCGGAATGGCCTTAAGGAAGTTTGAGGTTAGTAAGATGACCAAGTTTGGAGGTAGTGACTCCGCAGATTTTCGAACGGAAGTAATGATCAAGTATGGTACGTGATCGAGAGTTCGAGTGTTCGAGAAGCGGTACAACGAGTAAGGAGGAAGATAACGCTGTTATTTCGCGCTGCCGTGGCATCGCAACTTGTTAGAGGAACTTTATCGTTATTCGATTGAGAAGGAACATTCGACGAATGTTTCTAAGGCGAGGGAGAATGTTATACCCGTAGTTGCGTGGTATGTATGTGAGGACGACGCACGAGAGTACTACAGAAAATTTTGAAAAGAAAGAAAAGATGAGTTTTCGACTAAAAGTTTCCTGCTATTTGTGAAGAAAAAGGTTCGTTAACGGGAATTGGATTCCCAGTTTGGTATTTGGACTTCATAGATTATATTATAATTTTGAGATTTTATTTTCTGAAATGGTCACGTGGGCCCACTGAGAAATTTACTGGCTTTGGGGCCCGCTTGTTTTGAGATTTCGAAATTGGATATTTTCGAAGACGAAATATTCGGCGACCGGGGCGACACGTGTCACCCCACGTGGCACCCGCCGATTTACATTTGTGCACAACACCCGGTTGGAGTCGCCGACTAAACGCTTACAGTAACTGCGGGAAAATTCCGGCTATGTCGTTTTGTATTTTTATGGATTTTTCCGAGAGACGAAACATTTTGGACCAACGGAGGGTGACATGTGTCACCCTCACAACGGAGACAGTGGGGCGACTTGGCCGAATTGGCGGGCTTGTGGTGCTAGATATTTGTGTAGATATTTGCGAGGGTTTTAAGGAGTAGGGGCTAGGTGCACTTGGCTTGATCTTGGCCTTACACTTGCCTTGCACATGGCTTAATCTCGCCATTGGTTGGCCTTTGGTTTTGCTATAAATACCCTCCCTGTGAAGACTTATTCATTCACTCCTCACTTTGTCTAAGTCTTGAAATCCCTCCTCCTCTGTAGCTCTCGTCCTAAGCCTCTCCCCTCCTCCTCGTGGCCTTTGGCCGAAGGGTTCCCCTCAGGTGCTAGCCGTGGGGTACCCCTAGCCTAGTTGTTTTCAGATAATACCCCTTTGTGGTATAGAAATACTCCCTAGTATTGTTATAATGCCCAAAATACCTTAGCCTTGTACCTTGTAGTATTCCAAAGATACCTCTTTACGTAGAGTCCGGAATACTACCTTTTGTCCTTTTAGTCTCAAACCGAAACCCTAAGGAAATCTTCATGGTTGGTCAAGTATGTGAGTAGAAGTTGGTTAGAACTTCGGTTGTTTGGAGTGGTTTGGGCGCATGATGAGCTAAACCTTGCTCGTGATCGACATTATAACTTGGATAATTTTGGGCTTATCGAGGTAATTATCTTCCTCTATTGTAATTGGAAATTACATGTTTGTTAGAGTATATAGTCAAGTATACTATATATGGAACTACTTAGTATTCGCAATGTCTTTTGACTTAAGCCTCAAGAATAAAGAATCGAATCGAATCAGATTTACATAGGGATGATTGCGGAGACTTGTGTAGAATTGTACACGTCCGTTAGACGTAAACCCCTCGTTGGCTTGTAGCGGCCTCGATAGAGGAGGAGATTTACGCTGTCATGGGGAGAGGTCACGAATTTTCTATAGAAAGATAGAAACTTATGTTTTGGGGTTAATAGACGTTTGTGACCTTTATAGAAAGTACTAAGAGTAGCGATTCTACTCGAGGAGTGGAAAGGGCTAGCGCGTTGTAGTACTTGGAGCATTTTGCTTATTGTCGATAAATCGTCGCGAGGTATGTGAACCTCTTCCTATCTTTTCTAGCATGATTGTTGTGAACTATGAAATGCGGTGACGCATACGTGCTAAGTGATTTGGTTGGTTTAAAACATGTGGTGTTATAATAGCTTTACGGGAAGTTAGTTATAACGACCTTATGTAAGTGAAAATGGTTTACGATGTTAGAAGTTAAGAGACTTGATCTTATAAGATAAGAGACTTAACTTATTTGTTTTAATGTGGATGTTTGTGTGAAACCTCATTCGTGAGTAATGAGTACTTGGTTTTAAAGGGATAATGTTTTACCGATTTCGGAATCGTAATGTGCATCGACACCACCGCAAATGCTAATAAAGGAAAATGTATTGAATGATGATGTGTTGTATTAAAACCGAGAAACCTCCATCCGCATGAAGCTAAGATGAGACAAAATGATATTACATTTTCTAGATCACGGTCACTGTAATAAGATCGTTATAAACAAGAATAAACTACTCACGATATGACATATGTTACTCAATTGTTCTAAAAAGGAATCAAGTGATTAAGTTTGGGAACTATGAAACCATTTGAAAACGGTAAGCTTGAGTAATCAAACTAGGCAAACCGAACTTAGGAAAAGAATGTTGTTACTTGATTTTGAAAGGAAGGTGGGTTGGTCATTCTAATACTACTGTATCGGGTGACTTTTATAAAGTAATGGATCTCTTTTAAAAGAACTTAACGATGTAGTACTGGGGTTAAAACCCGACTTTGGCATAAAATGAAAGTACTTTGAGTTGTGTGAAACTTGCTTACGCTTGTTGTTGTGAAACTTGCCTATGCTTGTGATGATAGCCTTTATTGTACAATCGTTGTGTTTCGTGTTACCGTCTCTCGATAGAGGGTCGGTTGATCGTTGAGAACTTACTTGGACGCGCACAGCGACGGAGAAATTCCACCGCACGCCTCGTTGATAGTATTATTGTTGTTAATCGCTTTGGACATACCGACACGGCGCGTAGCGCACGTATGCTTCCATTTTGGTTAAGGTCTTGTGGTTAATCGCTTTGGATATATCGACACGACGCGTAGCGCACGTATGTTTCCATTTTGATTATCGCCAGGATTTCCTGGACATACCGACACGATGCGTAGCGCACGCATCGCCCATTTGGAATGTTGTCTTATTTTTCCTTGGAGCATCTCGACACACGACGTAGCGCACGTATGCTTCCATTTGGATTGTCTTGTTGCTGAGGTCACATGGACATGCTCCACCGTCGTGCAATTAGAGGGGTACGATACGCCATGGGACATTGGTATTATTGTTGCATCATGGACATGTCTACACCGATGCAAGATTCGGCATGCGCCATGCGAACTGATTGATGTTGTGGGCGTGACCCATAGTTATATTGGAGTGATAGTTGTTTTATTGTGAATCGTAGTTTGGTTATCATACATGTCTCTCCTTTATATAGACTAGTATGATTTCATTTACAGTACATGGCCACATACTTGGTACCGTTGTATCGACCTCCTTGAGCCCGGGCTCGTTGCTCACGCCGCAGTAGAGGTACATCGGCCGTGGTTCCTCGCCATAGGATCACGCAGTCAAGATTTGAAGCTCCGTTTCCCGAGGCTTATCTTTTAGGTGTGTTCCCCAGTTGTAGGTTCTGTACATTCGTGGTATGGCGGCCTGTCCGTCATAGTCATAGTATATCTTAGAGGTCTTTAGTACTGTTGGGGGCAGGGTAGTAAAAGGATTAAACTGTTCAGGTTTTATGTATATACCAAGGCAATCGTTTTCAGTGCTTTGTTTATTCATTTATCTCTGTTAAATGACTCTTGTTTTCGTTCGCTGATTTTCTCGATGTATGTATCACTAGGGTGCCTGTGGTAGCGGGACCAGACTGCCCGAACGGGTGTTTCTGATGCAACAAACCACCAGGCCTCTGGTGCTCTACCTTCATCTGCTGACAACACGGGCACTGAGCTACGAACTCTGCAACGTCCCTCTTCAAGCCATCCCACCAATACACAGATCTAAGGTCGTGGTACATCTTTGTCACGACCCGAACCTGGGCCCGTGACTGGTGCCTTACCCCGGGCACCCTAGTGATACAACATCAGAGTAATCAGCGGAACATAAAACACATATATGAAACAAAAGAAGTACAAAACAGTAATCTGAGGAAAACTTGCCTTTCGGCATATATATAAATAACAACTCTTACAAATGAACAGTTAAATCCTTTTTACAAACCCCGCCACAACAAGATTACTGCACTTAAGAAATGATATGACAACAATGGCGGACAGGCCGCCATACCCCAATGTAAATACCTACAACGACAGGACTATACCAAGATAAGCCTCCGAGAAACGGAGCTTTCCCAAACGCTGAACCGTGACCCTAAGAGCGGATCAACGATCGTGTATTTTACTCGCGGATGAACGCAGCCCCGAAGGAGGTCAAGACAACAGTACCAAGTATGTGAAACATGAAGATATTGTAAATGAAATCATAGTAGTCTATGTAGCAGGAGACATGTATGATAACCAAACTACAACACAATAAATAAGCAAATATGTCTAGTCGTGACTCACGCCTCAAAGTCATCACTCCAATATAACAATGGGTCTCACGCCACAACATCAATCATGCCCGTGGAATACCTTCCTCACCGCCTAGCCAATGATAGAAAGCACCAAGGAATACATATGAACAGCAGTCCCACTGTCCAAATAAACAAGACAGTAGGCAAAGGCATAGCCGACTACTAACACCTACAAGATTAACAAGGTAATAAATCAGTATCATGATATCTGTCTAGACCTGCTCACACATGATCAAAGCCGTCGCCGCTCGCAATATCAAATGCGCGCCTAGCCTCGAACTCCCGCACTCGCATAGGCCAATCTCATAGGCCCGCATGAGGTATAACCCCGCATCGGAGGTAGCTACTCCCGCATCGCCCCGACTCGCACCGCACGCCACATGTAATCGCATGACCATAAAGGCCGCACACTAACCCGAACTCTCGTAGCTCCGCATAGGCCCCGGACCCGCATGAGGTATTCTCGAATCACGGTCCTGCATCACCGAGTCTACCCCACATCGGAGGGCGCTTTAACCCCTGAACACGGTGAATGGTATAAATACCAACATAACGCTTTATCGCTTAGACAACATAAGCACAATCAAGGGAAAATCCCTTTACACAAACATCACGTATACTAACACACGTAGCATCCTAATATGATTACTTATCAAATCAAACACGAAGGTATTACAAGGCTATCACAAACCAATACAATCAAGTTATTCACACATAAGGTACTTCCTACTATACGACAATCTAGATCGGGTTTTATCCCCAAAGTACTTTATACAATAACTCTTTAAAGATATGTTACTTCACAAAACCACACAATACCCGTAGTATATGAAAATAGAGTGATTATCTTTTGAAGTAAATCAAAACACTTACCTTTGTAAAATCAAGTAACAACATTATTTTCCAAACGCCCAAGTTTGCCTAATTTCAAATGTTCACTGCTCTTATTTTAGAAAGGTTTCAGATTTCATAGTCTTATTCATTTAAGAATATAATTCTCTTTTAAACTATCCGAGAAACATAAGCCTTATATGTGAGTAGGATATTCTTGTTTATAACAATCTTATTACAAAGAAATGATCTAGGAAATATCATTTTGTCTCATCTTAGCTTCTACAGATGGAAGTTTCTACCGGTTTTAATAATACTTAACTGTCAAAACATTTCCTTTTATTACGCCGCAGTTGGTTTGTCGATACACATTCGATTTCCAAATCAAGAAACATTCTTAAGCCGTTATTATCTAACTTCCCCTACATCTAGTATAACTCTTAAGTTTTCAAAAACCAAATATTACTTCTTCTTTCAAATGATTCAAAAATCTTTGAAATACTTCAAGTTCTTTATTAACACATAACAAGCCGCTTATAGTTCAAATCGCTTACCTTTTAAAAAACCACAAGTATTTTCTTACCAACATAAAGTCATATAACCAATTTCCCATAAAGCCGTTATAACACTTTATGTTTTAAACCAATCAAATACATTTAGCACACGTGACGCCTACCGCACTACATAGTTCACTCATATCATGCTAGAAGAGATTTTAAGAGGTTCAGTTACCTCGCGACGTGTATCGTCTAATAGCAAAACGCCCAAGTACTTCCAACCGCTCGCCACTCCTAAGCCAAGTAGATCGCGCCATCGTAGTACTCAACCTATAAGGCCACAAGGCGCTTTATTAATATTTAGATCTTATCGTAGAACATTCTACGTAAAATTCGCAAGACTCTCCCGCAAAAACAGAAATCTCCTCCTTTATCGAGGCCACCACCAAGCCAACCAGTGGGGGTTTGCACGCCTAACCGGACGTACGCTTTACTACACAAAGAAAGCTACACAAGTCATCAGAATACGCCCCATGTAATTACAGCTCAAGATTTTCTTCGAAAAGGTTTCTTATTATTCAGGCTTAAGTCAAAAGACATTGCCGATAACAACGTTCAGTTCTATATATAGTATACTTCAACTATAATATCATACAACATGTAATTTCCAATTACAATAGAGGACAAGATATTTACCGATAAGCCCATAATTATCCAAGTTATAATGTCGATCCTAAGCAAGGTTTAGCTCCTACTCAGGCGCTCCAAACAACCCTTGAAGTTCTAACCAACTTCTACTTAAATACTTCAACCAACTACGAAGATTTCCTTAGGTTTCGTTTGAGACAAAAGGACAAAAGGTAGTATTTCCTGCCTCACGATAGAGGTAACCTTTGGAATACAACAAGGTAAAGGCTAAGGTATTTTGGGCATTATAACAATTGGAGAAGTATTTCTACCAAGAGTGGGTGTATTATACGAAACAACTAAAGCAGGGGTACCCTACTACCAGCACAAGCATGAGGAGGGTTTTCGCCAGGGCCTTACTAGGAGTGGCTCTTGGACGAGTCAAACAAGAGGAGAGGAAGGATAGCAAGACTTGGAACATATTTGGATGAATGAAGTCTCTGCCATGGGGTATTTATAGCAAAACCAAAAGCCAACCAATGGCCAAGATCAAGCCATGTGCAAGGCAAGTGTAAGGCCTCGATCAAGCCATGCACCCTAACCCTACTCCACCAAACATGGCACAAAACCAGCCACAAAACAAGCCACAAAACAAGGCCAAAATAAGGGACCAATCGCCAAGGCCAACCAACCTCTTACCGTCCAACGAGGGTGACAAGTGTCACCTCCCGTTGGCCTAAAATATTTCGCTCTAAAAATCCGAAAAATATAAATGTCATAGCCGAATTTTCCTACGAAAGTCAGGAAACGCTTTCACAAAAACGACTTAATCGGGTGTTGTGCACAAAGTGAAAATCGCCAAGTTTACTTAAGCTTCAAATTTTCTACGTATGTCCTTACGCATACACCGAAATACGGTATAACATTCTCCTCTTAGAAACATTCGTCCCGAATGTTCCTTCTAAGTCTCAAAACAAACGCCAAGATTGTTATACCCCGTAGTTGCAGTGGTATGTATGTGAGGACGCACGTAGAGAGTACTACAGTAAATTTTGAAAAGAAAGAAAGATGAGTTTTCACTAAAAGTTTCCGTTATTTGTGAAGAAAAAGGTTAGTTAATGGGAATTGGATTCCCATTTGGTATTTGGACTTCATAGATTATATTAGAATTTTGAGATTTTATTTTTGAAATGGTCACGCTGGGCCCACGGGAGAAATTTACGCTTTGTGGGGCCCGCTTTGTTTTAGAGATTTACGGAAATTTGGATATTTTCTGAAGACTAAATATTCTGGCGACCTGGGGCGACACGCGGTCACCCCATGTGGCACCTTGACCGATTTTACATTTGTGCACAACACCCTGCTAGAGTCGCTTGACGAAACGTTTACATAACTTCGAGGAAAATTCCGCTATATCTTTTCTTATTTTTATGGATTTTTCCGAGAGACGAAACATTTTGGACCAATCGGAGGGTGACAAGTGTCACCTCACAATGGAAGATGCGGGCGCACTCGCCGATTGGCGGCGTGTGGTAGATATTTGTGTAGATATTTGTGAGGGTTTTAAGGAGTAGGTCTAGGTGCACTTGGCTTGATCTTGGCCTTACACTTGCCTTGCACATGGCTTGATCTTCGCCATCGGTTGGCTTTTGGTTTTGCTATAAATACCCCCTTATGTCATTTAACTCTTCATCCACAAATGAAACCTTCCAAGCCTAAAATCCCTCCTCCTCTAGTGTTCAGTTCGCCCAACTCATCCCCTCTGGTAGTCTTGGCCGAGGCCTCCTCCTCCCCTTTGTGCTCACCGCGGGTACCCCCCACTAGTTGTTTTCGATAATACCCCTTTGTGGTATAGAAATACTCCCTAATATTGTTATAATGCCCAAAATACCTTAGCCTTGTACCTTGTAGTATTCCAAAGATACCTCTTTACGTAGAGCCCTAAATACTACCTTTGTCCTTTTAGTCTCAAACCGAAACCCTAAGGAAATCTTCATAGTTGGTCAAGATTTGAGTGCAAGGTTAGAACTTCTAAGGGTTGTTCGAGTGGTTTGGAGCGCACTGAATGAGCTAAACCTTGCTCAGGATCGACATTATAACTTGGATAATTTTGGGCTTGTCGAGGTAATATTCTGTCCCCTATCAGAATTGGAGATTACATGTTGTTGGAATATATAGTGGAGGTATACTATATATAGCTTAGTATCGCGGGCAATGTCTTTTGACTTAAGCTCAAGAATAAAGGAAAAGAATCGAATCAGATTACATAGATCATTGCAGACTTGTGTAAGATTGTGAGTAGAATTGTACACGTCCGTTAGACGTAAACCTCTCGTTGGCTTGTAGCCTACTGATAGAGAGGAGATTTACGCCACATTGCAGTGTGAGGTCCAATTTTCTGTGAGAAAGATAGAAACTTGTGTTTTGGGGTTAATAGACGCCATGACCTTTATGTGTGAAAGTACTAAGAGTAGCGTATTCTACTCGAGGAGCCGGAAAGGGCTAGCAAGGTTGTAGTACTTGGAGCATTTTGCTTATCGTCGATAAATCGTCGCGAGGTATGTGAACCTCTTCCTATCTTTTCTAGCATGATTGTTGTGAACTATGTAGTACGGCAGACGCATACTGCTAAGTGATTTGTTGGTTTAAAACATGTGTTATAATAGCTTTACGGAAGTTAGTTATAACGACCTTACGTAGTGAAAATGGTTTACCGATGTTGAAGTTAAGAGACTTGATCTTATAAGATAAGAGACTTAACTTATTTGTTTTAATGCTGACGTTTGTGTGAAACCTCATTCGCGAGTAATGAGTACTTGGTTTTAAAGCGGATAATGTTTTACCGATTTCGAAATCGTGGCGTGTATCGACGCATCATCGCAAATGCGTTAATAAAGGAAAATGTATTGAATAATGACGTGTTGTATTAAAACCAAGAGAAACCTCCATCCGCATGTAAGCTAAGACGAGACAAAATGATATTACATTTTCTAGATCACGGTCGTAATAAGATCGTTATAAACAAGAATAAACTACTCACATATATGACATATGTTACTCAATTGTTTTAAAAGAGATTAAGACTATGAGTTATGAAACCTTTCTAAAATAAGTGACTTGAGCATTTGAAATGAGAAGCTCGAGTAATCAAACTAGGCAACCGAACTTATGAAAAGAATGTTGTTACTTGATTTTGAAAATAACGTGGGTTGGTCATTCTAATACTACTTGTATCGGTGACTTTATAAAAGTAATGGATCTCTTTAAAAGAACTTAACGACGTAGTACTGGGGTTAAAACCCGACTTTGGCATAAAATGAAAGTACTTTGAAGTCGTGAAACTTGCCTATGCTTGTCGTTGCGAGACTCGCCTATGCTTGTTGCGTGAAACTTGCCTATGCTTGTGATGATAGCCTTTGTCGTGCGCGGTATTTGCGTTACCGCCTCTCGACAGGCGGCCGATTTGTCGAGAACTTACTGACGCGGCCGGCGTTGACGGAGAATTCCACGTATGTTTCATTTTGATTATCGCCTTGTTGCTGATGTCATACGGACATGTCTACACCGACGCAGATTCCGGCACGCGCCACGCGGCCGGGTTGATTACCCGATATATTGTTATTGTGGTTACACGGACATGTCTACACCGAGGTAGAATTCGGGGCACGTGGCTACGCGCAGGTTGATCACCCAAGATATTATCGTTGATGTCACACGGACGGTTCACACCGAGGTAGAATTCCGGCACGCGCCGGGCATTGGTATTATTGTTGCATCATGGACATGTCTACACCGATGCGCAGACTCCGGCACGCGCCATGACGCGAACACGATGGATGTTGGCGCGTGAGACCCATAGTTATATTTGAGTGATGACTGAGGCGCGAGTCCTCGATCGACATGATCGCTTATGTCGCGAATCGTAGTTTGGTTATCATACATGTCTCCCGCTTTATATAGACTAGTATGATTTCATTACGCATTTTTACGCTTCACATACTGTACTGCTGCATCGACCTTCGGCCGCGCTCATCGCCGCAGTAGAGGTACATCGGCCGTGATCCTCGCCTGTGATCTCGGGCCAACTTGGGAAGCTCCGCTTCTCCGAGGCTTATCTTTGGTATGTGTTCCCCGAGTCAGTGGTTCTTGTACATTCGTGGTATGGCGGGCCCCGTCCCGCCATAGTTGTTGTAAATCTTAGAGGTCCAGAGTAGCATCACAAGTGTGGTTGTAAAAGGATTAAAATGTTCGCTTTGAAAGAGTCAGATTTATTTACGTTATCAAGCGTAACCGCTGGGTTCGACTCGCTTTATGTTCATATATCTTGTTTCTGTTTAAAGTTTTATTTTTCCGCTGGTTTTCTCGATGATTGTATCACTAGGGTGCCCGGATAAGGCACCGCGAACGCCCCGAACGTCGTTACAAAAGTGGTATCGAGCGCTTAATCCTGAAAGTGCTCACGCACCGTGTCTAGTAGAGTCTTGATTATCGACGTCAGGCACCACATCTATAATCGTGAGGTCAGCAGGACATTTAGGATTGGTTTCCATTCTTCTCATTCGAGATCGTGCCTGTAGCCGTGTTGTAAGTTGGACCCTCCGACGATCTCTTTTTACCGCTATGCCCCGCGCTAGTGCAACCAGAGCCCGGGGAGTGCGCGCACCGAGGGTGTCGCTAAGCAGATACAGAGAGTACGGGCGCAGTTCCTGACAAGACTGAGCCTCCACCCCACACCGGGCAGGAGACGGGTTCTGCGAGATGGTCAGCTGGCCGTGGTCGTACGACATGAGGATAGGTCGACGCAGCAGCCTGGGCCCAGAGCACCAAAGCGGTTCACCCCGAGCAGATAGTTTTAGGCTACGGACTTTCTCGAGTTGTAGCCCGCCGTAGTTTTACGGGTCGAGGTCGAGGATGATCCGCAGAGTTCATCCGCAGCTACAGCCGATCACGCGGGTGATCAAGGCTTCAGAGACCGAAGTCTCAGACCTTTGTTCGTGATCGGCCGCGTGATACCGCAAATGATTGGTTTGATTCACGAGCTTTCCGGGAGAGCATGCACTCCAAAGCAGTATGGGATGAGTTTTCGGCTTTCTCACGCACTTCTTGCCTCCGCAGATATGAGGGCACGACCGGCGATTTTTGATGCTTAGACAGAGCGCGACGTTCGGGAGTACAACGCGAGTTCGACTCATTGGCCCTGCAGACGCCCCAAGCCAGTAGCTAGTATGGAGGATCGAAAAAATCGATATGTTACTGGCTCGATGATTACACGCCGAGGCATGTTCAGAGTAGCCTTCACCGCACGGACATTGCCCGCATGCAGCTCATGCACCGACGCGAGGCACCGAGAGGTCGACGAATCACCAAGATCGCCAGAAGAGGGCCGTAACAACAGGTCCTTTGCGACTTTCGAGGCGGACCGCCAAAGAACATACTAGTTTTGTACTCCGCCAGCAGAGTGGTCCTCCACAACCTTCGTATTCGGAGCAGTCGTGGCTCCAAGGGTTCGTTTCGCGGAAGGGTGTTGCCAGACGCGGTCACTCCCTACCTCGGTGTGGTCGATGCTGGTAGACCGCATTTCGGGAGTGTCGTGGTGCCAGTGAGCTTGTTATTTTTGGCCAGCAGGCCATTTTGCGAGGAACCGTCCGACCCGGTAGCACGGATGTTACGACTCACCAATGGACGCTGGTCGTTCATCGCTTTCATAGCATACTGCAGGCGTGCCTATGATTAGAGCCGAGCAGAGCTTCGTGTTTATCCTTAACCCTCTAAAGTTTTGGTACGCTTGTTATGATGGTCTCATTATTACGTGCTATGTATGAATAACGCCAGGTTAATTATGAGTTAGAAAACACGCTTAGTCGTGGTGATACGTGGCAATGCAAAGCTGAACCTTAGACTATGTCACTTAATCGAGACCTTGTGGTAAGGTCGTCTTGAGTTAAAGATTTATTTTATGTTTGACCCTTAACAGTAGTGGTATACGTGGATTTATTTGTGTGATAAGTCCGTGGGTAGCGTGAGACGGAAGTGGTAGCTTTCATGATGTGAATTAGTAAGATTGTTCCGGATCGGGAACAAGAGTTTGGCGCGTCGGGTCGGGTTGAGGACCATTTATGGTCAACCCAGAACCCGCTTGGGGTGGGGCCGCTTCGTGGTCCTCCGCGTGGTAGGGTCACTAGGATGCTAGGCCCAAGTTTGTATGACCATCGATGAGCCAGCGGATATGTTCGACCGTAGCCGTTCAGAAGCGCCGAACGGCCTTAAGGAAGTTCGAGGTTAGTAAGATGACCAAGTTCGAGGTAGTGACTCGCAGATTTTCGGAACTAAGTAATGATCAAGTATGGTACGACCGAGAGTTCATGTTCGAGAAGCGGCACACGAGTAAGGAAAGAAGAGGACGCAGTTATTTCGCGCGCTGCCGCGCGCTGACAACTCGTTGTAGGAACTTCATCGTTATCCGACTTGAGAAGGAACATTCGGACGAATGTTTCTAGCGAGGGGGAGAATGTTATACCCCGTGAGTTGCAGTGGTATGTATGTGAGGACGCACGTAAGAGAGTACTACAGAATTTTGAAAAGAAAGAAAGATGTAGTTTTCGACTAAAAGTTTCCGTTATTTGTGAAGAAAAGGTTCGTTAATGGGAATTGATTCCCAGACGGTATTTGGACTTCATAGATTATATTAGAATTTTGAGATTTTATTTTTGAAATGGTCACGCTGGGCCCACTTTGAGAAATTTACTACGGCTTTGTGGGCCCGCTTTGTTTTTGAGATTTTGTATTTTGGATATTTTCAAGACGAAATATTCGGCGACCTGGGGCCACACGTGTCACCCCCATGTGGCACCCTTGACCGATTTTACATTTTCATAACACCTTGCTAGAGTCGCTTTGACGTAAACGCTTTACATAACTTCATGCAGGAAAATTCCGCTATATCTTTTCTTATTTTTATGGATTTTTCCGAGAGACAAACATTTTGGACCAACGGAGGGTGACAAGTGTCACCCTCACAACGGAAGACGCAAGACTTGGCCGATCTGGGCAAGTCGCAGAGATATTTGGTAGATATTTGAGGGCTTTAAGGAGTAGGTCTGGTGCACTTGGCTTGATCTTCGCCTTACACTTGCCTTGCACATGGCTTGATCTTGGCCATCGTTGGCTTTGGTTTTGCTATAAATACCCTTTATGTCATTGAACTCTTCATCCACAAACGAAACCTTCCAAGCCTAAAATCCTCCCTCCTCTAGTGTTGAGTTCGCCCAACTCATCCCCTCTGAGAGTCTTGCCGAGGCCTCCTCCCTCCCTTGTGGTGCCGCTGGGTACCCCAGCCTCTAGTTGTTTTCAGATAATACCCTTGTCAGGTATAGAAATACTCCCTAATATTGTTATAATGCCCAAAATACCTTAGCCTCAGACCTTGTAGTATTCCAAAGATACCTCTTTACGTAGAGCCCTAAATACTACCTTTTGTCCTTTTAGTCTCAAACCGAAACCCAAGGAAATCTTCATAGTTGGTCAAGTATTTGAGTAGAAGTTGGTTAGAACTTCTAAGGGTTGTTTGGAGTGGTTTGGAGCGCACTGAGCGAGCTAAACCTCGCTCAGGATCGACATTATAACTTGATAATTTTGGGCTTGCCGAGGTAATATTCTTGTCCCTATCAGAATTGGAGATTACATTGTTGGAATATATAATGAGGTATACTATATATAGCTTAGTATCATGCAATGTCTTTTGACTTAAGCTCAAGAATAAAGGAAAAGAATCGAATCAGATTTACATAGGACTCAGACAAAGACTTGTGTAGTTACTGAGTAGAATTGTACACGTCCGGTTAGACGTGTAAACCCCCGGTTGCGTAGCCTACTGATAGAGGAGAGATTTACGCTCATGTGCAGGCGTGTCGCCTAATTTTCTCAGAGAAAGATGTAAACTTGTGTTTTGGGGTTAATAGACGCCAGACCTTTATAGCGAAAGTACTAAGAGTAGCGCATTCTACCGGCGAGCGAAAGGGCTAGTGCGTTGTAGTACTTGGAGCATTTTGCTTATCGCCGATAAATCGTCGCGAGGTACGTGAACCTCTTCCTATCTTTTCTAGCATGATTGTTGTGAACTATGCAGTACTCAGACGCATACGTACTAAGTGATTTGGTTGGTTTAAAACATAGGGTGTTATAATAGCTTTACGGGAAGTTAGTTATAACGACCTTATGTAAAGTGAAAATGGTTTATCGATGTTAGAAGTTAAGAGACTTGATCTTATAAGATAAGAGACTTAACTTATTTGTTTTAATGTGGACGTTTGTGTGAAACCTCATTCATGAGTAATGAGTACTTGGTTTTTAAAGGATAATGTTTCTCGATTTCGAAATCGGGCGTGTATCGACGCATCACCGCAACAAGCGTTAATAAAGGAAAATGTATGAATAATGATGTTGTATTAAAAACCAAGAGAAACCTCCATCCGCATGAAGCTAAGACGACAAAATGATATTACATTTTCTAGATCATGGTCGTAATAAGATCGTTATAAACAAGAATAAACTACTCACATATATGACATATGTTACTCAATTGTTTTAAAAGAGATTAAGACTATGAGTTATGAAACCTTTCTAAAATAAGTGACTCGGCATTTGAAACGAAGCTTTCGAGTAATCAAACTAGGCAAACCGAACTTAGGAAAAGAATGTTGTTACTTGATTTTGAAAAGGAACGCTGGTTGGTCATTCTAATACTACTGTATCGGGTGACTTTATAAAAGTAATGGATCTCTTTTAAAAGAACTTAACGATGTAGTACTTGGGGTTAAAAACCCGACTTTGGCATAAAACGAAAGTACTTTGAGTCGCGAAACTTGCCTATGCTTGTCGCCGCGAGACTTGGCTATGCTTGTTGTCAGAAACTTGCCATGCCGTGACGATAGCCTTGTTGCGGCAAGTGGTATTTGTTACCGCTGCTCTCGACAGGGCCGGCCGACTTGTTGAGAACTTACTCGACGTACGGGCAATGACGGAGAATTCCACGTATGTTTCCATTTTGATTATCGTTTTGTTGCTGATGTCACACGACATGTCTACACCGACGCAGATTCCGGCACGCGCCACGCGGGTCGCTGACACCTGATATATTGTTATGGTTACATGGACATGTCTACACCGAGGTAGAATTCCGGCATGCGCGGCTACGCGCAGGTTGATCACCCAAAGATATTATTGTTGATGTCACGGACGTGTTCACACCGAGGTAGAATTCCGGCATGCGCCGGGCATTGGTATTATTGTCGCATCATGGACATGTCTACACCGATGCAATTCAGGCACGCGCCGACGCGAACACGACGGATGTCGCGGCGTAGACCCATAGCGTTATATTTGAGTGATGACTTGAGGGCGAGTCCGATCGACATGATCGCTTTATGTCGAATCAGAGCTCGTTATCATACGTCTCGCTTTATATGTATCTAGTATGATTTCATTACAAGATTTTTACAGCCACATACTGGTACTTGTGATCGACTTCCTTTCGGCCGCGCCTACGCCGCAGTAGAGGTACATCGGTCGTGATCCTCGCCTTAGGATCTCGCCAGCGTAGAAGCCCGCCTCCGAGGCTTATCTTTTGGTATGTGTTCCCGAGTCAGGTTCTGTACATTCAGTGGTATGGCGGGCCCCGCCCCGCCATAGTTGTTGTAAATCTTGCAGGTCCGTAGTAATCGCAAAGTGTGGTTGTAAAAAAGGATTAAAATGTTCGCTTGAAAGAGTTGTATTTATTTATGTTATTGGAAGGTAACCGCTGGTTGACTCGCTTTATGTTCATATATCTTGTTTCTTGTTTAAAGTTTTATTTTTCCGCTGGTTTTCTCGATGATTGTATCACCAGGTGCCCGGATAAGGCACCGCAACGAACGCCCCGAACGGTCGCTACAAGTATAGTCTTCACTACTATACTTACGAACAACTCGCCACACACGCCACGTAAACACCCGCGCAAATACCTCCATCCAAGTCCACGAGGAAACACCTCTAACATTACCACAAACACCTCTCTCCGGGTCTAAAATATACTTCCTTCGCACCTTCTCCTTACAAAGAATTGATCACATCTATGCTCGCCATACATGCTCGCTTCTCCTTTACTCGCCGTGGATGATACCACTTTTGTCACTTTGCCGCAAGGTTCTAGTGTCACCGCGACCCAACAATTGGTACCGCCGTACGCGATCCCCGAGGTCGCCGTGACACTGAATCCTTACCACATTCAAATCGTCATTCCAAAACTCGTCACTATCTCTAACGCGGTCATCATTAATCGAAACACTGATGGATCTCCGATACTTTCCCGATCATAACAAAACGAAAGACGACGATCGCTTCCTAAGTCTGACGCAAATGCTAACCTATAGGCAATCGCCTATTCTTCACACGAACCCAAAAGGGCCCAAAGTAACTCGCTAAGTTCCTCTGCTTTCCAAAACTCGCCACACCTAACCCGGGTGGTACTTTCAAGAAGACCGACCGGCCAACTGAACTCTAAGCTATTGCCGATTATCCGCATCGATTTCTCGAGCCGCCGTAACCTCTTCTAGACAAGTTTTACCCTATCCACATCCCGGAACAAGCTCAACCAACTATCCGAATCTTGCCAACATCGAACCAATCAATCGACGACTTACACATCCGCCCTACCAGGGCCTTCATAAGGCGACATCCGAACACCAAATGGTAACTTAAACTCTCCTCCACAGAGACAACAATCTCCACAACTACCCTCAAATCCACACACCGCCCGAGGCGAACGCGATTCTCGAGACTCACCAGTTCTTAACCCCGCGGTAAAACTTCCGAACAAAAACAGCCGCACTGGCTCCACTGGTCGCCCTAAGGTGAAGGTAGGCACCCGCAGCCTTACAACCTTTCTCGATTAATCAACACTTCCGAGTAAACGGCTTTTGCTGAAGACAAGACTACCGACTTCTCGCCCGACCATCGGTCGAACGCATCCACGAACTCAGACTGTTAACTAAACCCGCCTAACACCCTCGTGACTTACCACAAGGCGACCGCCACAACTGACCCCACCACCAAACATGCCGCTGGTTGACCCGCAACGCGGCCTCAACCCGACCGAACGCCGCTAAACGCTAGCTCTCCAAGGAAAACTCACTACTCACGCTACTAAAACCTAGCGGTCTTCTTAGCTCAACTACCCTCTTTCATGCCACACTACTCGTGACTTATCCCGTAACATAGCTCACGGCACTATGCACTCCTATAATGGTCAAACATAAACATACGCCTTTTACTCGAGATGACCTTACCTCTAAGGTCTCTACGTATAAAACTCTAAGGCTACACTTTCTATCCCCAAATCTTACTGGGTTAACTAACCAAGATTTCTAATCACCATTTACACAATGCTATCGTAATATAACCCTTAAGGTATACTCACCTTATCACACATACTAAACTCTGCAGGTTAAAGATCTATCTCAGATTCATCGCTTCACTCCCTTAGTCGTCTAATCAAACTCGCCTGTAGGCGATAGCTAAGGAAGATGACGAACTACCCACCGATCCTCAAGGCTAAGTCCTCCCGCAAGGACACTCTTTCGACATCAGACTCGACGGCCATAGGTACAACAAGTACCAACTAAAAGACGACATTCCTCGAGATGGCGCCACACACCGCGAACATCGAGAAAACCGAATCGCATGGTCGGAAACCTTCGCGATCAGGAACCGAAGCTCGAGCTCGACCAACTCTCGCATACCCCGAACGCCCCGAACCCCGCGAGGACCTTTCGCACCGGTGGATGCGCATAATCTAATCACGCGAGGCGACTCGCCGCAGTTACCAAAGGACCTCGCTACTCGCCCTCTTCTCGCTGTCCTTGGTTAACCCGCCGACTTCACGCTTTACCACGCATAAGCCCGCATACGCCATGCTCAAGCCTCAATCAAGAACTTACTTGCACAACCTTCTCGTTGATATTTATCAAGACTCGCAGACATCGGTATACTCTGTAGTCAAATCCATAGTTAGTAACAGGTCGCCTCTTTGCAATCTATATTCTCGCCCCTGGCCGTGGATCAAGGTTCAATATCATGGCGCAGCAGGAATCGCCGCCACTGCGGCAACTCACTGGGCCTAGTGACGCCGCAGAACTTCCTAAACGAAGACCACCTCAGTGATGATCGCTCAGGCCTCGTGAACTCTCGCATTTACTCAGCCTCCTACGCTTTGTCCTCCCGGGTTGCCTACGCGGAGGCATACCCAGAAGGGAAAGAAATACGTTAGAGGGTCCAACTTACAACACCGCCTAAGGCACGATCTCGAGTGAGAAGAATAGAAACCAATCCTAAATATCCTATAGCCTCCCGATTATTGGATGTGGTGCATAACACAATCGATAATCAAGACTTCTACCGATACGGCTCAGACACTTTCCGAGGATTAATCGCTTCGATACTACTTTGTCACGACCAACTGGCCCGTGATCGTGCCTTACCCCGCACCCTAGTGATACAACATCGTAGTAATCGAACATAAAACACATATATGAAACAAATGAAGTACAAAATAAGAATCGAGGAAAACTTGTTTTCAAGATATATATAAATAACAACTCTTATAAATGAACGCTAAATCCTTTTTACAAACCCCGCCTACAACAAGATTTACTGCACTTAAGAAATGATATGACAACAATGGCGGACAGGCTCCCGCCATACTCTCAATGTAAATACCTACAACGACAGGACTATACCAAGATAAGCCTCCGAGAAACGGAGCTTTCCCAAACGCTGAATCGTGACCCTAAGAGCGAGGATCAACGATCGGTGTACCTTTACCGCAGATGAACGCAGCCCCCGGCGAGGTCGATAACAGTACCAAGTATGTGAAACATGAAGATATCGTAAATGAAATCATAGTAGCCTGATGAGCGGAGACATGTATGATAACCAAACTACATTTCACAATAAATAAGCGATATGTCTAGTCGTGACTCACGCCTCAAAGTCATCACCCAATATAACAACGGGTCTACGCCCACAACATCAATCATGCGCCGGAATACCTTCTCACCGCTTAGCGATAATGAGAAAGCACTAAGGAATACATATGAACGAAATCCCACCGTGTTCAAATAAAATAAAGACAGTAGTAAGAAGGCATAGCTGACACTAACACCTACAAGATTAACAAGTCATAAATCAGATTCATGATATCGCTTCACCGTCACATGATCAAAGCTGGCCGCCGCCCGCAATATCAAATGTGCGCTGTTTAGCCCCGAACTTCCCCGGCTCCGCATAGGCCAATCTCATAGGCCCGCATGAGGTATAACCCCGCATCGAGGGTAGCTACTCCCTAGATCGCCTCGACTCGCACCGCATGGCCACATGCATCGCATGACCATAAAGGCCGCGACACTAACCTCGAACTCACCGTAGTTCGCATAGGCCTCCTGACCCGCATGAGGTATTCTCGAATCACGTCCTGCATCGCTTTAGTCTACCCCGCATCGAGGGAGCCTAACTCCCTGAACATCGCGAGTGGTATAAATACCAACATAACAATTTATCGCTTAGACAACATATACAATCGCGAAAATCCCTTTACACAAACATCACGTATCACTAACACACGTAGCATCCTAATATGATTACTTATCAAATCAAACACGAAGGTATTACGGCTATCACAAACCAATACAACAAGTTATTCACACATAAGGTACTTCCTACTATATGATTAACGAGATCGGTTTTTATCCCCAAAGTCACTTTTATACAATAACTCTTTAAAGATATGTTACTTCACAAAACCACACAATACCCGTAGTATATGAAAATAGAGTGATTATCTTTGAAGTAAATCAAAACACTTACCTTTGTAAAATCAAGTAACAACATTATTTTCCAAACGCCCAAGTTTGCCTAATTTCAAATGTTCACTGCCTTATTTTAGAAAGGTTTCAGTATTTCATAGTCTTATTCATTTAAGAATATAATTCTCTTTTAAACTATTTGAGAAACATGCTTATATGTGAGTAGGATATTCTTGTTTATAACAATCTTATTACAATGACCATGATCTAGGAAATATCATTTTGTCTCATCTTAGCTTCTATGCGGATGGAAGTTTCTCTTAGTTTTAATAATACTTACTGTCAAAACATTTCCTTTTATTACGACTGCAGCTGGTTTGTCGATGACATTCCGATTCAAATCAAGAAACATTCTTAAGCCGTTATTATCTAACTTCCTTATAAAGCTAGTATAACTTTAATCTCTAATCTGTCTTCACAAAATCAATGGCCAATCCAAAAAACTGCTTTGTTCCTACAAAACCGTGAATTCCTAAAAATTTCCGTCAGAAAAACCATCCATAAATCTTCCAAAATTTCTAACTACGGGTATAACATTCTTTCACTAACCCATATACCCTTCCCACTAACCTTAACATCTTACAAATTCCAACATTCTCAAACGTTCATCTTCATCTTTCTTCTTTCCAAAATCATTGCATCTCGCAGACCTTTATCTTCACATCATGCAATTCAGATCAATACGCCTCATGCTCAATCTCCATAACGCCACGTCTTCCATTCATCACGCACGCCTTCATACTATCCACTGTATAAACGCATCCATGAACTCGCATATCGTTACACTAAACTCCACCAACCGAATCCATCTAGATCTTCCACTCCAACGGTTACTCGACCCATTTTCTGCGCAACCAATTCTTCAACCCGCATGGCGCAAAGCCAACTTCTAACTAACACACTCTGATCTACCAGCCTCAATAGATCAATTTACTCTAAGGCCATTTCCCGCTTCACGATCCAGACCGCTGAACGATCCACTAACTCCCATACGACGCCTAAAGTCTCCTAACGACCAAGTGATCTTCCCTGAACCGACACCACTCTACGCCTGGTTGACCAATGCTCCCATGCCTCAACTACTTATCTCATACCAATATTCTCGACCAACAACACAACGCTATCCGTATTCCACAATAAAGCACTCATAAACGCGCTTCATCTCATGGTATCACGTAAAACCTAAGGTTTGATACCCCACTTACAAAATCACCAATAACATCAGCCTCTCGCCTAAGGTCTCCACGTATATCGCAACTCTAAGGTCAACAACTTTCCATGCCCCACGCCTATCCTTCCAACTAACCATGTTTTCTAACTTACAAACAACAGTCGTATCCGCTCATAGCACACAATGAATAAAGATCATCATATCGCAAACAACCAAAGAGAAGATTGGCCACTACCCACTCTAATCGACGGTAAGTGGTAATCGGCCGCCACCACCTCTCGAAGTCGCGCCTCGGGCTCGACCGCCCCGATACCGCAAAAGGGGAGCTCCACAAAACACTTCCGCGAGATAACGTCAATCGCTAAGTCCGCACTCGACCCGATGCGCGCACTTCACATCGACTCACACCGAGGTAGGTACCCTCGCACATTTAGCCATTGAAACCGACCTCGGGCAACCCGATCTCGGCCAGACTGGCTCCGTCATGAGACCACGAAGACCTGAGGTGCAAAACTAGATTCGCCCTCGAAAGTCACCAAAGGACATATTCCGCTTATCCGTTCTCAAACATCCCAAAGCACGTCACGCCAATACGCATGACATCCCATCCTGAAGACTTTAGCTCACATGTAATCATCGAGCCCTCAGAATATCGAGCCCTCTGATCCTCCATACTAGCAACCGGACGCGCAGATTAACGCCTTGTACTCCCGAACGCACGCCACCTGATAAGCATCAAAAAATACTGCCTCCCAGAACGCATAAAAATGCTGACGCGATCCAAGTGCGTAGTGCGCGCTCTGCCCGAAAACTCATCCCATTCGTGATGCCCGGAGCATAATCATGACCAACTCACCGACCGTATAACCAATCGTGACTGCACAGACCGGTCAATAAAGGTCACACTCGACTCGGGCTCCGTGATCAGCCGCATCATGAATCGCCGCAAAACTATTCATCGCGGATCATCTCGTACAACCATAAACCCGCAAGGAACCCCGTGATTCCGTCAATATTTCTCATATCTGCCACGACCGCATCAAAGAATCGCCCGATAAATTTATCTCATCATTTTCGCCGATGAATCGTCTATCTCTATTGTAGTCGCAGTCCTGCATTACGGACTCGCTGTAATCGGTCAGCAGCCTATTTCGCGGCGAAATCAAGAATCCGTGGCCACACACAACCTCGCCGTCAAGCACAACTCGTGGCTCGCGCTCTCTCTCCCCGCTCTCTCGCTGTCTCTGCCCCTTCTTGCTTTGCAGAGGCATGAGGCATAATCGTAAAACGATACGCTGCAGGGGTCCAACTTACAACACGCTTGGCAATGATCTCTGAATCAGAGAATGAAACCAATCCTAAATGTTCATAGCTTCTCTGACAGGACAGCACAACACATCGATAATCAAGTGACTCATTGTGGCACGTCAGACACTTTCCAGGATTAATCGCTTCCGATACCACTCTTTTGTAACGCATTCGCCCGGCCCGCATCGTGCCTTATCCCGCACCCTAGTTGATACAATCATCGAGAAAACCAATGAAAATAAAACTTAAACAAGAAACAGATATATGAACATAAAAAGCCAACCTAACTACCTTCCAATAACATAATAAATACAACTCTTTCAAAACGAATCAGCTTAATCCTTTTTACAAACCCCGCCCACAACAAGATTTCATGCACTTCTAAGATTTACAATAACTATGACGGACAGGCTCCGCCATACCCCGAATGTACAAGAACCTACAACTCAGTGGAACACATACCAAAAGATAAGCCTCCGAGAAACGGAGCTTCCCAAAACGCTAACTGAGATCCTAAGAGCGGTGATCCACGCATCGATGTACTTACTCATGCAGATGAACGCAGCCAAGGAGGTCAAGATAACAGTACCAAGTATGTGAAATCGTAAAATATCAGAATGAAATCATACTAGTCTATATAAAGCATGAGACATGTATGATAATCAAACTACAGCCACAACATAAAAGCAATATGTCCAAATGTGACTCACGCCTCAAGTCATCACTCAAATATAACTACTGGTCTTACGCCACAACATCAATCATGTTCGTGATCATGGCCGCATGCCCCATTCTCGTGATCGGCAGACATGTCCATGATGCAACAATAATACCAATGCCCCACGGCCACACGCCTAATTCTACCTACAGACACGCCCACGTGACATCAACAATAATATACCTGGTGATCAACCGCCGCACGCCACATGCCCCGATTTACCCTGTAGACATGTCCATGTAACCACAATAACAATATATCTGTAATCAACCCGCCGCACGGTCAAGATGCTCCCTAATATCAGACGGTAGACATGCCCATGGACATCAACAACAAGACAAGAATCAAAATGGAAACATACCCGCGGAATTCTCCATCACCGCCAAAGACGCCCAAGTAAGTTCTCAATAAGTCGACCGCCTCTATCGAGAGACGCCAGAATACGTAAATACCACACTTGCACAACAAAGGCTATCATCACAAGCATAGGCAAGTTTCACAACAACAAGATAGGCAAGTTTCACAACAACAAGCATAGGCAAGTTTCACACAACTCAAAGTACTTTCATTTTACGCCAAAGTCCGGTTTTAACCCCAAAGTACTACATACGTTAAGTTCTTTTAAAAGAGATCCATTACTTTTATAAAGTCACCCTATACCCATAGTATTAGAACGACCAACCCACATTCCTTTTCAAAATCAAGTAACAACATTCTTTTCCTAAGTTCCGCTTTGCCTAGTTTCAATTACTCAAGCTTCTCATTTTCAAATGCTCAAGTCACTTATTTTAGAAAGGTTTCATAACTCATAGTCTTAATCTCTTTTAAAACAATCGAGTAACATATGTCATATATGTGAGTAGTTTATTCTTTGTTTATAACGATCTTATTACAAAGAACATGATCTAGAAAATGTAATATCATTTTGTCTCATCTTAGCTTCTATGCAGACGGAGGTTTTAACGGGTTTTAATACAACACATCATTATTCAATACATTTTCCTTTATTAACGCAATGGTCTGTTTGATACACATTCTCATTCCCAAATCAAGAAACATTATCCCTTTAAAACCAAGTACTCATTACTCACGAATGAGGTTTCACACAAACATCCACATTAAAACAAATAAGTTAAGTCTCTTATCTTATAAGATCAAGTCTCTTAACTTCTAACATCAAGAAACCATTTTCACTTACATAAGGTCGTTATAACTAACTTCCCATAAAGCTATTATAACACCCTATGTTTTAAACCAACCAAATCACTTAGCACATGTACGCTCACCGCATTCACATAGTTCACAACAATCATGCTAGAAAAGATAGAAGAGGTTCACATACCTCGCGACGATTTATCGACAATAAGCAAACGCCCAAGTACTTCAACCCGCCGGCCACTCCTTGCCAAGTAGATCACGCCACACGAGTACTCCACTCCTAAAACGGTCATAGTACTTATCAAACCTTTCTATCATCAAGACTTATACCAATAAAAGCCCTCAAAATCTACTGAAATTTCAAGAAGACTTCCCCGCTTATACTCACTTTTCCATCTTTTACCAAGGTCTAATAATCGTGAATATATATACCATATATATATATAAGGCGTAATAATTAAACAACATAAAGAAGGGATTACACGCCCAAACAGAACGCTGTTTACTATCACGCCCATAACAACAATAAGTAAAAGCGGGATTACGCGCCAACCGTAACGCGTTTACTATCACGCCTTCATAACAATACAATAATTAAAAGGATCACACGCCCAAACGAACGCGATTGAAAATCTTCCCCAATGTAAATGTAAATACAAATTCAAAGTAAATACACCAAGTAAATCGCCCAAAGTAAATACAAATTCTTAAGTTGGGGTCCTGGCCAACTTTGTCCATTTTACTTATCCAATTTACTTCATTAGTCATCCAACTTATATTTCCATTCTTAATATAAGTTATAGTTACTTTGTTAATTAGCTTCTTAGCAAGTAAGATACGCTTACCATTTTAATGGCAAACGGCTAATCCTTTCTTTTAACAAGTTAACAAGATCCAACTCTTCCAAACTTACTCCATATATTATATAATCCATAATATACTTATAATATATGTATAACAACCAATTCACAAAGAGGTTTAAGTTCCACTACCTCAAATAGCCCAAAATATCCAAGTTCTTAAAGTCGCCCAAGCAAGTCTTAGCTCCAAATCTTTACGCCCAATCCGCTACAAGCAACCCATAGAAGCTCCTAACCAACTTCTCTTCAAGATTCAACTCCAAAAGTGAAGAACACTTAGGGTTTCAAGATGACAACTTTCGCCAAGGCATCCCTTCAAGGCTGTGGTGTGAAATCTTTTCCAACTCTTGGTACACAATCTTCCTAACACCTTAGGAAGAACACTTGAGAGTTTAAGAATTGTTGGACAAATTTTGCTCAAGAAATGTGGCAAACCGAGAGCTCTAGGTCAAGGAGAATGAGGGTTTTTCAAGTCTTCAAATGTCTAAGTGGAAGATTTCATCAACTGTGCATATATAGACAACCAAGGGATAGGACGAAGGCAAGGTGGTTGAGATTAGACAAGTGTGGTGGGACCCACAAGCCACTTGTCCACAAAAATATCTAGCAAGACTCGCCACTGGTCTCGCCACTGTCTAGCTAATTTCGCCAAGGCCACCTGGGGTGACACGGTCGCCTCCTACTGGCCCAAAATATTTCATCTCCAAAATATCCATAATGGCCAAAATCTCAAAACTAAGCTGGCCCCACAAAACCAGAATTTCACCCGTGGCCCCACGTGACCATTTCCTAAATAAAATTCCATAATTCTCAAATATTCTAAGAAGTCCGACACCAAACTGGGAATCCAATTCCATTAACTAACCTTTTTCTTCACAAAACCGAAACTTTTCCGCGAAAAATCACATCTTTCTTTCTTTCCAAAATTTCGTCGTAATCTCGCACGCATATCCTCACCTATATACCCCGAACTACTGGTATAACATTCTTCCTCTTAGAAACATTCGGCCCAATGTTCATTCTAAGTCTCCAAACGCATTTGTGTTTGCAGATAGTCTTCACTACTATACTTACAAACCGATCACGCCACCAATGGCCGAATATAACATGTGCGCAAAACTCAAATCCAAGCCAACGAGGAATCATTTCTAATCTTACAACAACTCCCACTAGCTTCAATTTACTCTAAGGCCATTCCCGCCTTCACGATCCGACTCGTGAACGATCCACGAACTCGCACGATGGTTACCTAAACTCGCCTAGCACCCTCAGACCCTACCACCGCTGACCACTTCGAACCGACCCCACCTCAATATGGCCGCGGTTGACCCGCAAATGGCCCTCAACCCGACCCTAAACGCGCCAACTCTTGTTCCCGATCCGAACAATCTTACTAATTCACGCCATGAAAGCTACCACTTCCATCTCACACTACCCATGTAATTATCCCACAATATTTCCTCAGATACCAAGTACATCTAAAGACCAACCGTAAAATCACCCACTCAAGACGGCCTCGCTCTAAGGTCTCCACGATAAAACTCTAAGGTTCACACTTTCCATGCCCCACACTTATCCTTCCAACTAACCATGTTTTCTAACTTACAAACAACACAACGCTATCCGCATATAGCACACAATAATAAGATCATCATATCGCGCAAACCAAACTCTGTAGGGTTAAGGATATACCCGCTACCGCCCACTCTAATCATAGGCCCACCGCAGGCGCATAATCGTAGGCGGCGAACCACCATCGATCCGTAGCCGAGTCGTAATATCCGCTACCCTTGGCCGGACGCCTCGCAAAATGGCCCCGCTGGCCGCAAAAATAACAAGCTCCTCGCACCACGACACTCCCAAATGCGGTCTACCACATCGACCACACCGAGGCAGGGTGACCGATTCGCCAACACCCTTACTTCCCCGAAACTCAACCTCGAGCCCGACCGCCCCGAATACTCAAGTCGCGAGGACCACTCGACCGGGCGGAGGTACAAAACTAGTATGTCGAGGCGGTCCGCCAAAGTCACCAGCGACCGTTGTTCTCGCCTCTTCTCGCTGATTCGTCATTCCGACCTCTCCGTGCCTCACATCTCAACAGATGAGCGCACGCGGCAATGTCCATGCTCCATAAGAGTTACTCCGAACATGCCTCACATGTAATCATCGAGCCTCAGAATATATCGGTGCACTCGATCCTCCATACTAGCTACCAACGCTGACGCATCGCCAATGAGTCGAACTCCACATTGTACTCCCGAACCGCACGCCCGCCTCGTTTAAGCATCAAAATCGTTTACCCGCCCTCCTCATCTCGCGAGGCGAAGGCGCGAGGAACGCCCAAAAACTCATCCCATACCGCTGGAGGCGCATGCTCTCCCGAAAGCTCCCATGAATCAAACCAATCGATCATGTATCACGCACCGACGCGAACTAAAGGTCACGACTCGGCCCTCAAGCCTCGATCACCCGCACGATCCGTCAGAATCGCCGGATGAACTCTCGCGATCATCCTCGTGCCTCACCCATAAAACTCGCGCTACAACTCGTAAAGTCCCGTAGCCTCAAACTATCTCGCCGGGGTGAACCATCGTGCATCGAACTGAATCACAGATTCCACTTATCTCATATCTGCCACGACTCGCCAAGAATCGCCATCTCTTATAACCCATCTCTCCGCCTCTGCATCGCTGGACCGAGGCTCAGTATCGCGTCTCAGCAGCCTATTGCCGCGCTCTAACTCTCGCTGGGCCAAGGGCGCTACAAAACCCGCTGCCTCAAGCACAACTCGTGTATCGCTCGCTCGCGCTGCATTTCTCTCAGATCTCACTAGCGGTTCCTTGGCTGCCTTGCCCTTCGTGGCTCGCTTTCGCGGAGGCATAATCGTAAAACGAGATACGCTGTAGGGTCCAACTTACAACACGCCTCTAAGGCACGATCTCTGAATGAGAAGAATGGAAACTAATCCTAAATGTCTCGCAGCCTCGACATAGACGTGGTGCACAACACATCGATAATCAAGACTCTACTAGACACGTCAGACACTTTCCGAGGATTAATCGCTCGATACCACTTTTGTAACGACTGCCCGGCCCAAGCATCGTGCCTTATCCCGCACCCTAGTGATACAATCATCGAGAAAACCAATGAAAATAAAACTTAAACAAGAAATGATATATGAACATAAACAAAGCAACCCAACTGCTACCTTCCAATAACATAATAAATACAACTCTTTCAAAACGAATGCTTTAATCCCTTTACAAACCCCGCCCACAACAAGATTTACTGCACTTAAGATTTACAATAACTATGACGGACAGGGCTTCGCCATACCCTCGAATGTACAAGAACCTACAACTCAGTGGAACACATACTAAAAGATAAGCCTCCGAGAAACTGAGCTTCCCAAAACGCTGAATCGAGATCCTAAGAGCGAGGATCCACGATCGATGTACTCTACCGCAGATGAACGCAGCCTCAAGGAGGTCAAGACAACAGTACCAAGTATGTGAAATCAGAAATATCAGAATGAAATCATACTAGTCTATATAAAGCAGAGACATGTATGATAACCAAACTACGCTCACAACATAAAAGCAATATGTCCAATGTGACTCACGCCTCAAGTCATCACTCAAATATAACTACGGGTCTTACGCCCACAACATCAATCATGTTCGTGATCACGGCCGCATGCCCCGAATTCAGACGGCAGACATGTCCATGATGCAACAATAATACCAATGCCCCATGGCCACATGCCCCCGAATTCTACCTCAGAGACACGCCCATGTGACATCAACAATAATATATCGTGATCAACCCGCCGCACGCCACATGCCCCGAATTTACTCCTGTAGACATGTCCATGTAACCACAATAACAATATATCGTAATCAACTACCGCACGGCCGCATGCCCTAATCGTGACGGTAGACACGCCCATGTGACATCAACAACAAGACAAGAATCAAAATGGAAACATACCCGTGGAATTCTCCATCACCGCCAAAGACGCCCAAGTAAGTTCTCAATAAGTCGACCGCCTCTATCGAGAGACGCCAGAATACGTAAATACCACACTTGCACAACAAAGGCTATCATCACAAGCATAGGCAAGTTTCACAACAACAAGCATAGGCAAGTTTCACAACAACAAGCATAGGCAAGTTTCACACAACTCAAAGTACTTTCATTTTACGCCAAAGTCCGGTTTTTAACCCCAAAGTACTACATACGTTAAGTTCTTTAAAAGAGATCCATTACTTTTATAAAAGTCACCCTATACCCATAGTATTAGAATGACCAACCCACATTCCTTTTCAAAATCAAGTAACAACATTCTTTTCCTAAGTTCCAGCTTGCCTAGTTTCAATTACTCAAGCTTCTCATTTTCAAATGCTCAAGTCACTTATTTTAGAAAGGTTTCATAACTCATAGTCTTAATCTCTTTTAAAACAATCGAGTAACATATGTCATATATGTGAGTAGTTTATTCTTTGTTTATAACGATCTTATTACAAAGAATGCATGATCTAGAAAATGTAATATCATTTTGTCTCATCTTAGCTTCTACGCAGATTGAGGTTTCTACCGTTTTAATACAACACATCATTATTCAATACATTTTCCTTTATTAACGCTGCAATGGTCCTGTCGATACACATTCCGATTCCCAAATCAAGAAACATTATCCCTTTAAAACCAAGTACTCATTACTCACGAATGAGGTTTCACACAAACATCCACATTAAAACAAATAAGTTAAGTCTCTTATCTTATAAGATCAAGTCTCTTAACTTCTAACATCAAGAAACCATTTTCACTTACATAAGGTCGTTATAACTAACTTCCCATAAAGCTATTATAACACCCTATGTTTTAAACCAACCAAATCACTTAGCACATGTACGCCTACCGTACTACATAGTTCACAACAATCATGCTAGAAAAGATAGGAAGAGGTTCACATACCTCGCGACGATTTATCGACAATAAGCAAAACGCCCAAGTACTTCAACCCGCTTCACTACTCCTGCCAAGTAGATCACGCCACACGTAGTACTCCACTCCTAAAATGGTCATAGTACTCTATCAAACCTTTCTTATCATCAAGACTTATACCAATAAAAAGCCCTCAAAATCTACGGAAATTTCTACAAAGACTTCCCGCTTATACTCACTTTTCCATCTTTTACCAAGGCCCGATAACCGTAATATATATACCATATATATATAAGGCGAATAATTAAACAACATAAAGAAGGGGATTACACGCCCAAACGGTAACGCGTTTACTATCACGCCCATAACAACAATAAGTAAAAGAAGGATTACGCGCCAACCGTAACGCGTTTACTATCACGCCTTCATAACAATACAATAATTAAAAAGTGATCACACGCCCAAACGGAACGCGATTGAAAAATCTTCCCTTAATGTAAATGTAAATACCCAATGTAAATACACCAAAGTAAATACCCAAAGTAAATACACCCAAAGTAAATACAAATTCTTAAGTCAGTCCTGGCCAACTTTGTCCATTTTACTTATCCAATTTACTCATTAGTCATCCAACTTATATTTCCATTCTTAATATAAGTTATAGTTACTTTGTTATTAGCTTCTTAGCAAGTAAGATACGCTTACCATTTTAATGGCAAACGCCAACTTTTCTTTTAACAAGTTAACAAGATCCAACTCTTCCAAACTTACTCCATATATTATATAATCCATAATATACTTATAATATATGTATAACAACCAATTCACAAAGAGGTTTAAGTTCCACTACCTCAAATAGCCCAAAATATCCAAGTTCTTAAAGTCGCCCCAAGCAAGTCTTAGCTCCAAATCTTTACGCCCAATCCGCTACAAGCAACCCATGTAAGCTCCTAACCAACTTCTCTTCAAGATTCAACTCCAAAAAGTGAAGAACACTTAGGGTTTCAAGATGACAACTTTCGCCAAGGCATCCCTTCAAGGCTGTGGGTGTGAAATCTTTTCCAACTCTGGTACACAATCTTCCTAACACCTTAGGGAAGAACACTTGAGAGTTTAAGAATTGTTGGACAAATTTTGCTCAAGAAACGGGGCAAAACCGAGAGCTCTGTGTCAAGGGAGAAGTGAGGGTTTTTCAAGTCTTCAAATGTCTAAGGTGGAAGATTTCATCAACTAAGGGTGCATATATAGACAACCAAGGGATAGGATGAAGGCAAGTGTGTGGTTGAGATTGGGGACAAGTGTGGGTGGGACCCACAAGCCACTTGTCCACACAAAATATCTAGCAAGACTCGCCACTGTCTTGCCACTGTCTAGCTAATTTCGCCAAGTGGCCACCTAGGGGTGACACGTGTCGCCTCCTACTGGCCCAAAATATTTCATCTCCTAAAATATCCATAATGGCCAAAATCTCAAAACTAAGCTGCCCCACAAAACCAGAATTTCACCCAGGCCCCACGTGACCATTTCCTAAATAAAATTCCATAATTCTCAAATATTCTAAGAAGTCCGACACCAAACTGGGAATCCAATTCCCATTAACGAACCTTTTCTTCACAAAACCTAAACTTTTCCGTCTAAAAATCACATATTTCTTTCTTTCCAAAATTTCTGTCGTAATCTCGCACGTAAATACTCACCTATATACCCTGGAACTACGGTGTATAAAATTCTTCCCACCTTAGAAAAAATCGTCCCGAATGTTCATTCTAAGTCTCCAAACGCATTTGTGTCAGATAGTCTTCACTACTATACTTACAAACCGATCACGCCACCAATGGCCGTAATATAACATGTGCGCAAAACTCAAATCCAAGCCAACGAGGAATCATTTCTAATCTTACAACACTCCCACTAGCTTCAATTTACTCTAAGGCCATTCCCGCCTTCACGATCCGATTCTCGTTGAACGATCCACGAACTCGCACGATGGTTACCTAAACTCGCCTAGCACCCTCGTGACTCTACCACCGCGACCACCTCGAACCGACCCCACCTCAATATTGGCCGCGGTTGACCCGCAAATGGCCCTCAACCCGACCCCTAAACGCGCTAACTCTTGTTCCCGATCCGAACAATCTTACTAATTCACGCCATGAAAGCTACCACTTCCATCTCACACTACCCATGTAATTATCCCACAATATTTCCCCGCATACCAAGTACATCCAAAGACCAACCGTGAAATCACCCACTCAAGACGGCCTCGCCTAAGGTCTCCACGATAAAACTCTAAGGTTCACACTTTCCATGCCCCCACACTTATCCTTCCAACTAACCATGTTTTCTAACTTACAAACAACACAACGCTATCCGCATAAAGCACACAATAATAAGATCATCATATCGCGCAAACCAAACTCTGAGGGTTAAGGATATACCCGGCTACCGCCCACTCTAATCATAGGCCCACTCGCAGGCGCATAATCAGAGAAGGCGGCGAACCACCATCGATCCGTAGGGTCGAGTCGTAACATCCGTATACCCTTGGCCTGACAGCTCGCAAATGGCCCCGCTGGCCGCAAAAATAACAAGCTCCCCGCACCACGACACTTCAAATGCGGTCTACTACATCGACCACACCGAGGTAGGGTGACCGATCCGCCAACACCCTTACTTCCTCGAAACTCAACCTCGAGCCCTCGACCGCCTCCCGAATACTCAAGGTCGCGAGGACCACTCGCACCGGGCGAGGTACAAAACTAGTATGCCGAGGCGGTCCGCCAAAGTCACCAGCGACCGTTGTTCGCCTCTTCGCCGATTCGTCATTCCGCCGACCTCTCCGTGCCTCACATCCTGCAGATGAGCTCGCACGCGCAATGTCCATGCCCGGCCAAGAGCTACTCCCGAACATGCCTCGACATGTAATCATCGAGCCCTCAGAATATATCGTGCACTCGATCCTCCATACTAGCTACCAACGCTGACGCATCGCCAATGAGTCGAACTCACATTGTACTCCCGAACCGCACGCCCGCCTCGTTTAAGCATCAAAATTGTTTACCGCGTTCTCTCATCCGCGAGGCAAGCGCGCGAGAACGCCTCAAAACTCATCCCATACCGCCGAGGTGCATGCTCTCCCGAAAGCTCCTATGAATCAAACCAATCGATCGCGGATCACGCACCGATGCGAACTAAAGGTCACAGACTCGGTCTCAAGCTCGATCACCCGCATGATCCGTCAGAATCGCCGGATGAACTCCTCGCGATCATCCTCGTGCCTCACCCATAAAACTCGCGCTACAACTCGTAAAGTCCCGTAGCCTCAAACTATCTCGCTTCGGGGTGAACCATCGTGCATCGAATCGAATCGCCAGATTCAAATTTATCTCATATTCGCCACGACTCGCCAAGAATCGCCATCTCTTATAACCCATCTCCTCTCGCCTCTGCATCGCGGACCGAGGCTCAGTATCGCGGTCTCAGCAGCCTATTGCCGCGCCTAACCTCACTGGGCCGGGCGCTACAAAACCCGCCGCCTCAAGCACAACTCGTGTACTCGGGCTCGCGCTCGCACTCTCTCAGATCTCACTAGCGGTTCCTCGGCTGCCTTGCCCTTCGTGGCTCGTTTTCACGCGAGGCATAATCGTAAAACGAGATACGCTGCAGGGTCCAACTTACAACACACTTCTAAGGCACGATCTCTGAATGAGAAGAATGGAAACTAATCCTAAATGTCTCAGCCTCCTCGACATAGACGTGGTGCACAACACATCGATAATCAAGACTCTACTAGACACGGTTCAGACACTTTCCGAGGATTAATCGCTCGATACCACTTTTGTAACGACTGCCCGGCCCGCATCGTGCCTTATCCCGCACCCTAGTGATACAATCATCGAGAAAACCAAATGAAAATAAAACTTAAACAAGAAACAGATATATGAACATAAACAAAGCAACCCAACTGCTACCTTCCAATAACATAATAAATACAACTCTTTCAAAACGAATAGCTTTAATCCTTTACAAACCCCGCCCACAACAAAGATTACATGCACTTAAGATTTACAACAACTATGACGGACAGTGCTCGCCATACCCCGAATGTACAAGAACCTACAACTCAGTGGAACACATACCAAAAGATAAGCCTCCGAGAAACGGAGCTTCCCAAAACGCTGAATCGAGATCCTAAGAGCGAGGATCCACGACCGATGCATTCTTACCGCGCAGATGAACGCAGCTTCAAGCGAGGTCAAGACAACAGTACCAAGTATGTGAAATCAGAAAATATCAGAATGAAATCATACTAGTCTATATAAAGCAGAGACATGTATGATAACCAAACTACGCTCACAACATAAAAGCAATATGTCCAAATGTGACTCACGCCTCAAGTCATCACTCAAATATAACTACGGGTCTTACGCCCACAACATCAATCATGTTCGCATCACGGCCGCATGCCCCCTAATTCGCAGACGGCAGACATGTCCACGATGCAACAATAATACCAATGCCCCATGGCCACATGCCCCGAATTCTACCTCGCAGACACGCCCACGTGACATCAACAATAATATACTGGTGATCAACCCCGCCGCACGGCCACATGCCCCTAATTTACCTCTGTAGACATGTCCATGTAACCACAATAACAATATATCTGTAATCAACCCGCCGCACGGCCGCATGCCCCTATCATCGTGACGGCAGATACGCCCATGTGACATCAACAACAAGACAAGAATCAAAATGGAAACATACCCGTGGAATTCTCCATCACCGCCAAAGACGCCCAAGTAAGTTCTCAATAAGTCGACCGCCTCTATCGAGAGACGCCAGAATACGTAAATACCACACTTGCACAACAAAGGCTATCATCACAAGCATAGGCAAGTTTCACAACAACAAGCATAGGCAAGTTTCACAACAACAAGCATAGGCAAGTTTCACACAACTCAAAGTACTTTCATTTTATGCCAAAGTCCGGCTTTAACCCCAAAGTACTACATACGTTAAGTTCTTTAAAAGAGATCCATTACTTTTATAAAAGTCACCCTATACCCATAGTATTAGAATGACCAACCCACATTCCTTTTCAAAATCAAGTAACAACATTCTTTTCCTAAGTTCCAGCTTTGCCTAGTTTCAATTACTCAAGCTTCTCATTTTCAAATGCTCAAGTCACTTATTTTAGAAAGGTTTCATAACTCATAGTCTTAATCTCTTTAAAACAATCGAGTAACATATGTCATATACGTGAGTAGTTTATTCTTTGTTTATAACGATCTTATTACAAAGAAGCCATGATCTAGAAAATGTAATATCATTTTGTCTCATCTTAGCTTCTATGCAGATGAGGTTTCTACCGGTTTTAATACAACACATCATTATTCAATACATTTTCCTTTATTAACGCCGCAATGGTCCTGTCGATACACATTCTCGATTCCCAAATCAAGAAACATTATCCCTTTAAAAACCAAGTACTCATTACTCACGAACGAGGTTTCACACAAACATCCACATTAAAACAAATAAGTTAAGTCTCTTATCTTATAAGATCAAGTCTCTTAACTTCTAACATCAAGAAACCATTTTCACTACATAAGGTCGTTATAACTAACTTCCCATAAAGCTATTATAACACCCTATGTTTTAAACCAACCAAATCACTTAGCACATGTACGCTCACCGCACTACATAGTTCACAACAATCATGCTAGAAAAGATAGGAAGAGGTTCACATACCTCGCGACGACGATTTATCGACAATAAGCAAAACGCCCAAGTACTTCAACCCGCTTACCACTCCTGCCAAGTAGATCACGCCACACGTAGTACTCCACTCCTAAAATGGTCATAGTACTCCTATCAAACCTTTCTTATCATCAAGACTTATACCAATAAAAAGCCCTCAAAATCTACTAAATTTCTACAAAGACTTCCCGCTTATACTCACTTTTCCATCTTTTACCAAGGCCCGAATAACCGTAATATATATACCATATATATATATAAGGCGAATAATTAAACAACATAAAGAAGGGATTACACGCCCAAACGGTAACGCGTTTACTATCACGCCCATAACAACAATAAGTAAAAGAAGGATTACGCGCCAACCAGAACGCGTTTACTATCACGCCTTCATAACAATACAATAATTAAAAAGTGGATCACACGCCCAAACGAACGCGATTGAAAATCTTCCCTTAACAGTAAATGTAACATACCAATGTAAATACACCCAAAGTAAATACCAAAGTAAATACACCCAAAGTAAATACAAATTCTTAAGTCAGTCCTGGCCAACTTTGTCCATTTTACTTATCCAATTTACTCATTAGTCATCCAACTTATATTTCCATTCTTAATATAAGTTATAGTTACTTTGTTATTAGCTTCTTAGCAAGTAAGATAACGCTTACCATTTTAATGGCAAACGCCAACTTTTCTTTTAACAAGTTAACAAGATCCAACTCTTCCAAACTTACTCCATATATTATATAATCCATAATATACTTATAATATATGTATAACAACCAATTCACAAAGAGGTTTAAGTTCCACTACCTCAAATAGCCCAAAATATCCAAGTTCTTAAAGTCGCCCAAGCAAGTCTTAGCTCCAAATCTTTACGCCCAATCCGCTACAAGCAACCCATGTAAGCTCCTAACCAACTTCTCTTCAAGATTCAACTCCAAAAAGTGAAGAACACTTAGGGTTTCAAGATGACAACTTTCGCCAAGGCATCCCTTCAAGGCTGTGGTGTGAAATCTTTTCCAACTCTTGGTACACAATCTTCCTAACACCTTAGGGAAGAACACTTGAGAGTTTAAGAATTGTTGGACAAATTTTGCTCAAGAAATGGGGCAAACCGAGAGCTCTAGGTCAAGGGAGAAGTGAGGGTTTTTCAAGTCTTCAAATGTCTAAGTGTGGAAGATTTCATCAACTAAGGGTGCATATATGTGACAACCAAGGGATAGGATGAAGGCAAGTGTGTGGTTGAGATTGGGGACAAGTGTGGGTGGACCCACAAGCCACTTGTCCACACAAAATATCTAGCAAGACTCGCCACTGTCTTGCCACTTGTCTAGCTAATTTCGCCAAGTGGCCACCTAGGGGTGACACGTGTCGCCTCCTACTGGCCCAAAATATTTCATCTCCAAAATATCCATAATGGCCAAAATCTCAAAACTAAGCTGTTCCACAAAACCAGAATTTCACCCGTGGCCCCACGTGACCATTTCCTAAATAAAATTCCATAATTCTCAAATATTCTAAGAAGTCCGACACCAAACTGGGAATCCAATTCCCATTAACGAACCTTTTCTTCACAAAACCTAAACTTTTCCGCAAAAATCACATCTTTCTTTCTTTCCAAAATTTCTCAGTAATCTCGCACGCATATCCTCACCTATATACCCGAACTACGGGTATAACATTCTTCCTCTTAGAAACATTCGTCCCGAATGTTCATTCTAAGTCTCCAAACGCATTTGTGCTCTGCAGATAGTCTTCACTACTATACTTACAAACCGATCACGCCACCAATGGCCGTAATATAACATGTGCGCAAAACTCAAATCCAAGCCAACGAGGAATCATTTCTAATCTTACAACAGCTCCCACTAGCTTCAATTTACTCTAAGGCCATTCCCGCCTTCACGATCCGATTCTCGTTGAACGATCCACGAACTCGCACGATGGTTACCTAAACTGGGCCTAGCACCCTCGCGACTTACCACCGCGGACCACCTCGAACCGACCCCACCTCAATATGGCCGCGGTTGACCCGCAAATGGCCCTCAACCCGACCCCTAAACGCGCCAACTCTTGTTCCCGATCCGAACAATCTTACTAATTCACGCCATGAAAGCTACCACTTCCATCTCACACTACCCATGTAATTATCCCACAATATTTCCCCGCATACCAAGTACATCCAAAGACCAACCGTGAAATCACCCACTCAAGACGGCCTCGCCTCTAAGGTCTCCACGATAAAACTCTAAGGTTCACACTTTCCATGCCCCCACACTTATCCTTCCAACTAACCATGTTTTCTAACTTACAAACAACACAACGCTATCCGCATAGCACACAATAATAAGATCATCATATCGCGCAAACCAAACTCTGTAGGGTTAAGGATATACCCGGCTACCGCCCACTCTAATCATAGGCCCACTCGCAGGCGCATAATCAGGGCGCGGCGAACCACCATCGATCCGTAGGGTCGAGTCGTAACATCCGTATACCCTTGGCCTGACGCCTCGCAAATGGCCCCGCTGGCCGCAAAATAACAAGCTCCTCGCACCACGACACTTCCCGAATGCGTCTACCACATCGACCACACCGAGGTAGGGTGACCGATCCGCCAACACTTACTTCCTCGAAACTCAACCTCGAGCCCTCGACCGCCCCGAATACTCAAGGTCGCGAGGACCACTGCACCGGGCGGAGGTACAAAACTAGTATGCCGCCGAGGCGGTCCGCCAAAGTCACCAGCGACCTCGCTGTTCTCGCCCTCTTCGCTGATTCGTCATTCCGCCGACCTCTCCGTGCCTCACATCCCAGCCGCATGAGCTCGCACGCGGCAATGTCCATGCCCTACAAGAGTTACTCCGAACATGCCTCGACATGTAATCATCGAGCTCAGAATATATCGCGCACTCGATCCTCCATACTAGCTACCAACGCTGACGCATCGCCAATGAGTCGAACTCCACATTGTACTTCAACCGCACGCCCGCCTGCCTAAGCATCAAAATCTGTTTACCGCGTTCTCCTCATCCGCGAGGCAAGAAGCGCGCGAACGCCCAAAACTCATCCCATACCGCTGGAGGTGCATGCTCTCCCGAAAGCTCCTATGAATCAAACCAATCGATCGCGTATCACGCACCGATGCGAACCAAAGGTCACAGACTCGGTCTCAAGCTCGATCACCCGCACGATCCGTCAGAATCGCCGATGAATCCCTCGCGATCATCCTCGTGCCTCACCCATAAAACTCAAGTGCTACAACTCGTAAAGTCCCGTAGCCTCAAACTATCTCGCCGGTGAACCATCGTGCATCGAATCGAATCGCAGATCCAAACTTATCTCATATTCGCCACGACTCGCCAAGAATCGCCATCTCCTTATAACTCCATCTCTCTCGCCTCTGCATCGCGGACCGAGGCTCAGTATCGCGGTCTCAGCAGCCTATGCCGCGCTCTAACCTCTCGCTGGGCCGGGGCGCCACAAAACCCGCCTCAAGCACAACTCGTGTACTGCTCGCTCGCGCTCGCATTCTCTCAGATCTCACTAGCGTTCCTCACTGCCTTGCCCTTCGTGGCTCGTTGCTTGCGCGAGGCATAATCGTAAAAACGAGATACGCTGCAGGGTCCAACTTACAACACACTTTCTAAGGCACGATCTCGAATGAGAAGAATGGAAACTAATCCTAAATGTCTCATAGCCTCCCGACATAGACGGTGCACAACACATCGATAATCAAGACTCTACTAGACACGGTCAGACACTTTCCGAGGATTAATCGCTCGATACCACTTTTGTAACGACTGCCCGGCCCTATCGTGCCTTATCCCTGCACCCTAGTGATACAATCATCGAGAAAACCAAATGAAAATAAAACTTAAACAAGAAATGATATATGAACATAAACAAAGCAACCCAACTGCTACCTTCCAATAACATAATAAATACAACTCTTTCAAAACGAATGCTTTAATCCTTTACAAACCCCGCCACAACAAGATTACATGCACTTAAGATTTACAATAACTATGACGGACAGGCTCGCCATACCCCTCGAATGTACAAGAACCTACAACTCAGTGGAACACATACTAAAAGATAAGCCTCCGAGAAACGAGCTTCCCAAAACGCTGAACTGAGATCCTAAGAGCGAGGATCCACGATCGATGCACTTACTCATGCAGATGAACGCAGCCTCCGGGCGAGGTCAAGACAACAGTACCAAGTATGTGAAATCAGAAAATATCAGAATGAAATCATACTAGTCTATATAAAGCAGAGACATGTATGATAACCAAACTACAGCCACAACATAAAAGCAATATGTCCAATGTGACTCACGCCTCAAGTCATCACTCAATATAACTACGGGTCTTACGCCCACAACATCAATCATGTTCGCATCACGGCCGCATGCCCCGAATTCAGACGGTGTAGACATGTCCATGATGCAACAATAATACCAATGCCCCACGGCCACATGCCCCTAATTTACCTGCAGACACGCCCACGTGACATCAACAATAATATATCATGATCAACCCCGCCGCATGGCCACATGCCCCGAATTTACCTCCTGTAGACATGTCCATGTAACCACAATAACAATATATCGGTAATCAACCCGCCGCACGGCCGCATGCCCCTAATATCGTGACGGCAGATACGCCCATGTGACATCAACAACAAGACAAGAATCAAAATGGAAACATACCCGTGGAATTCTCCATCACCGCCAAAGACGCCCAAGTAAGTTCTCAATAAGTCGACCGCCTCTATCGAGAGACGCCAGAATACGTAAATACCACACTTGCACAACAAAGGCTATCATCACAAGCATAGGCAAGTTTCACAACAACAAGCATAGGCAAGTTTCACAACAACAAGCATAGGCAAGTTTCACACAACTCAAAGTACTTTCATTTTACGCCAAAGTCCGGTTTTTAACCCCAAAGTACTACATACGCTAAGTTCTTTAAAAGAGATCCATTACTTTTATAAAAGTCACCCTATACCCATAGTATTAGAATGACCAACCCACATTCCTTTTCAAAATCAAGTAACAACATTCTTTCCTAAGTTCCAGCTTGCCTAGTTTCAATTACTCAAGCTTCTCATTTTCAAATGCTCAAGTCACTTATTTTAGAAAGGTTTCATAACTCATAGTCTTAATCTCTTTAAAACAATTGAGTAACATATGTCATATATGTGAGTAGTTTATTCTTTGTTTATAACGATCTTATTACAAAGAATATGATCTAGAAAATGTAATATCATTTTGTCTCATCTTAGCTTCTATGCAGATTGAGGTTTCTACCGGTTTTAATACAACACATCATTATTCAATACATTTTCCTTTATTAACGCCGCAATGGTCCTGTCGATACACATTCTCGATTCCCAAATCAAGAAACATTATCCCTTTAAAACCAAGTACTCATTACTCACGAATGAGGTTTCACACAAACATCCACATTAAAACAAATAAGTTAAGTCTCTTATCTTATAAGATCAAGTCTCTTAACTTCTAACATCAAGAAACCATTTTCACTACATAAGGTCGTTATAACTAACTTCCCATAAAGCTATTATAACACCCTATGTTTTAAACCAACCAAATCACTTAGCACACGACGCCTACCGCACTACATAGTTCACAACAATCATGCTAGAAAAGATAGGAAGAGGTTCACATACCTCGCGACGATTTATCGACAATAAGCAAAACGCCCAAGTACTTCAACCCGCTTCCACTCCTTAAGCCAAGTAGATCACGCCACACGAGTACTCCACTCCTAAAATGGTCATAGTACTCCTATCAAACCTTTCTTATCATCAAGACTTATACCAATAAAAAGCCTCAAAATCTACGGAAATTTCTAAGAAGACTTCCCCGCTTATACTCACTTTTCCATCTTTTACCAAGGCCCGATAACCGTAATATATATACCATATATATATATAAGGCGTAATAATTAAACAACATAAAGCATGGATTACACGCCCAAACGGTAACGCGTTTACTATCACGCCCATAACAACAATAAGTAAAAGAAGGATTACGCGCCAACCGTAACGCTGTTTACTATCACGCCTTCATAACAATACAATAATTAAAAAGGATCACACGCCCAAACTAACGCGATTGAAAAATCTTCCCCAATGTAAATGTAAATACAAATTAAATGTAACAATATACCCAAAGTAAATACATCCAAAGTAAATACAAATTCTTAAGTCAGTCCTGGCCAACTTTGTCCATTTTACTTATCCAATTTACTCATTAGTCATCCAACTTATATTTCCATTCTAATATAAGTTATAGTTACTTTGTTATTAGCTTCTTAGCAAGTAAGATACGCTTACCATTTTAATGGCAAACGGCCAATCCTTTCTTTTAACAAGTTAACAAGATCCAACTCTTCCAAACTTACTCCATATATTATATAATCCATAATATACTTATAATATATGTATAACAACCAATTCACAAAGAGGTTTAAGTTCCACTACCTCAAATAGCCCAAAATATCCAAGTTCTTAAAGTCGCTCCAAGCAAGTCTTAGCTCCAAATCTTTACGCCCAACCGCTACAAGCAACCCATGAAGCTCCTAACCAACTTCTCTTCAAGATTCAACTCCAAAAAGTGAAGAACACTTAGGTTTCAAGATGACAACTTTCGCCAAGGCATCCCTTCAAGGCTGTGGTGTGAAATCTTTTCCAACTCTTGGTACACAATCTTCCTAACACCTTAGGGAAGAACACTTGAGAGTTTAAGAATTGTTGGACAAATTTTGCTCAAGAAATGGGGCAAAACCGAGAGCTCTGTGTCAAGGGAGAATGAGGGTTTTTCAAGTCTTCAAATGTCTAAGCTGGAAGATTTCATCAACTAAGTGCATATATAGACAACCAAGGGATAGGATGAAGGCAAGTGTGGTTGAGATTGGGACAAGTGTGGTGGGACCCACAAGCCACTTGTCCACACAAAATATCTAGCAAGACTCGCCACTGTTTCGCCACTTGTCTAGCTAATTTCGCCAAGGGCCACCTGTGGGTGACACGTGTCGCCTCCTACTGGCCCAAAATATTTCATCTCCGAAATATCCATAATGGCCAAAATCTCAAAACTAAGCTGCCCTCACAAAACCAGAATTTCACCCGGCCCCACGTGACCATTTCCTAAATAAAATTCCATAATTCTCAAATATTCTAAGAAGTCCGAATACCAAACTGGGAATCCACCCCATTAACGAACCTTTTCTTCACAAAACCTAAACTTTTCCGTAAAAATCACATCTTTCTTTCTTTCCAAAATTTTGTCAGAATCTCGCACGCATATCCTCACCTATATACCCCGAACT